>JAQOWZ010000298.1:46962-66364 GCA_035578165.1 Stenolophus ochropezus | reverse complement strand
ACGCGCTATCTCAGAGTAAATTTGTTTGCGCGCCCGAATTTTATAATTTTTCATCATATTTTATCCGCAGTATAGGTCCAAAAGCATGTTTATGAATGTTTTAACAAAAATATCCATTTCAAGAATAGGTAAAATCAGACATTATTTTTGTAAAAAAATCATATAAATATTTGCTTCCGCGCCCAAATTTTATGATATTTCATCATATTTTAGCTAAAAGAAAACATTGCAACAAGAAAATTGCTATTTCAAGTGTGTTAGGTATTCTAGAATCTAGCCCATGTAGCTTACAATATACAACGTGTTCATCAAAAGTAGGTAAAATCTGATTTTATTTTTGTAAAAAATTATAAAAATTTTTGCTTCTGCGCTCGAATTTTAAAATTTTTATCATATATTATCCATAGTATAGGTCCAAAAGCATGTTTATGAACGTTTCAACAAAAATATCCATTTCAAAAATATGTAAAATCTGACTTTATTTTTGTAAAAAATCATATAAATATTTGCTTCCGCGCCCGGATTTTATGATTTTTCATCATATATTAGCTAAAAGAAAACATTGCAACAAGAAAATTGCTATTTCAAGTGCGTTAGGTATTCTAGAATCCAGCCCATGTAGCTTACAATATACAACGTATTCATCAAAAATAGGTAAAATCTGACTTTATTTTTGTAAAAAATCATATAAATATTTGCTTCCGCGCCCGAATTTTATGATTTTTCATCATAATTTAGGTAAAAGAAAACATTGCAAAAAGAAAATTGCTATTTCAAGTGTGGTAGGTATTCTAGAATCCAGCCAAAGAAGCATACAATATACAACGTATTCATCAAAAATAGGTAAAATCTCACTTTATTTTTGTAAAAAAATTATATAAATATTTGCTTCCGAGCTCGAATTTTATAATTTTTCATCATATTTTATCCATAGTATAGGTCCAAAAGCATGTTTATGAACGTTTTAACAAAAATATCTATTTCAAAAATATGTAAAATCTGACTTTATGTTTGTAAAAAATCATATAAATATTTGCTTCCGCGCCCGAATTTTATGATTTTTCATCATATTTTAGATAAAAGAGAACATTGCAACAAGAAAATTGCTATTTGAAGTGTGGTAGGTATTCTAGAATCTAGCCCATGTAGCTTACAATATACAACGTATTCATCAAAACTAGGTAAAATCTGACTTTATTTTTGTAAAAAATTATATAAATATTTGCTTCTGCGCTCGAATTTTATAATTTTTCATCATATTTTATCCATAGTATAGGTCCAAAAGCATGTTTATGAACGTTTTAACAAAAATATCCATTTAAAAAATATGTAAAATCTGACTTTATTTTTGTAAAAAATCATATAAATATTTGCTTAGGCGCCCAAATTTTATGATTTTTCATCGTATTTTAGCTAAAGGAAACCATTGCAACAAGAAAATTGCTATTTAAAGTGTTTAATTTTATAATTTTTCATCATATTTTATCCGCAGTATAGGTCCAAAAGCATGTTTATGAATGTTTTAACAAAAATATCCATTTCAAGAATAGGTAAAATCAGACTTTATTTTTGTAAAAAATCATATAAATATTTGCTTCCGCGCCCAAATTTTATGATTTTTCATCATATTTTAGCTAAAAGAAAACATTGCAACAAGAAAATTGCTATTTCAAGTGTGTTAGGTATTCTAGAATCTAGCCCATGTAGCTTACAATATACAACGTATTCATCAAAAATAGGAAAAATCTGACTTTTTTTTGTAAAAAATCATAAAAATATTTGTTTGCGCGCCCGAGTTTTATAATTTTTCATCATATTTTATCCGCAGTATAGGTCCAAAAGCATGTTTATGAATGTTTTAACAAAAATATCCCTTTCAAGAATAGGTAAAATCAGACTTTATTTTTGTAAAAAATCATATAAATATTTGCTTCCGCTCCCAAATTTTATGATTTTTCATCATATTTTAGCTAAAAGAAAACATTGCAACAAGAAAATTGCTATTTCAAGTGTGTTAGGTATTCTAGAATCTAGCCCATGTAGCTTACAATATACAACGTGTTCATCAAAAATAGGTAAAATCAGACTTTATTTTTGTAAAAAATTATATAAATATTTGCTTCTGCGCTCGAATTTTATAATTTTTCATCATATATTATCCATAGTATAGGTCCAAAAGCATGTTTATGAATGTTTTAACAAAAATATCCATTTCAATAATAGGTAAAATCTGACTTTATTTTTGTAAAAAATCTTATAATTATTTGCTTCCGCGCCCGAATTTTATGATTTTTCATCATAATTTAGGTAAAAGAAAACATTGCAACAAGAAAATTGCTATATCAAGTGTGGAGGTATTCTAGAATCCAGCCAATGAAGCTTACAATATACAATGTATTCATGAAAAATAGGTAAAATCTGACTTTTTTTTTGTAAAAAATCATATAAATATTTGCTTCCGCGCCCGAATTTTATAATTTTTCATTATATTTTATCCACAGTATAGGTCCAAAAGCATGTTTATGAATGTATTAACAAAAATATCCATTTCAAGAATATATAAAATCTGACTTTATTTTTGTAAAAAGTCATAAATAATTGCTTCCGCGCCCGAATTTTATGATTTTTTATCATAATTTAGGTAAAAGAAAACATTGCAACAAGAAAATTGCTATTTCAAGTGTTGTAGGTATTCTAGAATCCAGCCTATGAAGCTTACAATATACAACGTATTCATCAAAAATAGGTAAAATCTGACTTTTTTTTGTAAAAAATCATATAAATATTGGCTTCCGCGCCCGAATTTTATAATTTTTCATCATATTTTATCCACAGTATAGGTCCAAAAGCATGTTTATGAATGTTTTAGCAAAAATATCTATTTCAAGAATAGGTAAAATCTGACATTATTTTGTAAAAAATCATGTAAATATTTGCTTCCTAGCCCGAATTTTATGATTTTTCATCATATTTTAGCTAAAAGAAAATATTGCAACAAGAAAATTGCTATTTCAAATGTGTTAGGTATTCTAGAATCCAGCCCATGTAGCTTACAATATACAACGTATTCATCAAAAATAGGTAGAATCTAACTTTTTTTTGTAAAAAATCATATAAATATTTGCTTCCGCGCCCGAATTTTATAATTTTTCATCATATTTTATCAACAGTATAGGTCCAAACGCATGTTTATGAATGTTTTAACAAAAATATCCATTTCAAGAATAGGTAAAATCTGACTTTATTTTTGTAAAAAATCTTATAATTATTTGCTTCCGCGCCCGAATTTTATGATTTTTCATTATAATTTAGGTAAAAGAAAACATTGCAACAAGAAAATTGCTATATCAAGTGTGGAGGTATTCTAGAATCCAGCCAATGAAGCTTACAATATACAATGTATTCATCAAAAATAGGTAAAATCTGACTTTTTTTTGTAAAAAATCATATAAATATATGCTTCCGCGCCCGAATTTTATAATTTTTCATTATATTTTATCCACAGTATAGGTCCAAAAGCATGTTTATGAATGTATTAACAAAAATATCCATTTCTAGAATAGGTAAAATCTGACTTTATTTTTGTAAAAAGTCATATAAATAATTGCTTCCGCGCCCGAATTTTATGATTTTTTATCATAATTTAGGTAAAAGAAAACATTGGAACAAGAAAATTGCTATTTCAAGTGTGGTAGGTATTCTAGAATCCAGCCTATGAAGCTTACAATATACAACGTATTCATCAAAAATAGGTAAAATCTGACTTTTTTTTGTAAAAAATCATATAAATATTGGCTTCCGCGCCCGAATTTTATAATTTTTCATTATATTTTATCCACAGTATAGGTCCAAAAGCATGTTTATGAATGTTTTAACAAAAATATCTATTTCAAGAATAGGTCAAATCTGACTTTATTTTTGTAAAAAATCATGTAAATATTTGCTTCCTAGCCCGAATTTTATGATTTTTCATCATATTTTAGCTAAAAGAAAATATTGCAACAAGAAAATCGCTATTTCAAATGTGTTAGATAATCTAGAATCCAGCCCATGTAGCTTACAATATAGAACGTATTCATCAAAAATAGGTAAAATCTGACTTTTTTTTGTAAAAATTCATATAAACATTTGTTTGCGCGCCCGAATTTTACAATTTTTCATCATATTTTGTCCGCAGTATAGGTCCAAAAGCATGTTTATGAATGATTTAACAAAAATATCCATTTGAAGAATAGGTAAAATCTGACTTTATTTTTGTAAAAAATCATATAAATATTTGCTTCCGCGCCCGAATTTTATGATTTTTCATCTTATTTTAGCTAAAAGAAAACATTGCAACCAGAAAATTGCTATTTCAAGTGTGTTAGGTATTCTAGAATCCAGCCCATGTAGCTTACAATATACAACGTATTCATCAAAAATATGTAAAATATTACTTTTTTTTTGTAAATAATTATATAAATATTTGTGTCCGCACCCGAATTTTTTAATTTTTCATCATATTTTATCCACAGTATAGGTCCAAAAGCATGTTTATGAATGTTTTAACAAAAATATCCATTTGTAAAATATGTAAAATCTGACTTTATTTTATTAAAAAATCATATATATATTAGCTTCCGCGCCTGAATTTTATGATTTTTCATCATATTTTAGCTAAAAGAAAACATTGCAACAAGAAAATTGCTATTTCAAGTGTCTTAGGTATTGTAGAATCCAGCCCATGTAGCTTACAATATACAACGTATTCATCAAAAATAGGTAAAATCTGACTATTTTTTTGTAAAAAATCATATAAATATTTGTTTGCGCGCCCGAATTTTATAATTTTTCATCATATTTTATCCGCAGTATAGGTCCAAAAGCATGTTTATGAATGTTTTAACAAAAATATCCATTTCAAGAATAGGTAAAATCTGACTTCATTTTTGTAAAAAATCATATAAATATTTGCTTCCGCGCTCGAATTTTATGATTTTTCATCATAATTTAGGTAAAAGAAAACATTGCAACAAGAAAATTGCTATTTCAAGTGTGGTAGGTATTCTAGAATCCAGCCAATGAAACTTACAATATACAACGTATTCATCAAAAATAGGTAAAATCTGACTTTTTTTTTTGTAAAAAATCATATAAATATTTGCTTCCGCGTTCGAATTTTATAATTTTTCATCATGTTTTATCCATAGTTTAGGTCCAAAAGCATGTTTATGAACGTTTTAACAAAAATATCCATTTCAAAAATATGTAAAATCTGACTTTTTTTTGTAAAAAATCATATTTATATTTGCTTCCGCGCCCGAATTTTATGATTTTTCATCATAATTTAGGTAAAAGAAAACATTGCAACAAGAAAATTGCTATTTCAAGTGTGGTAGGTATTCTAGAATCCAGCCAATGAAGCTTACAATATACAATGTATTCATCAAAAATAGGTAAAATCTGACTTTATTTTTGTAAAAAATTATATAAATATTTGCTTCCGCGCTCGAATTTTATAATTTTTCATCACATTTTATCCATGGTATAGGTCCAAAATCATGTTTATGAACTTTTTAACAAAAATATCCATTTCAAAAATATGTAAAATCTGACTTTATTTTTGTAAAAAATCATATAAATATTTGCTTCCGCGCCCGAATTTTATAATTTTTCGTCATATTTTAGCTAAAAGAAAACATTGCAACAAGAAAATTGCTATTTCAAGTGTGGTAGGTATTCTAGAATCCAGCCAATGAAGCTTACAATATACAATGTATTCATCAAAAATAGGTAAAATCTGACTTTTTTTTGTAAAAAATCATATAAATATTTGCTTCCGCGCCCGAATTTTATATTTTTTTATCATATTTTATCCACAGTATAGGTTGAAAAGCATGTTTATGAACGTTTTAACAAAAATATCCATTTCAAAAATATGTAAAATCTGACTAATTTTTTGTAAAAAATCATATAAATATTTGTTTGCGCGCCCGAATTTTATAATTTTTTATCATATTTTAGGTAAAAGAAATCATTGCAACCAGAAAATTGCTATTTCAAGTTTGTTAGGTATTCTAGAATCCAGCCCATGTAGCTTACAATATACAACGTATTCATCAAAAATAGGTAAAATCTGAATTTTTTTTTGTACAAAATCATATAAATATTTGCTTCCGCGCCCGAATTTTATAATTTTTCATCATATTTTATCCACAGTCTAGGTCCAAAAGCATGTTTATGAATGTTTTAACAAAAATATCCATTTCAAGAATAGGTAAAATCTGACTTTATTTATGTAAAAAATCATATAAATATTTGCTCCCGCGCCCGAATTTTATAATTTTTCATCATAATTTAGGTAAAAGAAAACATTGCAACAAGAAAATTGCTATATCAAGTGTGAAGGTATTTTAGAATCTAGCCAATGAAGCTTACAATATACAATGTATTCATCAAAAATAGGTAAAATCTGACTTTTTTTTTGTAAAAAATCATATAAATATTTGCTTCCGCGCCCGAATTTTATAAGTTTTCATCATATTTTATCCACAGTATAGGTCCAAAAGCATGTTTATGAATGTATTAACAAAAATATCCATTTCAAGAATAGGTAAAATCTGACTTTATTTTTGTAAAAAGTCATATAAATAATTGCTTCCCGCGCCCCAATTTTATGATTTTTTATCATAATTTAGGTAAAAGAAAACATTGCAACAAGAAAATTGCTATTTCAAGTGTGGTAGGTATTCTAGAATCCAGCCTATGAAGCTTACAATATACAACATATTCATCAAAAATAGGTAAAATCTGACTTTTTTTTTTCTAAAAAATCATATAAATATTGGCTTCCGCGTCCAAATTTTATAATTTTTCATCATATTTTATCCACAGTATAGGTCCAAAAGCATGTTTATGAATGTTTTAACAAAAATATCTATTTCAAGAATAGGTAAAATCTGACTTTATTTTTGTAAAAAATCATGTAAATATTTGCTTCCTAGCCCGAATTTTATGATTTTTCATCATATTTTAGCTAAAAGAAAACATTGCAACAAGAAAATTGCTATTTCAAATGTGTTAGGTATTCTAGAATCCAGCGCATGTAGCTTACAATATAGAACGTATTCATCAAAAATAGGTAAAATCTGACTTTTTTTTGTAAAATATCATATAAACATTTGTTTGCGCGCCCGAATTTTACAATTTTTCATTATGTTTTGTCCGCAGTATAGGTCCAAAAGCATGTTTATAAATGTTTTAAACAAAAATATCCATTTCAAGAATAGGAAAAAATCTAACTTTATTTTTGTAAAAAATCATATAAATATTTGCTTCCGCGCCCGAATTTTATGATTTTTCATCTTATTTTAGCTAAAAGAAAACATTGCAACTAGAAAATTGCTATTTCAAGTGTGTTAGGTATTCTAGAATCCAGCCCATGTAGCTTACAATATACAACGTATTCATCAAAAATAGGTAAAATCTGACTTTTTTTTGTAAAAAATCATATAAATATTTGCTTCCGCGCCCGAATTTTATAATTTTTCATCATATTTTATCCACAGTATAGGTCCAAAAGCATGTTTATGAATGTTTTAACATAAATATCCATTTCAAGAATAGGTAAAATCTGACTTTATTTTTGTAAAAAATCATATAAATATTTGCTTCCACGCCCGAATTTTATGATTTTTCATCATAATTTAGGTAAAAGAAAACATTGCAACAAGAAAATTGCTATTTCAAGTGTGGTAGGTATTCTAGAATCCAGCCAATGAAGCTTACAATATACAACGTATTTATCAAAAATAGGTAAAATATTACTTTTTTTTTGTAAATAATTATATAAATATTTGCTTCCGCGACCGATTTTTTTAATTTTTCATCATATTTTATCCACAGTATAGGTCCAAAAGCATGTTTATGAATGTTTTAACAAAAATATCCATTTAAAAAATATGTAAAATCTGACTTTATTTTTGTGAAAAATCATATAAATATTTGCTTCCGCGCCCGAATTTTATCATTTTTCATCATAATTTATGTAAAAGAAAACATTGCAACAAGAAAACTGCTATTTCAAGTGTGGTAGGTGTTCTAAAATCCAGCCAATGAAGCATACAATATACAACGTATTTATCAAAAATAGGTAAAATCTGACTTTATTTTTGTAAAAAATTATATAAATATTTGCTTCCGAGCTCGAATTTTATAATTTTTTATTATATTTTATCCATAGTATAGGTCCAAAAGCATGTTTATGAACGTTTTAACAAAAATATCCATTTCAAAAATATGTAAAATCTGACTTTATTTTTGTAAAAAATCATATAAATATTTGCTTGCGCGCCTAAATTTTATGATTTTTCATAATATTTTAGCTAAAAGAAAACATTGCAACAAGTAAATTGCTATTTCAAATGTGTTAGGTATTCTAGAATCCAGCCCATGTAGCTTACAATATTCAACGTATTCATCAAAAATAGGTAAAATCAGACAATTTTTTGTAAAAAATCATATAAATATTTGCTTCCGCGCCCGAATTTTATAATTTTTCATCATATTTTATCCACAGTATAGGTCCAGAAGCATGTTTATGAATGTTTTAACAAAAATATCCATATCAAGAATAGGTAAAATCTGACTTTGTTTTTGTAAAAAATCATATAAATAATTGCTTCCGCGCCCGAATTTTATGATTTTTCATCATAATTTAGGTAAAAGAAAACATTGCAACAAGAAAATTGCTATTTCAAGTGTGGTAGGTATTCTAGAATCCAGCCAATGAAGCTTACAATATACAACGTATTCATCAAAAATAGGTAAAATATTACTTTTTTTTTGTAAATTATTATATAAATATTTGCTTCCGCGCCCGAATTTTTTAATTTTTCAACATATTTTATCCACAGTATAGGTCCAAAAGCATGTTTATGAATGTTTTAACAAAAATATCCATTTGAAAAATATGTAAAATCTGACTTTATTTTTGTAAAAAATCATATAAATATTTGCATCCGCGCCTGAATTTCATGATTTTTCATCATATTTTAGCTAAAAGAAAACATTGCAACAAGAAAATTGCTATTTCAAGCGTGTTAGGTATTCTAGAATCCAGCCCATGTAGCTTACAATATACAACGTATTCATCAAAAATAGGTAAAATCTGACTATTTTTTTGTAAAAAATCATATAAACATTTGTTTGCGCGCCCGAATTTTACAATTTTTCATCATATTTTGTCCGCAGTATAGGTCCAAAAGCATGTTTATAAATGTTTTAAACAAAAATATCCATTTCAAGAATAGGAAAAAATCTAACTTTATTTTTGTAAAAAATCATATAAATATTTGCTTCCCCGTCCGAATTTTATGATATTTCATCTTAATTTAGCTAAAAGAAAACATTGCAACCAGAAAATTGCTATTTCAAGTGTGTTAGGTATTCTAGAATCCAGCCCATGTAGCTTACAATATACAACGTATTCATCAAAAATAGGTAAAATCTGACTTTTTTTTGTAAAAAATCATATAAATATTTGCTTTCGCGCCCGAATGTTTATAATTTTTCATCATATTTTATCCACAGTATAGGTCCAAAAGCATGTTTATGAATGTTTTAACATAAATATCCATTTCAAGAATAGGTAAAATCTGACTTTATTTTTGTAAAAAATCATATAAATATTTGCTTCCACGCCCGAATTTTATGATTTTTCATCATAATTTAGGTAAAAGAAAACATTGCAACAAGAAAATTGCTATTTCAAGTGTGGTAGGTATTCTAGAATCCAGCCAATGAAGCTTACAATATACAACGTATTCATCAAAAATAGGTAAAATATTATTTATTTTTTTTAAATAATTATATAAATATTTGCTTCCGAGCCCGAATTTTTTAATTTTTCATCATATTTTATCCACAGTATAGGTCCAAAAGCATGTTTATGAATGTTTTAACAAAAATATCCATTTGAAAAATATGTAAAATCTGACTTTTTTTTTGTAAAAAATCATATAAATATTTGCTTACGCGCTCGAATTTTATCATTTTTCATCATAATTTAGGTAAAAGAAAACAGTGCAACAAGAAAACTGCTATTTCAAGTGTGGTAGGTGTTCTAAAATCCAGCCAATGAAGCATACAATATACAACATATTCATCAAAAATAGGTAAAATCTGACTTTATTTTTGTAAAAAATTATATAAATATTTGCCTCCGAGCTCGAATTTTATAATTTTTCATCATATTTTATCCATAGTATAGGTCCAAAAGCATGTTTATGAACGTTTTAACAAAAATATCCATTTCAAAAATATGTAAAATCTGACTTTATTTTTGTAAAAAATCATTTAAATATTTGCTTGCGCGCCTAAATTTTATGATTTTTCATAATATTTTAGCTAAAAGAAAACATTGCAACAAGTAAATTGCTATTTCAAATGTGTTAGGTATTCTAGAATCCAGCTCATGTAGCTTACAATATTCAACGTATTCTTCAAAAATAGGTAAAATCAGACTTTTTTTTGTAAAAAATCATATAAATATTTGCTTCCGCGCCCGAATTTTATGATTTTTCATCATAATTTACGCAAAAGAAAACATTGCAACAAGAAAATTGCTATTTCAAGTGTGGTAGGTATTCTAGAATCCAGCCAATGAAGCTTACAATATACAACGTATTCATCAAAAATAGGTAAAATATTACTTTTTTTTTGTAAATTATTATATAAATATTTGCTTCCGCGCCCGATTTTTTTAATTTTTCATCATATTTTATCCACAGTATAGGTCCAAAAGCATGTTTATGAATGTTTTAACATAAATATCCATTTCAAAAATATGTAAAATCTGACTTTATTTTTGTAAAAAATCATTTAAATATTTGCTTGCGCGCCTAAATTTTATGATTTTTCATAATATTTTAGCTAAAATAAAACATTGCAACAAGTAAATTGCTATTTCAAATGTGTTAGGTATTCTAGAATCCAGCCCATGTAGCTTACAATATTCAACGTATTCATCAAAAATAGGTAAAATCAGACTTTTTTTTGTAAAAAATCATATAAATATTTGCTTCCGCGCCTGAATTTCATGATTTTTCATCATATTTTAGCTAAAAGAAAACATTGCAACAAGAAAATTGCTATTTCAAGCGTGTTAGGTATTCTAGAATCCAGCCTATGTAGCTTACAATATACAACGTATTCATCAAAAATAGGTAAAATCTGACTATTTTTTTGTAAAAAATCATATAAATATTTGTTTGTGCGCCCAAATTTTATAATTTTTCATCATATTTTATCCGCAGTATAGGTCCAAAAGCATGTTTATGAATGTTTTAACAAAAATATCCATTTCAAGAATAGGAAAAATCTGACTTTATTTTTGTAAAAAATTATATAAATTTTTGCTTCTGCGCCCGAATTTTATGATTTTTCATCATATTTTAGCTAAAAGAAAACATTGCAACAAGAAAATTGCTATTTCAACTGTGTTAGGTTTTCTAGAATCCAGCCCATGTAGCTTACAATATACAACGTATTCATCAAAAATAGGTAAAATCTGACCTTTTTTTGTAAAATATCATATAAATATTTGCTTCCGCGCCTGAATTTTATAATTTTTCATCATATTTTATCCGCAGTATAGGTCCAAAAGCATGTTTATGAATGTTTTAACAAAAATATCCATTTCAAGAATAGGTAAAATCTGACTTTATTTTTGTAAAAAATCATATAAATATTTGCTTCCGCGCCCGAATTTTATCATTTTTTATCATAATTTAGGTAAAAGAAAACATTGCAACAAGAAAATTGCTATTTCAAGTGTGGTAGGTGTTCTAGAATCCAGCTAATGAAGCATACAATCTACAACGTATTCATCAAAAATAGGTAAAATCTGACTTTATTTTTGTAAAAAATTATATAAATATTTGCTTCCGAGCTCGAATTTTATAATTTTTCATCATATTTTATCCATAGTATAGGTCCAAAAGCATGTTTATGAACGTTTTAACAAAAATATCCATTTCAAAAATATGTAAAATCTGACTTTATTTTTGTAAAAGATCATATAAATATTTGCTTGCGCGCCTAAATTTTATGATTTTTCATATTATTTTAGCTAAAAGAAAACATTGCAACAAGTAAATTGCTGTTTCAAGTGTGGTAGGTATTCTAGAATCCAGCCCATGTAGCTTACAATATACAACTTATTCATCAAAAATAGGTAAAATCTGACTTTTTTTTTGTAAAAAATCATATAAATATTTGCTTCCGCGCCTGAATTTCATGATTTTTCATCATATTTTAGCTAAAAGAAAACATTGCAACAAGAAAATTGCTATTTCAAGCGTGTTAGGTATTCTACAATCCAGTACATGTAGCTTACAATATACAACGTATTCATCAAAAATAGGTAAAATCTGACTATTTTTTTGTAAAAGATCATATAAATATTTTTTTGTGCGCCCGAATTTTATAATTTTTCATCATATTTTATCCGCAGTATAGGTCCAAAAGCATGTTTATGAATGTTTTAACAAAAATATCCATTTCAAGAATAGGAAAAATCTGACTTTATTTTTGTAAAAAATTATATAAATATTTGCTTCCGCGCCCGAATTTTATGATTTTTTATCATAATTTAGGTAAAAGAAAACATTGCAACAAGAAAATTGCTATTTCAAGTGTGGTAGGTGTTCTAGAATCCAGCTAATGAAGCATACAATCTACAACGTATTCATCAAAAATAGGTAAAATCTGACTTTATTTTTGTAAAAAATTATATAAATATTTGCTTCCGAGCTCGAATTTTATAATTTTTCATCATATTTTATCCATAGTATAGGTCCAAAAGCATGTTTATGAATGTTTTAACAAAAATATCCATTTCAAGAATAGGTAAAATCTGACTTTATTTTTGTAAAAAATCATATAAATATTTGCTTCCGCGCCCGAATTTTATCATTTTTTATCATAATTTAGGTAAAAGAAATCATTGCAACAAGAAAATTGCTATTTCAAGTGTGGTAGGTCTTCTAGAATCAAGCTAATGAAGCATACAATCTACAACGTATTCATCAAAAATAAGTAAAATCTGACTTTATTTTTGTAAAAAATTATATAAATATTTGCTTCCGAGCTTGAATTTTATAATTTTTCATCATATTTTATCCATAGTATAGGTCCAAAAGCATGTTTATGAACGTTTTAACAAAAATATCCATTTCAAAAATATGTAAAATCTGACTTTATTTTTGTAAAAAATCATATAAATATTTGCTTGCGCGCCTAAATTTTATGATTTTTCATAATATTTTAGCTAAAAGAAAACATTGCAACAAGTAAATTGCTATTTCAAGTGTGGTAGGTATTCTAGAATCCAGCCAATGTAGCTTACAATATACAACTTATTCATCAAAAATAGGTAAAATCTGACTTTTTTTTTGTAAAAAATCATATAAATATTTGCTTCCGCGCCTGAATTTCATGATTTTTCATCATATTTTAGCTAAAAGAAAACATTGCAACAAGAAAATTGCTATTTCAAGCGTGTTAGGTATTCTAGAATCCAGCCCGTGTAGCTTACAATATACAACGTATTCATCAAAAATAGGTAAAATCTGACTATTTTTTTGTAAAAAATCATATAAATATTTGTTTGTGCGCCCGAATTTTATAATTTTTTATCATATTTTATCCGCAGTATAGGTCCAAAAGCATGTTTATGAATGTTTTAACAAAAATATCCATTTCAAGAATAGGAAAAATCTGACTTTATTTTTGTAAAAAATTATATAAATATTTGCTTCCGCGCCCGAATTTTATGATTTTTTATCATAATTTAGGTAAAAGAAAACATTGCAACAAGAAAATTGCTATTTCAAGTGTGGTAGGTGTTCTAGAATCCAGCTAATGAAGCATACAATCTACAACGTATTCATCAAAAATAGGTAAAATCTGACTTTATTTTTGTAAAAAATTATAAAAATATTTGCTTCCGAGCTCGAATTTTATAATTTTTCATCATATTTTATCCACAGTATAGGTCCAAAAGCATGTTTATGAATGTTTTAACAAAAATATCCATTTCAAGAATAGGTAAAATCTGACTTTATTTTTGTAAAAAATCATATAAATATTTGCTTCCGCGCCCGAATTTTATCATTTTTTATCATAATTTAGGTAAAAGAAAACATTGCAACAAAAAAATTGCTATTTCAAGTGTGGTAGGTGTTCTAGAATCCAGCTAATGAAGCATACAATCTACAACGTATTCATCAAAAATAGGTAAAATCTGATTTTATTTTATTAAAAAATTATATAAATATTTGCATCCGAGCTTGAATTTTATAATTTTTCATCATATTTTATCCATAGTATAGGTCCAAAAGCATGTTTATGAACGTTTTAACAAAAATATCCATTTCAAAATTTGTAAAATCTGACTTTATTTTTGTAAAATATCATATAAATATTTGCTTGCGCGGCTAAATTTTATGATTTTTCATAATATTTTAGCTAAAAGAAAACATTGCAACAAGTAAATTGCTATTTCAAGTGTGGTAGGTATGGGGTAGGTGACCAATTTCTAAATTTGGTATATGTGATAGCTTGTACAAAAATAATATACCCGTATTTTTTTAAAAGTGTTAATTATATGTTGTTTTGAAGTAAATAAATAATATAGTACTTGGGAGGGGATTATGACGTCAACGAAGTTCATGAGAGCGGCGAAGGTAGACAGACGGAAATAAGTGGTGTGAGTGAGATAGTGCTAACTTAGTGAACGTCATAGTAAAGGACGCTGTTTCTATTTAACGCAAATTACTAAACAATTGCTGATAAATATTTAACTTTTTTAATGTCAACGTTAGTAAATAAATATACTTTCTATAATTCAATAGTTTTTTCATTAAAATTCTACCTTGGTCACCTACCCCATTCTAGAATCCAGCCCATGTAGCTTACAATATACAACATATTCATCAAAAATAGGTAAAATCTGACTTTTTTTTTTGTAAAAAATCATATAAATATTTGCTTCCGCGCTCGAATTTTATAATTTTTCATCATATTTTATCCACAGTATAGGTCCAAAAGCATGTTTATGAATGTTTTAACAAAAATATCCATTTCAAGAATAGGAAAAAATCTAACTTTATTTTTGTAAAAAATCATATAAATATTTGCTTCCGCGCCCGAATTTTATGATTTTTACATCTTATTTTATCTAAAAGAAAACATTGCAACCGGAAAATTGCTATTTCAAGTGTGTTAGGTATTCTAGAATCCAGCCCATGTAGCTTACAATATACAACGTATTTATCAAAAATAGGTAAAATCTGACTTTTTTTTTTGTAAAAAATCATATAAATATTTGCTTCCGCGCCCGAATTTTATAAGTTTTCATCATATTTTATCCACAGTATAGGTCCAAAAGCATGTTTATGAATGTATTAACAAAAATATCCATTTCAAGAATAGGTAAAATCTGACTTTATTTTTGTAAAAAGTCATATAAATAATTGCTTCCGCGCCCGAATTTTATGATTTTTTATCATAATTTAGAAAAAAAAACATTGCAACAAGAAAATTGCTATTTCAAGTGTGGTAGGTATTCTAGAATCCAGCCTATGAAGCTTACAATATACAACGTATTCATCAAAAATAGGTAAAATCTGACTTTTTTTTTTTGAAAAATCATATAAATACTGGCTTCCGCGCCCGAATTTTATAATTTTTCATCATATTTTATCCACAGTATAGGTCCAAAAGCATGTTTATGAAAGTTTTAACAAAAATATCTATTTCAAGAATAGGTAAAATCTGACTTTGTTTTTGTAAAGAATCATGTAAATATTTGCTTCCTAGCCCGAATTTTATGATTTTTCATCAAATTTTAGCTAAAAGACAACATTGCAACAAAAAATTGCTATTTCAAATGTGTTAGGTATTCTAGAATCCAGCCCATGTAGCTTACAATATAGAACGAATTCATCAAAAATAGGTAAAATCTGACTTTTTTTTGTAAAAAATCATATAAACATTTGTTTGCGCGCCCGAATTTTACAAGTTTTCATCATATTTTGTCCGCAGTATAGGTCCAAAAGCATGTTTATAAATTTTTTAAACAAAAATATCCATTTCAAGAATAGGAAAAAATCTAACTTTATTTTTGTAAAAAATCATATAAATATTTGCTTCCGCGCCCGAATTTTATGATTTTTCATCTTATTTTAGCTAAAAGAAAACATTGCAACCAGAAAATTGCTATTTCAAGTATGTTAGGTATTTTAGAATCCAGCCCATGTAGCATACAATATACAACGTATTCATCAAAAATAGGTAAAATCTGACTTTTTTTTGTAAAAAGTCATATAAATAATTGCTTCCGCGCCCGAATTTTATAATTTTTCATCATATTTTATCCACAGTATAGGTCCAAAAGCATGTTTTTGAATGTTTTAACAAAAATATCTATTTCAAGAATAGGTAAAATCTAACTTTATTTTTGTAAAAAATCATTTAAATATTTGCTTCCTAGCCCGAATTTTATGATTTTTCATCATAATTTAGGTAAAAGAAAACATTGCAACAAGAAAATTGCTATTTCAAGTGTGGTAGGTATTCTAGAATCCAGTCAATGAAGCTTACAATATACAACGTATTCATCAAAATTAGGTAAAATCTGACTTTATTTTTGTAAAAAATTATATAAATATTTGCTTCCGCGTTTGAATTTTATAATTTTTTATCATATTTTATCCATAGTATAGGTCCAAAAGCATGTTTATGAACGTTTTAACAAAAATATCCATTTTAAAAATATGTTAAATCTGACATTATTTTTGTAAAAAATCATATAAATATTTGCTTCCGCGCCTAAATTTTATGATTTTTCATCATGTTTTAGCTTAAAGAAAACATTGCAACAAGAAAATTGCTATTTCAAGTGTGTTAAGTATTCTAGAATCCAGCCCATGTAGCTTACAATATAGAACGTATTCATCAAAAATAGGTAAAATCTGACTTTTTTTGTAAAAAATCATATAAACATTTGTTTGCGCGCCCGAATTTTATAATTTTTCATCATATTTTGTCCGCAGTATAGGTCCAAAAGCATGTTTATAAATGTTTTAAACAAAAATATCCATTTCAAGAATAGGAGAAAATCTAACTTTATTTTTGTAAAAAATCATATAAATATTTGCTTCCGCGCCCGAATTTTATGATTTTTACATCTTATTTTAGCTAAAAGAAAACATTGCAACCGGAAAATTGCTATTTCAAGTGTGTTAGGTATTCTCGAATCCAGCCCATGTAGCTTACAATATACAACGTATTCATCAAAAATAGGTAAAATCTGACTTTTTTTTGTAAAAAATCATATAATATTTGCTTCCGCACCCGAATTTTATAATTTTTCATCATATTTTATCCACAGTATAGGTCCAAAAGCATGTTTATGAATGTTTTAACAAAAATATCCATTTCAAGAATAGGTAAAATCTGACTTTATTTTTGTAAAAAATCATATAAATATTTGCTTCCGCGCCCGAATTTTATGATTTTTCATCGTAATTTAGGTAAAAGAAAACATTGCAACAAGAAAATTGCTATTTCAAGTGTGGTAGGTATTCTAGAATCCAGCCAATGAAGCTTACAATATACAACGTATTCATCAAAAATAGGTAAAATCTGACTTTATTTTTGTTAAATATCATATAAATATTTGCTTCCGCGCCCGAATTATATAATTCTTTATCATATTTTAGCTAAAAGAAAACATTGCAACAAGAAAATTGCTATTTCAAGTGTGGTAGGTATTCTAGAATCCAACCCATGTAGCTTACAATATACAATGGATTCATCAAGAATAGATAAAATCTGACTTTATTTTTGTAAAAAATCAAATAAATATTTGCTTCCGTGCCCGAATTTTATAATTCTTCATCATATTTTAGGTAAAAGAAAACATTGCAACAAGAAATATGCTATTTCAAGTGTGGTAGGTATTCTAAAGTACAGCCTATGTAGCTTTCAATATACAACGTATTGATCAAGAATAGGTAATATCTGACATTGTTTTTATAAAAAACATTTAAATATTTGCTTCTGGGCCCAAATTTTAAAATTCTTCATCATATATTAGCTAAAACAAAACATTGCAACAAGAAAATTGCATTTCAAGTGTGGTAAGTATTCTAAAATCCAGCTCATGTAGCTTACAATATACAACGTATTCATCAATAATAGGTAAAATCTGACTTTATTTTTGTAAAAAATCATATAAATATTTGCTTCCGCGCCCGAATTTTATAATTCTTTATCATATTTTAACTAAAAGAAAACATTGCAACAAGAAAATTGCTATTCCAAGTGTGGTAGATATTCTAGAATCCAGCCCATGTAGCTTACAATATACAACGTATTCATTAAAATGACACCCGAAAGTTTAATGTATATTATCTGATTAGTACCACGTATTGGTCACTTTTGCATGTCTTTTGCTAAAATTATTCATAGTATAGATCCTGAAGCATGAATATGAATGTTTTAACAAAAATATCCATTTCAAGAGTAGGTAAAATCTGACTTAATTTTTGTAAAAAATCATATAAATATTTCCTTCCGCGCCCGAATTTTATAATTCTTCATCATATTTTAGCTAAAAGAAAACATTGCAACAAGAAAATTGCTATTTCAAGTGTGGTAGGTATTCTACAATCTAGCCCATGTAGCTTACAATATACAACGTATTCATCAAAAATAGGTAAAATCTGATTTTATTTTTGAAAAAATTATATAAAGATTTGCTTCTGCGCCCGATATTTTATAATTCCTTATCATGTTTTAGCTAAAAGTAAACATTGCAACAAGAAATGCATTTCAATTGTGGTAGGTATTCTAGAATCCAGCCCATGTAGCTTACAATATACAACATATTCACCAAGAATAGGTAAAATCTGACATTATTTTTGTAAAAAATCATATAAATATTTGCTTCCGCGCCCAAATTTTATAATTCTTCATCTTATTTTAGCTAAAATGTGAAAACTTAAAACTAAAAAGAATGATCGATGATCAAGGACAGTATTCACGCCGAAATAATGTGCGCGTATTTGGTGTAGAAGAAGAGCCAGGCGAAAACACTGAAGACAAGGTGCGTAATGTACTCAATAATAAACTTAAAATAAACATTAAACCAGAATTGATTGATCGGTGTCATCGTGTTAGTATTAAATCTAATTCTAGACCGCGTGCAATTATTATGAAATTCAACTCTTATAAAGAACGTACAATGGTTCTTTATAATAAAAAACAACTGAAAAATTCTAAAGTATCAGTGGTGGAAGATCTTACTAGAGACCGATTGAACTTAATAAAATGTGCAAGTAAATAGTATAATTTT
>JAQOWZ010000298.1:0-46939 GCA_035578165.1 Stenolophus ochropezus | reverse complement strand
AACAAGAATGTTTTAACAAAAATATCCATTTCAAGAATAGGTAAAATCTGACTTTATTTTTGTAAAAAATCATATAAATATTTTCTTCCGCGCCCGAATTTTATAATTTTTCATAATAATTTAGCTAAAAGATAACATTGCAACAAGAAAATTGCTATTTCAAGTGTGTTAGGTATTTAAGAATCCAGCACATGTAGCTTACAATATACAACGTATTACATGTTGAGTAATCTAAACACTCTGTTACTGATGATGACAACTTAGTTGTCGTAACATATGTATATGTAAAATTTATTTTAAGGTTAGGGGTAATTTATATTATTTCATATATAACCTTAGACTCCATTCAATTATTAATTTTTATACAACGTATTCATCAAAAATAGGTAAAATATGACTTAATTTTTGTAAAAAAATCATATAAATATTAGCTTCCTGGCCCGAATTTTATAATTCTTCATCCTATTTTAGATAAAAGAAAACATTGCAACAAGAAAATTGGTATTTCAGGTGTGATAGGTATTTTAGAATCCAGCCCATGTAGCTTACAATATACAACGTATTCATCAAGAATAGGTAAAATCTCACTTGATTTTTGTAAAAAATCATATAAATATTTGCTTTCGCGCCCGAATTTTATGATTCTTTATAATATTTTAGCTAAAAGAAAACAATGCAACAAGAAAATTGGTATTTTAAGTGTGGTAGGTATTCTAGAATCCAGCCCATGTAGCTTACAATATACAACGTATTCATTAAAATAACACCCGAAAATTGAATGTTTATTACCTAATTGGTACCACGTTATGGTCACTTTTGCATGTCCAATGCTAAAATTATCCATAGTATAAATCCTAAAGCATGAATATGAATGTTTTAACAAAAATATCAATTTCAAGAATAGGTAAAATCTTACTTTATTTTTGTAAAAAATCATATAAATATTTGCTTCCGTGCCAGAATTTTATATTTCTTCATCACATTTTAGCTAAAAAGAAAACATTGCAACAAGAAAATTGCTATTTCAAGCGTGGTAGGTATTCAAGAATCCAGCCCATGTAGCTTACAATATACAACGTATTCATGAAAATGACACCCGAAAATTGAATGTTTATTATCTGATTGGTACCACGTTTTGGTCACTTTTGTATGTGCAATGCTTAAAAACCATCCATAGTATAGATCCTAAAGCATGAATAGGAATGTTTTAACAAAAATATCCATTTCAAGAATAGGTAAAATCTGACTTTATTTTTGTAAAAAATCATATAAATATTTGCTTCCGCGCCCGAATTTTATAATTCTTCATCATACTTTAGCTAAAAGAAAACATTTCAACAAGAACATTGCTATTTCAAGTGTGGTAGGTATTCTAGAATCCAGCCCATGTAGCTTAAAATATACAACGTATTAATCAAGAATAGGTAAAATCCGACTTTATTTTTGTAAAAAATCATATAAATATTTGCTTCCCGCATCCGAATTTTATAATTCTTCATCAGATTTTAGCTAAAAGAAAACATTGTAACAAGAAAATTGCTATTTCAAGTGTGGTAGGTATTCTAGAATCCAGCCCATTTAGCTTACAATATAGAACGTATTCATCAAGAATAGGTAAAAATCTAAATTTATTTTTGTAAAAAAACATATAAATATTTGCTTCCGCGCTCGAATTTTATAATTCTTCATCATATATTAGCTAAAAGAAAACGTTGCAACAAGAAAATTGCTATTTCAAGTGTGGTAGGTATTCTAGAATCCAGCCCATGTAGCTTACAACAATATACAACATATTCATTAAAATGACACCCGAAAATTACATGTTTATTATCTGATTGGTCACTTTTGCATGTCCAATGCTTAGAAACATCCATTGTATAAATCTTAAAGCATGAATATGAATGTTTTAATAAAAATATCTATTTCAAGAATAGGTAAAATCTGACTTTATTTTTGTAAAAAAAACATATAATTATTTGCTTCCGCGCCCAAATTTTATAATTCTTTTTATATTACAGCTAAAAGAAAATATTGCACAAGGAAAATTGCTATTTTAAGTGTGGTAGGTATTCTAGAATCCAGCCCATGTAGTATACAATATACAAACGTATTCATCAAGAATAGGTAAAATCTGACTTTATTTTTGTGTAAAAAATCATATAAATATTTGCTTCCGCGCTCCAATTTTATAACTCTGAGATAGCGCGTAAAGGAAACATTGCAACAAGAAAATTGCTATTTTAAGTGTGGTAGGTATTCTAGAACCCAGCCCATGTAGCTTACAATATACAACTTATTCATTAAAATGACTCCTTAAAATTGAATGTTTATTATCTGATTGGTACCACGTTTTGGTCACTTTTGCATGTCCAATGCTTAAAACCATCCATAGTGTAGATCCTAAAGCATGAATATGAATGTTTTAACAAAAATATCCATTTCAAGAATAGGTTAAATCTGACTTTATTTTTGTGTAAAAAATCATATAAATATTTGCTTCCGCGCCCGAATTTTATAATTCTTTATCATATTTTAGCTAAAAGAAAACATAGCAATAAGCAAATTGCTACTACAAGTGTGGTATGTATTCTAGAATCCAGCCCATGTAGCTTGCAATATACAACGTATTCATTAAAATGAACCCCCGAAAATTAAATGTTTATTATCTGATTGGTACCACGTTTTGGTCACTTTTGCATGTCCAATGCTTAAAACCATCCATAGTACAGATCCTAAAGCATGAATATGAATGTTTTAACAAAAATATCCATTTCCAGAATGGGTCAAATCTGGCATTATTTTTGTAAAATATCATATAAATATTTGCTTCCGCGCCCAAATTTTAAAATTCTTCGTAATATTTTAGCTAAAAGAAAACATTGCAAAAAGAAAATTGCTATTTCAAGTGTGGTAGGTATTCTAGAATCCAGCCCATGTAGCTTAAAATATACAACTTATTCATCATGAATGGGTAAAATCTGACTTTATTTTTGTAAAAAACTCATATAAATATTTGCTTCTGCAACCGTATTTTATAATTCTTTATCATATTTTAGTTAAAAGAAAACATTGCAACAAAAAAATTACTATTTCAAGTGTGGTAGGTATTTTAGGATCCAGCCCATGTAGCTTACAAGAAACAACGTATTCATCAAGAAAAGGTAAAAACTGACTTTATTTTTGTAAATATCATATTTTTTTTTTTTTTTTTTTTTTTTTTTTTTTTTTTTTTTCACAGTAGGAAGGATCAGTGGAAATATTTTTATTTGGAGAAATGAAGGCCTTGGTGATCCATTTTGAATTTTTATTTTCGAATGTTAGGACGTTTCGAACCTTAGTGGTTCATCTTCAGCTAATTTAGATTTATTTTAAAACAAGTGTTGATTAAATCATTGTAAAATACAATATGTTAGTTTAAGTATAAATGATACATTCTCATAATTTGAGAAGAAGTCTATTCAACTTGACCTCTTCTTGTTCTATGGTTGAACATGTTAAACTGACATGTTCAACCATAGAACAAGAAGAGGTCAAGTTGAATAGACTTCTTCTCAAATTATGAGAATGTATCATTTATACTTAAACTAACATATTGTATTTTACAATGATTTAATCAACACTTGTTTTAAAATAAATCTAAATTAGCTGAAGATGAACCACTAAGGTTCGAAACGTCCTAACATTCGAAAATAAAAATTCAAAATGGATCACCAAGGCCTTCATTTCTCCAAATATAAATATCATATATATATTTGCTTCCGGGCCCGAATTTTATAATTTTTCATCAAATTTTGGCTAATAGAAAACATTGCAACAAGAAAATTGCTATTTCAAGTGTGGTAGGTATTCTAGAACCCATCCCATGTAGCTTAAAATATATAACGTATTCATTAAAATGACACCCGAAAATTGAATGTTTATTATCTGATTGGTACCACGTTTTGGTAACTTTTGCATGTCCAATGCTAAAATTATCCATAGTTTAGATTCTAAAGCATAAATATGAATGTTTTAACAAAAATATCCATTTCAAGAATAAGTAAAATCTGACTTTGTTTTTGTAAAAAAATCATATATATATTTGCTTCCGCGCCCGTATTTTATAATTCTTCATCATATTTTAGCTAAAAGAAAACATTGCAACAAGAAAGTTGCTATTTCAAGTGTGGTTGGTATTCTAGAATCCAGCCTATGTAGCTTACAATATACATCGTATTCATCAAGAATAGGTAAAATCTGACATTATTTTTGTATAAAATCATTTGAATATTTGCTCCCGCGCCCTAATTTTATAATTTTTTATCATATGTTAGCTAAAAGAAAACATTGCAACAAGATAATTGCTATTTGAAGTGTGGTAGGTATTTTAAAATCCAGCCCATGTAGCTTACAATATACAACGTATTCATTAAAATGGCACCCAAAAATTGAATGTTTATTATCTGATTGGTACTACGTTTTGGGCAGTTTTGCATGTCCTCTGCTTAAAACTATCTATAGTATAGATCCTAAAGTCCAAAAGGTGTCATAAAGAGGCTCATTCGGGTCCAAATTGTATTAAGTGCAATACAGTGTCGCATGCTAGTTGCGCTACTATTCTAAAACTGCCGGTTGTGGGTGAAAATTTGATAAATTGCTGTGACGAAGAAGATGACGGAGAGATGGATCTCTCCTTCTCCAGTGTAGATAATGAAACAGACTTTAATTTAATACATATTTTAAAATGTAAAATTCATTATTTAAAATTAATTATTAAAAACAAATATACCTTCATTTAAAATTAAATACACACCATAAATGTATTAAATGACCATGTGCTTTAATTAAATACTAAAGGCAAAAATGATCATAATGAGCCATCTAGTAATGAGTTAACAGAAACTGCTCGTGTCAAAAAAAATCCGACAAATTTAAATTTAAATAAAATTTCTTCTGTAATACCGACTCAGCCAAACGCGTCAAATACGGAAAGTAATAAAGAGCAAAATGGCAGTGTTAAACAAAATAAAAATATTGACAACAAGACAAAAAGTGTTTTGGAAAATAAAAATAAAACAGAAAGTACTGTTACTAAAAATAAAGATTTTTTACAGCCTAAAAACAAAATTAAATCATTTAAAGCTTGTGTTGGATATATTGATTCAAACACTAATGAAACAACAATAAAAGCTGTACCTCGATTAACTTCATATCACGTTTATAGAATAGATCCAAGTACCAGTGAAAGTGACATTCAAAATTATTTACATAAAAAATTTCTCGAAGTTAAAACAATTAAATTAAATTCTAAGTATCCAGAGGAATATTCATCCTTCAAGATCTCAGTTCACCACAATAATAAAGACAAAGTGCTGGACCCTTCTATTTGGCCAGCTGGGGTGTACATTAAACCATTTTTTTTCAAAAACGATACCCATTAACCCAAATCAAATAACATCAGATGTAAATGATTTAATAAGTAATCATAAAAATTGTGACGTAAGTATATTTCATGTCAATATTCAGGCTTTAGGTAACAAAATTGATCAATTAGCTTTATTTCTAAATGATTATCCTTTTGACATTATTTGTATAACTGAGCATTGGCTCGATAAAGAATCTTTACAAACAGTTAATTTGTATCCTTATAATCAAATCTCATTTGTATGTAGAGAACGAAATGCATGGTGGTGTTGTTATTTTTGCAAAAAATAATATAACATATAAATTATTAGACCTGGGCATCTACAATGAATTATTTAATATTGAACTCTGTGGTGCTGAACTAGTGGACCACAATGTTATTTTGATTGTAGTCTATAGGACTGGAAAAGGTAACTTTTCTTTATTTATGAATAATTTTGAAAAACTTTTAAATGATCTCCAGACCTTTAATATACATATTATAATCGCTGGAGATTTGAATATTGAATTCTCAAAAATTTGCTCTAAGAATGAAACGCTCGTTCTAAAAAATTTAATTAGTTCTTATAGACTTACGGCTACTATTGTGGAGCCTACTAGAGTAACTGAAAAGTCGAGTAGCTCTATTGACAATTTTATTACAAATCTACTTCCTGAAAAATTTGTAGCCGGTGTTATAGATCCTTGTCTCCCCGATCACTTCGGTCAATATTTCGTTCTTTTAAAGGTTAAAAATTTACAAAATCCAGGAATTAAAAGTGTTAGGATTGTTTCTCAGAGAAATATCGAACATTTCAAGTATGCTTTATTTGTAACTGACTTTAATAATGTCTTAACTAATTGCTGTTTGTTAGTTGAAGATCATGCATCATTCTTAATTAATTGGTTAATATATCTAATAGATTTATTTTTTCTACAGAAACAACGCGTAGTTAAATCAGATCAGTCACCTGTATTTTGGTTTAATTCAAATTTAAAGAAACTGAGAAAGGAATTAAAATCTACTAGTATTTGTTTTAATAGCAACAAAAGTGAACACTTTAAAAAACTATATAAAACAAAAGAATATAGAACGAAAATCCAAATAGCAAAAAAAAACAGCATACAGTAATTTTCTTGATACTTCCAACAATATATGTAAAGATAGTCGGCGATTAATAAACTCAGAACGCAATAAGAGCATTTCTAAATCTATGCATCAAAATCTACAACCCGATGACTTTAATGATTACTTCACAACAGTAGCGATCAATATTATTAAAAACATTATAGATTGTCAGTTTAATGCAGAAGATATTTTGCTGAGTGTTACCGACCCTCCCAATTGCAATTTTATTCTTCATCTCACTGATGTAGTAGAAGTGTACAATGCAATTAAATCATTGAATAACTCTAACTGTTTGGATTTGTACAATATGAGCAATAATTTTTTAAAAAAGATTATTGACTTTATTGTTGAACCTTTAACTTCATTAATCAATGAATGTTTTAGAAACGGCATTTTTCCAGACTCTTTTAAGAAAACTAAAGTAATACCACTTTTTAAAAAAGAAGAATCTAATAAAGTAGAAAATTACAGACCAATTTCTATAATCCCTACCTTATCTAAAGTGATTGAGTATATTCTAAAAAATAGATTGTTAAAATTTTTTGATGATAATAACATTCTAAATAATAATCAGTTTGGTTTTCGGAATGGACGTTCTACTACTCAAGCTGTTTTGAGTATTATTACACAAGTAATTCAAGATATTGAGAAAGGATAACATACGGCTATCACCTTATGTGACCTTTCTAAAGCGTTTGATTGTGTTTCTCATAAAATCCTCATTCAATATCTTAAATATTACGGTATAAATGGCATACCTTTGGAATTATTAACATCATACTTACAAAATCGGGAACAAGTAGTTATTATTGATGGAGTATCATCAAATTGTCAAACAATACAACATGGCGTTTCACAAGGTTCGATATTAGGGCCTTTATTTTTTTTAATATATATAAATGATTTTAGTGACTTTATGAGGCCCTGCAATAGTGTGCTCTTCGCTGATGACGCTACACTTATTCAAAATGCTAATGACTGTGAAACATTACTAACTATTAGAGAAGAAAATATTCAGAAAGCTGAAAAATGGTTTTCTGCTAACAATTTACAATTAAATAAAGATAAAACACAGCAAAGGATCATCTCCAGTGATAATAAATTAAATACAGATTCTTGTGTTTCGATTCTTGGAATAAAAATTGATCCTTTATTAAATGGCTCGTCACATGTAACACATATTAGCAAAAAAATCTCTAGCACTTTATTTTTATTAAGACGATTGAAAAGTCTTATTAGTAGTGAATCTTTAAAAATGGTGTATTTTTCATTGTTTCATTCCGTGATAAGTTATGGAATCCTATTATGAGGACATACTTCAAATTCACTTAAAATTTTTACATTATAAAAGACGGCCATTAGAATATTATCAGATTTATCGTTTAAAGATCATTGTCGTCAAGCCTTTATTGATTTGAAAATAATGCCACTACCATCACTTTATATCTATTATACATTAATAGAAATTCATGCTACAAAATCCAATATTTTAACAAATGGTGATATTCACTCACATAATACAAGATCTGCTAATTTATTGAGGAAACCTTGTCATAAATTTCAAAAATCTATAAATCAGAGATTAAATTTCGACCTCTATAATAAGCTTCCGGAAAACATTAAGAAAATGGAATCAAAAAGATTTAAAAAAACAGTGAAATTATTTATTTTGAAATATTGCTTCTATTCTTTAGATGAATTTTTATCTTACAATTCAATGAACTTTGAATATTGACAGGAAGTATACAAGTTTAATGATATATAAATCTATGTTTCAATTATTTGTATTATATTATTACTATGACGTGCTATAAACTTCTGTAAGTAACACAGTTAATAAATACTCCACTCTACTCTACTCTAAAGCATTAATATGAATGTTTTAACAAAAATATCCATATCAAAAATAGGTAAAATCTGACTTTATTTTTGTAAAAATTCATAAATATTTGCTTCCCCGCCCGAATTCTATATTTTTTCATCATACTTTAGCTAAAACAAAACATTGCAACAAGAAAATTGCTATTACAAGTGTGGTAGGTATTCCAGAATCCAGCCCATGCAGCTTACAATGTACAACGTATTCATCAAGAATAGGTAAAATCTGACTTTATTTTTGAAAAATCATATAAATATTTGCTTCCGCGCCCGAATTTTATAATTCTTCATCATATTTTAGCTAAAAGAAAACATTGCATCAAGAAAATTGCTATTTCAAGTGTGGTAGGTATTCTAGAATCCAGAAAATGTTGTTTACAATATACAACGTATTCTTCAGAAATAGGTAAAATCTGACTTTATTTTTGTAAAAAATCATGTAAATATTTGTTTTTGCGCCCAAGTTTTATAGTTCATCATCATATTTTAGCTAAAAGAAAACTTTGCAACAAGAAAATTGCTATTTTATGTGTGGTAGGTATTTTAGAATCCAGCCCATGTAGCTTACAAAATATAACGTATTCATTTAAATGACACCCGAAAATGGAATGTTTATTATCTGATTGGTACCACGTTTTGGTCACTTTTGCATGTCCAATGCTAAAATTATCCATAGTATAGATCCTAAAGCATGTATATGAATGTTTTAACAAAAATATAATTTTCCAGAATAGGTAAAATCTGACTTTATTTTTGTAAAAAATCATGTAAATATTTGCTTCCGCGCCCGAATTTTATAATTATTCATCATATTTTAGCTAAAAGAAAACATTGCATCAAGAAAATTGCTATTTTAAGTGTGGTAGGTATTCTAGAATCCAGAAAATGTTGTTTACAATATACAACGTATTCTTCAAAAATAGGTAAAATCTGACTTTATTTTTGTAAAAAATCATGTAAATATTTGTTTCTGCGCCCGAGTTTTATAGTTTATCATCATATTTTAGCTAAAAGAAAACATTGCAACAAGAAAATTGTTATTTCAAGTGTGGTAGGTATTCTAGAATCTAGCCCATGTAGCTTACAATATACAACGTATTCATTAAGATAAGGTAAATTCTCACTTTATTTTCGTAAAAATCATATGAATATTTGCTTTCGCGCACGAATTTTATAATTTTTCATCATATTTTTGCTAAAAGAAAATATTGCAACAGGAAAATTGCTATTTCAAGTGTGAGAGGTATTCCAGAATCCAGCCCATGTAGCTTACAATATACAACGTATTCATTAAAACGACACCCGAAAATTGAATGTTTATTATTTGATTGGTACCCGCGTTTTGGTCACTTTCGCATGTCCAATGCTAAGAACTATCCATTGTATAGATCCTAAAGCATGAATATGAATGATTTAACAAAAATATCCTTTCAAGAATAGGTAAAATCTGACTTTATTTTTGTAACAAATCATATAATATTTGCTTCAGCGCCCGGGTTTTATAAATCTTCATCATATTTTAGCTAAAAGAAAACATTGCAACAACAAAATTGCTATTTCAAGTGTGGTAGGTATTCTAGAATCCAGCACATGTAGATTACAATATACAACGTATTCATCAAGAATAGATAAAATCTGACTTTATTTTTCTAAAAAATCATATAAATATTTGCTTCCGCGCCCGAACTTTATAATTCTTCATCATATTTTAGCTAAAAGAAAACATTGCAACAAGAAAATTGCCATTTCAAGTGTGGTAGGTATTCTAGAATCCTGCCCATGTAGCTTACAATATACAACGTATTCATTAAAATAATACCCGAAAATTGAATGTTTATTATCTGATTGGTACCACGTTTTGGTCACTTTTGCATGTCCAATGCTTAAAACCATCCATAGTATAGATCCTAAACCATGAATATGCATGTTTTAACAAAAATATCCAGTTCAAGAATAGGTAAAATCTGACTTTATTTTTGTAAAAAATCATATAAATACTTGCTTCAGCGCCCGAGTTTTATAATTCTTCATCATATTTTAGCTAAAAGAAAACTTTGCAACAAGAAAATTGCTATTTCAAGTGTGGTAGGTATTCTAGAATCCGGCCCATCTAGCTAACAATATACAACTTATTCATCAAGAATAGGTAAAATCTAACTTTATTTTTGTTAAAAATCATAAAAATATTTGCTTTCGCGCCCGAATTTCATAATTCCTCATCATAATTTACCTAAAAGACAACATTGCAACAAGAAAATTGCTATTTCAAGTGTGGTAGGTATTCTAGAATCCAGCCTAGGTGGCTTACAATATACAACGTATTAATTAAAATGACACCTGAAAATTGAAGCTTTGTTATGTGATTGGTACCACGCTTTGGTCACTTTTGCATGTCCAATGCTTAAAACCATCCATAGTATAGATCCTAAAGCAAGAATCTGAATGTTTTAACAAAAAAATCTATTTTAATAATAGGTAAAATCTGACTTTATTTTTGTAAAAAATCATAAAAATATTTGCTTCCGCGCTCGAATTTTATAATTCTTTATCATATTTCAGCTAAAAGAAAATCATTTCAACAAGAAAATTGCCATTTCAAGTGAAGTAGGTATTCTCGAATCCAGCACATGTAGCTTACAATATAAAACGTATTCATCAAGATTAGGTAAAATCTGACTTAATTTTTGTAAAAAATCATATAAATATTTGCTTTCGCGACCGAATTTTATAATTCTTTATCATATTTTAGCTAAAAGAAAACATTGCAACAAGAAAATTGCTATTTTAAGTGTGGTAGGTATTTTAGAATCCAGCCCATGTAGCTTAAAATATACAACGTACTCATTAAAATGACACCCAAAAATTGAATGTTTATTATCTGATTGGTACCACGTTTTGGTCACTTTTAAATGTCCAATGCTTAAAACCATCAATAGTATAGATGATAAAGCATGAATATGAATGTTTTAACAAAAATATCTATTTCAAGAATAGGTAAAATCTGACTTTATTTTTGTAAAAAATCATAAAAATATTTGCTTCCGCGCCCGAATTTTATAATTTTTTATCATTATTTAGCTAAAAAAAAAAACATTGCAACAAGAAAGTTGCTATTTTAAGTGTGGTAGGTATTCTAGAATCCAGCCCATGTAACTAACAATATACAACGTATTCATGAAGAATAGGTAAAATCTGACTTTATTTTTGTAATAAATCATATAAATATTAGCTTCCGCACCCGAATTTTATAATTCTTCATCATATTTTAGCTAAAACAATACATTGCAACAAGAAAATTGCTATTTCAAGTGTGGTAGGTATTCTTGAATCCAGCCCACGTAGCTTACAATATACAACTTATTTATTAAGAATAGGTAAAACCTGACTTTATTTTTGTAAAAAATCATATAAAAATTTGCTTCCGCGCCCGAATATTATAATACATAATCATATTTTAGCTAAAAGAAAACATTGCAACAAGAAAATTGCTATTTCAAGTGTGGTATGTATTCTAGAATCCAGCCCATGTAGCTTACAATATACAACGTATTTATCAAGAATAGGTAAAATCTGACTTTATTTTGTACAAAATCATATAAATATATGCTTCCGAATTTTATAATTTTTTATCATATTTTACCTAAAAGAAAACATTGCAACAAGAAAATTTCTATTTCTTACAATATACAAAGTATTTAACAAGAATAGGTAAAATCAGACTTTATTCTTGTAAAAAATTACATAAAATTTGCTACCGCGCCCGAATTTTATAATTCTTCATCATATTTTAGCTAAAAGAAAACATTGCAACAAGAAAATTGCTATTTCAAGTGTGGTAGGTATTCTAGAATCCAGACCATGTAACTTACAATATACAAGGTATTCATCAAGAAAAGGTAAAATCTGACTTTATTTTTGTAAATAAATAACCACGTTTTGGTCACTTTTGCATGTCTGCTAAAAACCATCCATAGTATAGATGATAATAATAATAATAATAATAATAATAATATTTATTTCCAACGACCATAATACAGCGGTATAGAAAAAGTCAAAATATATAAAGAATACATGAAAAAAGTGTACAATAATACATACATGAAAAAATGTACAAATAAATTCATGAAAAAAAATATGCAATATAAAATAGCACTATATTAAAAGTTATCATTTATGAATTTATTTACATCATAATATGCTTTTTTTATTAAATAGTTTTTTATTTTTTTTTTAAACTTATTAATATTAGTAATATCTTTAAGAGTATTAGGCAGTTTATTGTATAAGACCAATCCATAATAATTTGGGTTACTTTTTGTTTTATTTAGTCTAATTTTGGGTATTTGAAGATTTAGTTTTCCACGACTATCGTATCCATGAATATCGCGTTTTGTAGGCAATTTATTTATATTAGTTTTAGTAAGTAGAACAACATTATAAATATAAATACAAGGTAAAGTTAAAAAACCTTCTGTTTTAAAAATATCTTTACAGGATGATCTTTTGTTCAAAGAAAATATGTTTCTCAACGCATGTTTCTGAAGTTTAAAAACACGAATAGCACTGGAAGAATTTCCCCAAAAAATTATTCCGTAACATAATATGGAGTAGAATTTGGAAAAGTAAAAAGTTTTAGTTATATGAACATCTGTCATACATTTTAGTCTTTTAATTACATAACATAACGAAGACAAAGTACTACAAATTGAATCGACATGTGTATCCCATTTTAAATTTTCTTGAATATGTAAACCTAGAACTTTAGTATTGTTAACATGTACCAATGATTGCCCACTACAATTTATAGATATGTTATTATTTTTATTAGTATTTGAAAAACTAATCATTGTCGATTTATTAATGTTAAGTCCAAGATTTAAAGAGGCAAACCAAAGAGATAAGTTGTCAACAATATTAGATATTTCGTGTACTGTTGGTGATAAAAAAGCAACATCATCTGCATACAAGACGAAACGGTGGTAGGGGAGCATATTTTTTATTCCATTAATATAAAGAATAAACAATATTGGTCCCAAAATCGAGCCTTGCGGTACACCACAATTCACTGGCTGAGACACGGACCTTTGACTTTCGTAAAACACAAATTGCTTTCTGTTACTGAGATATGAACGGAACCAATCATTACAGATTCCTCTGAAACCATGATTATCCAAAATATCCAAGAGCATTTCGTGGTTTACGCAGTCAAAGGCCTTCGACAAATCTAAGAATATGCCATGTATGTTGTTACCTTTATCTACTGTGTTATAAATCTCATCTAAAAAATTTAACAAGGCAGATGTTGTGCTGCAGCCTTTTCTGAATCCATGTTGTTCTTCAGTTAAGATTGTATTCTTTTTCAGAAATGTGAGAATTCTTAATAACATACTTTTTTCAAAAAGTTTATGAAAAGCGGAGACTATAGTAATAGGACGATAATTTGCTACATTTGATTTATCCCCTTTTTTGTGTAAAGCAATAACTTTAAGCAGTTTTAACCTGTCTGGGAAAATACCATTTGAAATGGATAAATTTATACAATGCAGTAATGGCGTAAGAATCTGTTCATGACAACTTTTCAGTACGTTACTAGAAATCTCATCAATTCCTGCAGAAGAATTTTTTAGTGATTTCATTAAAGAAATGAGCTCGGGTTCAGTAATAGGGTCTACGAAAATAGATGTTGCACATTTTGTGACATTATAATTTGAGTTTTGATGAGAATTTGTGGGTAGATCATGTTTAATGTTCTGTGGAAGATTTATAAAATAATTATTACACATGTTAGCAATATCTACTGGACTAACAACTGTTTTTGTGCCATCTGTAAGACTACTAATTTTTTTATTACAAGTAGACTTGTCGTTTAAGTTGTTATTTATAATGTTCCATATTTGTTTTGTATTATTACCACAGTTTTTTATATTGGTTTTATTGAAATCTCTTTTTGCATCGAGTATATGGGTACGATATTCGTGTTTATATGTATTATATTTTTGTTTGTTAATGAGCCCTAATTTATAAAAGTCGTATAACTGTTTAAGTTTTTGAGACCACAATTTAATATCATGGGTTATCCAGGATTTATTTTTATGGCGATTATTTTTTATTATTGTTTTTGGGTGGGAAAGTTCTAAGTAATGCAGAAAAGTCTCCAAAAAATTATTGAAGGATTGGTTTACATCATCTTCATTTAATACATTGTGCCAGGTTTCCTTTGAAAGTAAAAATTTAAAATGGTACATATTGCTTTCGGAAAATATTCTTTTTTTAACTATATTTGAAGTATTTTTTAAATTGTTATCATTTGTGTAATTTACTGTTATACATTGGGCTGAATGATCAGAAATGTTATTATGGATGACTTTCACAGAGTATTTATTTTGAGAGATATTTGTGATAATATTATCAACACAAGTTTTGCTATTTGCCGTAATACGCGTTGGTTCATTTATAGTGTGATATAAGTTATGTATATGCAAAGTGTCTAAGAAAGTTTTTTTCTCGTTACTCTCTGAAAGGACATTGACGTTAAAGTCTCCTAAAATAAATATATTTGCGTCTTTGTCTTTTACTAAAATTTTTGACAGGCAAATATCTAATTGTTTTAAAAATAAGTTTAAATTTGAGTCAGGTGACCTGTATACCACTAATACGTAATGCAAAATATTACTTTGTTTAAATTTTACTCCACAGCATTCAAAAACGAATTCAATATTAAAATCTTTTATAAAATCAATGTTTTGAAAATTGAGTTGTTTTTTACAATATATTATAACACCTCCATGTATATGACAACTTCGGGTGAATGAACATGCAAGCTCAAAACCTTTAATGTTGTAGGAAGGGGGTTCATGTTCAAAGAGCCAGTGTTCAGAAAGACATAAAATGTTGCACGATAATGAATCTAAAAAAATTTCAAGCTCTTCCACTTTGTGCCTTAGGCACTGAATGTTCTGATGGACAATGCTTAGTGACTGCGAATTAACAACTGAGTTGCTCAGGACATGTTGATCATGGTAGGTGGTATGGGACGTCATACTTTCTTCTGATGCTGGCTCCGCTGCTGAAAAAACCTAGAGATGTATGCACCAGTGGGCCATCTTTCGGGCTTCATAATTTCATTGAAATTGGATAAGTTTACAATTATTTTAAAGGACGAATAATGTTGTGGATATTTAGAATCAACATCTTGCACTATGACTTCAGGAAAATCGGTTTGAAGAAAAGCTGTTAGTTCTGCAGCGCTTGTGCCTGGTTTAATGCGTGACGCATAAACAAATGCCTTCTTTGGTGCAGTTTTTATCGAAGTAACATCCTTTGCATTTCCTACAACTCCTACCTTCTTTTGTGTTCTTTTTTTGCGTACTACTTCAGTCCACAATTTTGGGTCTTTGTCAATTTTACTCATATTGTTCAGTATTTTGTCGTGATCGACTACATTTTTTGTTTGGTTATGTTCATTATTATTTTTATTTGAAGGTTTTGACCTTGCAGGTGTCGTGTTTTGCGCTACCTGACTTGTTAAGATTTTGTCAGGTGTCGCTTGAGTATTTGTTTTCAAATGAAATTGTTTATTTGTATCGACACTTTTGACGATAGATGACACTGGTATGTCCTTTGGAGTGGTAACTATTTGTTTATTTAATAAAGATATTATCATTTCTTTATCTTTAATTATTTTACTCTTATCTTTTATTATTGAGTCTTTTTCACTAATTAGTTTTTTTAGATACATTATTTCCAGGCGCGCATATTCAATTTCGCTTGTCAAAGAGTCCAAAGCATCACTTGTGTCAACTAGACTTTGAGCACAACATTTTGTTGTATTGTCACTTATCACTAATTTCTTTTTTGCACAGCAATTTATGTGAAGTACAGAAGCACAAATGGAACATGTCACCGTGTTTGTTATCGCACAACGTTTACATATTTTGCAATAATTCTTTTTTGTATTAAGAGAACCAAGAGCACTACTATCATCATTCGCCATTTTTTTATTTTATGATAAAGCATGAATCTTAATGTTTTAACAAAAATATCCATTACAAGAATAGGTAAAATCTGACTTTATTTTTGTAAAATATCATATAAATATTTGCTTCCGCGCCCGAATTTTATAATTTTTCATCATATGTTAGCTAAAAGAAAACATTGCAACAAGAAAATTGCTATTTCAAGTATATTAGGTATTCTAGAATCCAGCCCATGTAGCTTACAATATACAACGTATTCATTAAAATGACACCCGAAAATTCACTGTTTATTATCTGATTGGTACCACGTTTTGTTTACTTTTGCGTGTCCAATGCTTAAAACCATCCATATTATAGATTGTAGAGCATGAATATGAATGTTTTAACTAAAATATCCATTTCAAGAATAGGTAAAATCTGACTTTTTTTTGTAAAATATCATATGAATATTTGCTTCCGCGTCCGAATTTTATAATTCTTCATTATATTTTAGCTAACAGAAAATAATGCAACAAGAAAATTGGTATTTCAAGTGTGATATGTATTCTAGAAACCAGCCCATGTAGCTTACATTATACAACGTATTTATCAAGAATAGGTAAAATCTGACTTAATTTTTGTAATAAATCATACAAATATTTGCTTCCGCGCCCGAATTTTATAATTCTTTATCATATTTTAGCTAAAAGAAAACATTGTAACAAGAAAATTGCTCTTTCTAGTGAGGTAGGTATTCTAGAATCCAGCCCATGTAGCTTACAATATACATCGAATTCATTAAAATGACACCCGAAAATTGAATGTTTATTATCTGATTGGTACCACGTTTTGGTCACTTTTGCATGTCCAATGCTAAAATTATCCATTGTATAGATCCTGAAGCATGAATATAAATGTTTTAACAAAAATATCCATTTCAAGATTATGTAAAATCAGAATTTATTTTTGTAAAAAATCATATAAATATTTGCTTCCGCGTCCGAATTTTATAATTTTTATCATATTTTAGCTAAAAGAAAACATTGCAACAAGAAAATTGCTTTTTCAAGTGAGGTAGGTAATCTAGAATCCAGCCCATGTAGCTTAAAATATACAAAGTATTCATTAAAATGACACCCGAAAATTGAATGTTTATTATCTGATTGGTACCACGCTTTAGTCACTTTTGCATGTCCTATGCTTAAAACCATCCATAGTATCGATCCTAAAGCATGAATATGAATGTTTTAACAAAAACAGCAAATTCAAGAATAGGTAAAATTTAACTTTATTTTTGTAAAAAATCATATAAATATTTGCTTCCGCGCCCAAATTTTATAATTCTTCATCATATTTTAGCTAAAAGAAAACATTGCAACAAGAAAATTGCTATTTCAAGTGTGGTAGGTATTCTAGAATCCAGCACATGCAGCATACAATATACAACGTATTCATCAAGAAAAGGTAAAATCTGACTTTATTTTTGTAAAAACTCATATAAATATTTGCCTCCGCGCCCGAATTTTATAATTTTTTATCATATTTTATCTAAAAGATAACATTGCAACAAGAAAATTGCTATTTCAAGTGTGGTAGGTATTCTAGAATCCAGCCCATGTAGCTTACAATATACAACGTATTCATTAATATGACACCCGAAAATTGAATGTATATTATTAGATTGGTACCACGTTTATGTCACTTTTGCATGTCCAATGCTTAAAACCATCCATAGTATAGATCCTAAAGCATGAATAAGAATATTTTAACAAAAATATCCATTTCAAGAATAGGTAAAATCTGACTTAATTTTTGTAAAAAATCATATAAATATTTGCATTCGCGCACAAATTTTATAATTCTTCATCATATTTTAGCTAAAAGAAAATATTGCTACAAGAAAATTGCTATTTCAAGTGTGGTAGTTATTCCAGAATCCAGCACATGTAGCTTACAATATACAACGTATTTATCAAGAATATTTAAAAGCTGACTTATTTTTGTTAAAAATCATATAAATATTTGCTTCCGCGCACGAATTTTATAATTCTTTATCATATTTTAGCTAAAAGAAAACATTGTAACAAGAAAATTGCTCTTTCTAGTGAGGTAGGTATTCTAGAATCCAGCCCATGTAGCTTACAATATACAACGAATTCATTAAAATGCCACCCGAAAATTGAATGTTTATTATCTGATTGGTACCACGTTTTGGTCACTTTTGCATGTCCAATGCTAAAATTATCCATTGTATAGATCCTGAAGCATGAATATAAATGTTTTAACAAAAATATCCATTTCAAGATTATGTAAAATCAGAATTTATTTTTGTAAAAAATCATATAAATATTTTCTTCCGCGTCCGAATTTTATAATTTTTATCATATTTTAGCTAAAAGAAAACATTGCAACAAGAAAATTGCTTTTTCAAGTGAGGTAGGTAATCTAGAATCCAGCCCATGTAGCTTAAAATATACAAAGTATTCATTAAAATGACACCCGAAAATTGAATGTTTATTATCTGATTGGTACCACGCTTTAGTCACTTTTGCATGTCCAATGCTTAAAACCATCCATAGTATGGATCCTAAAGCATGAATATGAATGTTTTAACAAAAACAGCAATTTCAAGAATAGGTAAAATTTAACTTTATTTTTGTAAAAAATCATATAAATATTTGCTTCCGCGCCCAAATTTTATAATTCTTCATCATATTTTAGCTAAAAGAAAACATTGCAACAAGAAAATTGCTCTTTCAAATGTGGTAGGTATTCTAGAATCCAGCCCATGTAGCTTGCAATATACAACGTATTCATTAATATGACATCCAAAAATTGAATGTTTATTAACTGATTGGTACTACATTTTGGTCACTTTTGCATGTCCAATGCTAAAATAATCCATAGTATAGATCCAAAAGCATGAATATAAATGTTTTAACAAAAAAAAGCCATTTTAAGATTATGTAAAATCTGACTTTATTTTTGTAAAAAATCATATAAATATTTGCTTCCGCGCCCGAGTTTTATAGTTCTTCATCATATTTTAGCGAAAAGAAAACATTGCAACAAGAAAATTGCTATTTCAAGTGTGGTAGGTATTCTAGAATCCAGCCCATGTAGCTCACAATATACAACGTATTCACTAAAATGATACCTGAAAATGGAATGTTTATTATCTGATTGGTACTACGCTTTGGTCACTTCTGCATGTCAAATGCTTAAAACCATCCATTGTATAGATCCTAAAGCATGAATATGAATGTTTTAACAAAAATATCCATTTCAAGAATAGATAAAATCTGACTTTATTTTTGTAAAAAATCATATAAATATTTGCTTCCGCGCTCGAATTTTATAATTCTTCATCATATTTTAGCTAAAAGAAAATATTTCAACAAGAAAATTGTTATTTCAAGTGTGGTAGGTACTCTAGAATCCAGCCCATGTAGCTTACAATATACAACTTATTCATCAAAAAAAGGTAAAATCTGAGTTTATTTTTGTAAAAAATCATATAAATATTTGCTTCCGCGCTAGAATTTTACAATTTTTTATCATATTTTAGCAAAAAGAAAACATTGAAACAAGAAAATTGCTATTTCAAGTGTGGTAGGTATTCTAGAATCCAGCCCATGTAGCTTGCAATATACAACGTATTCATTAAAATTACATCCGAAAATTAAATGATTATTATCTGATTGGTACCACGTTTTGGTCACTTTTGCATGTCCAATGTTAAAATTATCCATATTATAGATCCTAAAGAATGAATATGAATGTTTTAACAAAAATATCCATTTCAAGAATAGGTAAAATCTGACTTCATTTTTGTAAAAAACCATATAAATATTTGCTTTCGCGCCTGAATTTTGTAATTCTTCATCATATTTTAGCTAAAAGAAAACATTGCAACAAGAAAATTGCTATTTCAAGTGTGGTAGGTATTCTAGAATCCAGCCCATGTAGCTTAAAATATACAAAGTATTCATCAAGAAAAGGTAAAATCTGAGTTTATTTTTGTAAAAAATCATATAAATATTTGCTTCCGCGCTAGAATTTTACAATTTTTTATCATATTTTAGCAAAAAGAAAACATTGCAACAAGAAAATTGCTATTTCAAGTGTGGTAGGTATTCTAGAATCCAGCCCATGTAGCTTACAATATACAACGTATTCATTAAAATGACATTCGTAAATTAAATGTTTATTATCTGTTTGGTACCACGTTTTGGTCACTTTTGCATGTCCAATGCTTAAAACCATCCATAGTATAGATCCTAAAGCATTAATATGAATGTTTTACCAAAAATATCCATTTCATTCATAAATGAGCGCTCGAAGTGACTAGACGTGCCTATTTGTGTGTGCTGCAGCAGTTGTGTCTCAGAAGCTTCTTTTTACCTTTTCTTAAACAAATAATTCGTCATGCCTCGCGAATAACGTGCAATGGAGACCAGGTCTAACATCAAAGTCAGCAATGACGATCTTAGTGATGAAATAGTGTCCCAAGTCTCTAAGAAAGTGGAGGCAGTATTCAGAGCTGAAATTTCTGGCCTGAGAAATGAAATTAAGAAACTGCAAACTCAGCTGCAGCAGAAGGAAAAGCAGATTGAGTCTATGGCCCAGGAAATAGACTCTCTTCAGCAGTAAATTAGGCGCAACTGTTTACGTCTATTTGGAGTACCGGAGAAGACCAATGAATATACCGACGCCCTCGTCCTGCAGCTGTGTGAGGAGAAACTCGACCTTCATCTGGAACCATCTGCCATAAATCGTTCACATCGAATAGGGAAGCCATCCACAGATAAGTGCAGACCTCTTATTGTAAAATTTTGCAGATACAATGATCGTGCATCAGTCTTTGCTAAAAAAAGTAAATTAAATAGTACGGGTATTGTAATTCGGGAAGACCTCACTCGCAACAGACTAAATTTAATCAATGAAGCTAAGAAATAGTTCGGGGTTAATAATACTTGGTCACGTGATGGTCTCATATGTGTTAAAATTAAAATTAAAATTCACAAAATATCGACCTATTCTGACTTTAAGAAACTAATTTAGTGAGTTACGTTAACTTATATTATATATAACATTGCGCACACATGGGTACAATATGTTCTTTTGTTTAATTGTATTTTAGAACTTCGATTCTGATTTAGTTTTTTAAGTATTAATTAAGGATTCATTTCTCAAAATAAAACTAGATAATAAATTTGTGAATATATTAACGTATAGATATATAACAGTAACAAAATAACACATTTATTCGATTTTTTATTAATTGTATATTCATATTATTTTTACTATTTGCTTTGAGAATCTATTGTCGTATCCTGGGTTTGATTTATTCCTGATTGTTTGTACATAAACGGTCATCTTTAAACTTGTTTGTGTCTATTGATCAGATCGATGACCTCTCAATATTCTCAGCTGATTATTAACTGGTAGTTAGTTCACGTTTACATTATACTTTATATTCGACTTTTGTTTCTTTAGTATAACTAATGTTTCATATAGGTCATGTGAATATTGGATCACTAGGCACTCATTTCAGTGAATTTAAGGATTTCATTTGCAGTCACAACTTTGACATTTTTGGTGTAAGTGAAACTTGGATGAATGATAATAGTAAGAATTTTTCTATACCGGGCTATGTACTGGTTAATAATGACAGAGTATCGAGCCGTGGAGGTGGAGTTCTAAATGATATCAATACTCATAGTGTTCATTTGGAACAATGCTGGGTTAAAATCTGTGTGGGTACTACTAAACTGATTATCGGGGTTATATATCGACCCCCTAAAGCTTCTTACGTTGATTTTATTAGTTCATTAGAAACTTCTATTTCCTCAATTTTTACTGAGCCTAATTACATCTTTTGTGTTGGTGACATCAACATAAATTTATTTTCATTAAATAGCAATTCTGTCAAACTCTTTAACTCTCTACTCGATCAATTTGATTTATCTCAACTTATCACAGAACCTACACGTATAACTGCAACCTCTGAAACGCTTTTAGATGTTATAATTACCTCATCCAGTGAGATTTGTTCTGATATTACTGTAACAGATATGCATCAGGTAACTGACCACAGATCTGTTTCTTGTAAACTGAAATTGAGTTCTGATAATAAACAGGGACCACAAATTAAGCGGTTTCGTGATCTGAAAAATGTTGATATTGATAGTCTTATTGATAGTTTAAACAGTCTTGATTGGCAACACTTTTTTCCTGTCGTGATCCTAATTTGAAATTACATACCTTCAACGGTATTATTTTGGGTTTACTTGACGAATATGCACCGATAAAAATATTTAGAACCCGTGACACTCCATCTCCATAGATGACGGATGTTATACGAATAATGATGAAATATAGAAATAATGCACTATCAGAATTTAAACGAACCAAGTCACAAGAGCTTTGGAATAATTACAAAAGCTTAAGAAATTATACTACTGAGGCGATTAAGAGGGAAAAGAAAGCATATTTTGAATTTAAATTAAAAAACTCACGCAACAACAATCTATGGAACACTTTTAAGGAATTCAGTGCTCATGCAGTACCTAAAAAATTAATTCCTAGTAATTTACGTGATGTCAATGCAATGAACGCACATTTCATTAACTCTGTACCTTCATCTGATCCTGATAATAAAGTTTTGCAATTTTATTATTCTCATCGTTTTTCCAATAACTATACTTCCTTCTCCTTCTCTCTAGTTTCTGAATCTGATGTATAGAAAATTTTTTACTCATTAAAATCAAATTCTATGGGACTTGATGGCCTAAATCTAAGTATGCTTAAAAAAGTATTTCCAGATATTGTACTGCAGCTTACGCACTTAATAAACGAATGTCTCTTGCAAAATACAGTACCTGATGTTTGGAAGCATGCTATAATCAAACCTATTGCTAAAATAAAAATACCCTCGTCTTTTAACGACTTAAGACCAATTAGTATACTCCCCACGCTTTCGAAAATTCTTGAAAAAGTTGCTCACTCCCAAATTCTAGAATACTTAGAGAAATTTAGTATTTTACCAGAAATTCAGTCAGGTTTTCGGCGTGGTTACAGCACTACATCTGCATTGCAACATATCCTTGATGATATTGTTAACGATGTAGACAGTAAACGTCTCGTACTTTTAGCCCTACTAGATTTCAGCAAGTCCTTCGATACATTGAATCACGAACTTCTTCTCGCTAAATTGCATTTTCTAGGTTTTAATAATAATAGCATTGAATTCATACGAAGTTACCTAACTAATCGCTCTCAAGTAGTTAATATAGACAACACTAACTCCAGTCATTGTTCTATTACTAAAGGTGTACCGCAAGGCTTTATTTTAGGGCCGCTTCTATTTTCAATATACGATTTGAATAAAAGTATAAGCTTTTGTCATATTCACATATACGCGATGATACGCATTTGACCGTTGCCGTTGATAACATGAATGCGGACTTGAAGACATTAGCACAATATTGCAAAAATCATTGTTTACATTTAAATGAATCTAAGTCTACTGTTATGTTGTTTGGTAATGAGATCAAAAGAAAAGAGTTGCTTTTGAATAATGCCATTTCTATTAAAATTAATAAGGCCAATATTAACATTTCAAATTCCGCAAGAAATCAAGGACTTCTTATAGATCATAAGCTCGGTTTTTTTGATTATGTAACCCTGTTGATAAAAAAGGCTTATCTTGCCTTGAAGAACCTCTTCATGAACAGGTTCATTCTATCAAAACACAACCGTATGATTCTATCCAGTAGTCTTGTACTATCTATATTTAATTATTGTGATACAGTTTATGGACCACACATTACTGATTTTGACGCCAACAGAATACAAAAGGTCCAGAACTGCTGTGTTAGATTCATTAATGGTTTACAAAGACATGAACACGTTTTGCCTTATTTAAAAGAGCTCAATTGGTTGGATATGAAACAGACCAGATTTTTGCATATAGCTTCTTTGGCACATCGCATAGTTCAGAATAAATCTCCTTCTTCTCTTTATAACAAATTAACATTGCGTACAAATCATCATTACCGTAATTTAAGGAATAATTTGAAATATCACATCCCTAAGTTAAATTCCGCATTGTACAAACGCACATTTTCTTATACTATTCCTACGACTCTCAATAAGATTTCATCTACACTTATTTCTCTCAAGCCTGTCACATTTGCTAAAAATGTAAAAAAAATATTAGCACAGATTAACATATCACTCATCTGAAATCCTTGTCTTCATTATCACAGTATTATATCATAGTTATTATAACTGCTTATTTAAATCCTTGTTACTAATTCACTCTTGTTATTTATCTGTTTATTTTGGTATAAATTCAAATTTTATGTACACTTACTACAATGTTACGTCAGGTTAATATGGATGAACAGCTATTGCTGAATATTCGCCAATAAAGGTATTTATTATTATTATTAATATATTATTATTTCAAGAATTGATAAAATCTGACTTTATTTTTGTAAAAAATTATATAAATATTTGCTTCCGCGCCGGAATTTTATAATTCTTCATCATATTTTAGCTAAAAGAAAACATTGCAACAAGAAAATTGCTATTTCAAAAGTGGTAGGTATTCTAGAATCCAGCCCATGTAGCTTACATTATACAACGTAACTATTCATCAAGAATAGTTAAAATCTGATTTTATTTTTGTAAAAAATCATATAAATATTTGCTTCCGCGCCCGAGTTTTATAATTCTTCATCATATTTTAGCTAAAAGAAAACACTTCAACAAGAAAATTGCTATTTCAAGAGTGATAGGTACTCTAGAATCCAGCCCATGTAGCTTACAATATATAACGTATTCATCAAGAATAGGTAAAATCTGACTTTATTGTTGTAAAAAATCATATAAATATTTGCTTCAGCGCACGAATTTTATAATTTTTCATCATATTTTAGCTAAAAGAAAACATTGCAACAAGAAAATTGCTATTTCAAGTGTGGTAGGTATTCTACACAACGTATTTTAAGTGTGGTATGTATTCTAGAATCCAGCCCATGTATCTTACAATATACAACGTATTCATGAAGCATAGGTAAAATCTGACTTTATTTTTGTAAAAAATCATATAAATATTTGCTTCCGCACCCGAACTTTATAATTCTTCATCATATTTTAGCTAAAACAAAAAAAATTGCTATTTCAAGCGTGGTAGGTATTTTAGAATCCAGCCCATGTAGCTTACAATATACAACGTATTAATCAAGAATAGATAAAATCTGACTTTATTTTTGTAAAGAATCATATAAATATTTGCTTAAGCGCCCGAATTTTATAAATCTTTATCATATTTTAACTAAAAGAAAACATTGCAACAAGAAAATTACTATTTCAAGTGTGGTAGGTATTCTAGAATCCAGCCCATGTATTTTACAATATACAACGTATTCATCAAGAAAAGGTAAAATCTGACATTATTTTTGGAAAAATCATATAATTATTTTCTTCCGCGCTTGAGTTTTATAATTCTTCATCATATTTTAACTAAAAGAAAACATTGCAACAAGAAAATTGCTATTTCAAGTGTGGTAGGTATTCTAGAATCCAGCCAATGAAGCTTACAATATACAACGTATTCATCAAAAATAGGTAAAATCTGACTTTTTTTTGTAAAAAATCATATAAATATTTGCTTCCGCGCCCGAATTTTATAATTTTTTATCATATTTTATACACAGTATAGGTCCAAAAACATGTTTATGAATGTTTTAACAAAAATATTCATTTCAAGAATAGGTAAAATCTGACTTTATTTTTGTAAAAAATCATATAAATATTTGCTTCCGCGCCCGATTTTTATGATTTTTCATTATAATTTAGGTAAAAAAAAACATTGCAACAAGAAAATTGCTATTTCAAGTGAGGTAGGTATTCTAGAATCCAGCCAATGAAGCTTACAATATAAAACGTATTCATCAAAAATAAGTAAAATCTGACTTTTTTTTTGTAAAAAATCATATAAATATTTGCTACCGCGTTCGAATTTTATAATTTTTCATCATATTTTATCCATAGTATAGGTCCAAAAGCATGTTTATGAACGTTTTAACAAAAATATCCATTTGAAAAATATGTAAAATCAGACTTTATTTTTGTAAAAAATCATATAAATATTTGCTTCCGCGCCTGAATTTTATGATTTTTCATCATATTTTAGCTAAAAGAAAACATTGCAACAAGAAAATAGCTATTTCAAGTGTGGTAGGTATTCTAGAATCCAGCCAATGAAGATTACAATATACAACGTATTCATCAAACATTGGTAAAATCTGACTTTATTTTTGTAAAAAATTATATAAATATTTGCTTCCGCGCCCGACTTTTATAAGTTTTCATCGTATTTTATCCGCAGTATAGGTCAAAAAGCATGTTTATGAATGTTTTAACAAAAATGTCCATTTCAAGAATAGGAAAAATCTGACTTTATTTTTGTAAAAAATTATATAAATATTTGCTTTCGCGGACGAATTTTATGATTTTTTATCATATTTTAGCTAAAAGAAAACATTGCAACAAGAAAATTGCTATTTCAAGTGTGTAAGGTATTCTAGAATCCAGCCCATGTAGCTTACAATATACAACGTATTCATCAAAAATAGGTAAAATCTGACTTTTTTTTGTAAAAAATCATATAAATATTTGCTTCCGCGCCCGAATTTTATAATTTTTCATCATATTTTATCAACAGTATAGGTTCAAAAGCATGTTTAAGAATGTTTTAACAAAAATATCCATTTCAAGAATAGGTAAAATCTGACTTTATTTTTGTAAAAAATCATATAAATATTTGCTTCCGCGCCCGAATTTTATGATTTTTCATCATATTTTAGCTAAAAGAAAACATTGCAACAAGAAAATTGCTATATCAAGTGTGTTAGGTAATCTAGAATCCAGCCAATGAAGCAAACAATATACAACGTATTTATCAAAACTAGGTAAAATCTGCCTTTTTTTTGTAAAAAATCATATAAATAATTGTTTGCGCGCCCGAATTTTATAATTTTTTATCATTTTTTATCCGCAGTATAGGTCCAAAAGCATGTTTATTAATGTTTTAACAAAAATATCCATTTCAAGAATAGGAAAAATCTGACTTTATTTTTGTAAAAAATCATATAAATATTTGCTTCAGCGCCCGAATTTTATGATTTTTCATCATATTTTAGCTAAAAGAAAACATTGCAACAAGAAAATTGCTATTTCAAGTGTGTTAGGTATTCTAGAATCCAGCCAATGAAGCAAACAATATACAACGTATTCATCAAAAATAGGTAAAATCTGCCTTTTTTTTGTAAAAAATCATATAAATATTTGTTAGCGCGCCCGAATTTTATAATTTTTCATCATTTTTTATCCGCAGTATAGGTCCAAAAGCATGTTTATGAATGTTTTACAAAAATATTCAGCCAATGAAGCTTACAATATACAACGTATTCATCAAAAATAGGTAAAATCTGAATTTTTTTTGTAAAAAATCATATAAATATTTGTTAGCGCGCCCGAATTTAATAATTTTTCATCATATTTTATTCGCAGTATAGGTCCAAAAGCATGTTTATGAATGTTTTAAGAAAAATATCCATTTCAAGAATAGGTAAAATCTGACTTTATTTTTGTAAAAAATCATCTAAATATTTGCTTCCGCGCCCGAAATTTATGATTTTTCATTATAATTTAGGTAAAAGAAAACATGGCAACAAGAAAATTGCTATTTCAAGTGAGGTAGGTATTCTAGAATCCAGCCGATGAAGCTTACAATATACAACGTATTCATCAAAAATAGGTAAAATCTGACTTTATTTTTGTAAAAATTTATATAAATATTTGTTTCCGCGCTCGAATTTTATAATTTTTCATCATATTTTATCCATAGTATAGGTCCAAAAGCATGTTTATGAAAGTTTTAACAAAAATATCCATTTCAAAAATATGTAAAATCTGACTTTATTTTTGTAAAAAATCGTATAAATATTTGCTTCCACGCCCGAATTTTATGATTTTTCATCATATTTTAGCTAATAGAAAACATTGCAACAAGAAAATTGCTATTTCAAGTGTGTTAGGTATTCTAGAATCCAGGCCATGTAGCTTACAATATACAACGTATTCATCAAAAATAGGTAAAATCTGACTTTTTTTTTGTAAAAAATCATATAAATATTTGCTTCCGCGCCCGAATTTTATAATTTTTCATCATATTTTATCCACAGTATAGGTCCAAAAGCATGTTTATGAATGTTTTAACAAATATATCTATTTCAAGAATAGGTAAAATCTGACTTTATTTTTGTGAAAAATCATATAAATATTTGCTTCCGCGCCCGAATTTTATGATTTTATCATCATAATTTAGGTAAAAGAAAACATTGCAACAAGAAAATTGCTATTTCAAGTGTAGTAGGTATTCCAGAATCCAGCCAATGAAGCATACAATATACAACGTATTCATCAAAAATTGGTAAAATCTGACTTTTTTTTGTAAAAAATCATATAAATATTTGCTTCCGCGCCCAAATTTTATAATTTTTTATGATATTTTATCCACAGTATAGGTTAAAAAGCATGTTTATGAATGTATTAACAAAAATATCCATTTCAAGAATATGTAAAATCTGACTTTATTTTTGTAAAAAATCATATAAATATTTGCTTCCGCGCCCGAATTTTATGATTTTTCATCATAATTTAGGTAAAAAAAAACATTGCAACAAGAAAATTGCTATTTCAAGTGTGGTAGGTGTTCTAGAATCCAGCCAATGAAGCATAGAATATACAACGTATTAATTAAAAATAGGTAAAATCTGACTTTATTTTTGTAAAAAATTATATAAATATTTGCTTCCGAGCTCGAATTTTATAATTTTTCATCATATTTTATCCATAGTATAGGTCCAAAAGCATGTTTATGAACGTTTTAACAAAAATATCCATTTCAAAAATATGTAAAATCTGACATTATTTTTGTAAAAAATCATATAAATATTTGCTTGTGCGCCTAAATTTTATGATTTTTCATCATATTTTAGCTAAAAGAAAACATTGCAACAATTAAATTGCTATTTCAAGTGTGTTAGGTATTCTAGAATCCAGCCCATGTAGCTTACAATATACAACGTATTCATCAAAAATAGGTAAAATCTGACTTTTTTTTGTAAAAAATCTTATAAATATTTGCTTCCGCGCTCGAATTTTATAATTTTTTATCATATTTTATCCGCAGTATAGGTCCAAAAGCATGTTTATAAATGTTTTAAACAAAAATATCCATTTCAAGAATAGGAAAAAATCTAACTTTATTTTTGTAAAAAATAATATAAATATTTGCTTCCGCGCCCGAATTTTATGATTTTTCATCTTATTTTAACTAAAAGAAAACATTGCAACCAGAAAATTGCTATATCAAGTGTGTTAGGTATTCTAGAATCCAGCCCATGTAGCTTACAATATACAACGTATTCATCAAAAATAGGTAAAATCTGACTTTTTTTTGTAAAAAGTCATTAAAATATTTGCTTCCGCGCCCGAATTTTATAATTTTTTCATCATATTTTATCCACAGTATAGGTCCAAAAGCATGTATATGAATGTTTTAACCAAAATATCCATTTGAAAAATATGTAAAATCTGACTTTATTTTTGTAAAAAATCATATAAATATTTGTTTGCGCGCCCGAATTTTATAATTTGTCATCATATTTTATCCGCAGTATAGGTCCAAAAGCATGTTTATGAATGTTTTAACAAAAATATCCATTTCAAGAATAGGAAAAATCTGACTTTATTTTTGTAAAAAATTATATAAATATTTGCTTCCGCGCCCGAATTTTATGATTTTTCATCACATTTTAGCTAAAAGAAAACATTGCAACAAGAAAATTGCTATTACAAGTGTGTTAGGTATTCTAGAATCCAGCCAATGAAGCAAACAATATACAACATATTCATCAAAAATAGGTAAAATCTGCCTTTTTTTTGTAAAAAATCATATAAATATTTGTTAGCGCGCCCGAATTTTATAATTTTTCATCATTTTTTATCCGCAGTATAGGTCCAAAAGCATGTTTATGAATGTTTTACAAAAATATTCAGCCAATGAAGCTTACAATATACAACGTATTCATCAAAAATAGGTAAAATCTGACTTTTTTTTTTGTAAAAAATCATATAAATATTTGCTTCCGCGCCCGAATTTTTATAATTTTTTATCATATTTTATCCGCAGTATTGGTCCAAAAGCATGTTTATGAATGTTTTAACAAAAATATCCATTTCAAGAATAGGAAAAATCTGACTTTATTTTTGTAAAAAATCATATAAATATTTGCTTCCGCGCCCGAATTTTATGATTTTTCATCTTATTTTAGCTAAAAGAAAACATTGCAACAGGAAAATTGCTATTTCAAGTGTGTTAGGTATTATAGAATCCAGCCCATGTAGCTTACAATTTACAACGTATTCATCAAAAATAGATAAAATCTGACTTTTTTTTTTGTAAAAAATCATATAAATATTTGCTTCCACGCCCTAATTTTATAATTTTTTATCATATTTTATCCTCAGTATAGGTCCAAAAGCATGTTTATGAATGTTTTAACAAAAATATCCATTTCAAGAATAGGTAAAATCTGACTTTATTTTTGTAAAAAATCATCTAAATATTTGCTTCCGCGCCCGAAATTTATGATTTTTTATTATAATTTAGGTAAAAGAAAACATTGCAACAAGAAAATTGCTATTTCAAGTGAGGTAGGTATTCTAGAATCCAGCCAATGAAGCTTACAATATACAACGTATTCATCAAAAATAGGTAAAATCTGACTTTTTTTTTTGTAAAAAATCATATAAATATTTGCTTCCGCGCTCGAATTTTATAATTTTTATCATATTTTCTCCATAGTATAGGTCCAAAAGCATGTTTATGAACGTTTTAACAAAAATATCCATTTAAAAAATATGTAAAATCTGACTTTATTTTTGTAAAAAATCATATAAATATTTGCTTCCGCGCCCGAATTTTATGATTTTTCATCATAATTTAGGTGAAAGAGAACATTTCAACAAGAAAATTGCTATTTCAAGTGTGGTAGGTAATCTAGAATCCAGCAAATGAAGCTTACAATATACAACGTATTCATCAAAAATAGGTAATATCTGACTTTATTTTTGTAAAAATTTATATAAATATTTGTTTCCGCGCTCGAATTTTATAATTTTTCATCATATTTTATCCATAGTATAGGTCCAAAAGCATGTTTATGAAAGTTTTAACAAAAATATCCATTTCAAAAATATGTAAAATCTGACTTTATTTTTGTAAAAAATCGTATAAATATTTGCTTCCGCGCCCGAATTTTATGATTTTTCATCATATTTTAGCTAAAAGAAAACATTGCAACAAGAAAATTGCTATTTCAAGTGTGTTAGGTATTCTAGAATCCAGCCCATGTAGCTTACAATATACAACGTATTCATCAAAAATAGGTAATATCTGACTTTATTTTTGTAAAAATTTATATAAATATTTGCTTCCGCGCCCGAATTTTATAATTTTTCATCATATTTTATCCACAGTATAAGTCCAAAAGCATGTTTATGAATGTTTTAACAAATATATCTATTTCAAGAATAGGTAAAATCTGACTTTATTTTTGTAAAAAATCGTATAAATATTTGCTTCCGCGCCCGAATTTTATGATTTTATCATCATAATTTAGGTAAAAAAAAACATTGCAACAAGAAAATTGCTATTTCAAGTGTGGTAGGTATTCCAGAATCCAGCCAATGAAGCTTACAATATACAACGTATTCATCAAAAATTGGTAAAATCTGAATTTTTTGTAAAAAATCATATAAATATTTGCTTCCGCGCCCGAATTTTATAAGTTTTTATCATATTTTATCCACAGTATAGGTTGAAATGCATGTTCATGAATGTATTAACAAAAATATCCATTTCAAGAATATGTAAAATCTGACTTTATTTTTATAAAAAATCATATAAATATTTGCTTCCCGCGACCGAATTTTATGATTTTTCATCATAATTTAGGTAAAAGAAAACATTGCAACAAGAAAATTGCTATTTCAAGTGTGGTAGGTGTTCTAGAATCCAGCCAATGAAGCTTACAATATACAACGTATTCATCAAAAATTGGTAAAATCTGAATTTTTTGTAAAAAATCATATAAATATTTGCTTCCGCGCCCGAATTTTATAATTTTTTATCATATTTTATCCACAGTATAGGTTGAAAAGCATGTTTATGAACGTTTTAACAAAAATATCCATTTCAAAAATATGTAAAATCTGACATTATTTTTGTAAAAGATCATATAAATATTTGCTTGTGCGCCTAAATTTTATGATTTTTCATCATATTTTAGCTAAAAGAAAACATTGCAACAATTAAATTGCTATTTCAAGTGTGTTAGGTATTCTAGAATCCAGCCCATATAGCTTATAATATACAACGTATTCATCAAAAATAGGTAAAATCTGACTTTTTTTTGTAAAAAATCTTATAAATATTTGCTTCCGCGCTCGAATTTTATAATTTTTTATCATATTTTATCCGCAATATAGGTCCAAAAGCATGTTTATAAATGATTTAAACAAAAATATCCATTTCAAGAATAGGAAAAAATCTAATTTTATTTTTGTAAAAAATCATATAAATATTTGCTTCCGCGCCCGAATTTTATGATTTTTCATCTTATTTTAACTAAAAGAAAACATTGCAACCAGAAAATTGCTATATCAAGTGTGTTAGGTATTCTAGAATCCAGCCCATGTAGCTTACAATATACAACGTATTCATCAAAAATAGGTAAAATCTGACTTTTTTTTGTAAAAAATCATATAAATATTTCCTTCCGCGCCCGAATTTTATAATTTTTCATCATATTTTATCCACAGTATAGGTCCAAAAGCATGTTTATGAATGTTTTAACCAAAATATCCATTTGAAAAATATGTAAAATCTGACTTTATTTTTGTAAAAAATCATATAAATATTTGTTTGCGCGCCCGAATTTTATATTTTGTCATCATATTTTATCCGCAGTATAGGTCCAAAAGCATGTTTATGAATGTTTTAACAAAAATATCCATTTCAAGAATAGGAAAAATCTGACTTTATTTTTGTAAAAAATTATATAAATATTTGCTTCCGCGCCCGAATTTTATGATTTTTCATTATATTTTAGCTAAAAGAAAACATTGCAACAAGAAAATTGCTATTTCAACTGTGTTAGGTATTTTAGAATCCAGTCCATGTAGCTTATAATATACAACGTATTCATCAAAAATAGGTAAAATCTGACCTTTTTTTGTAATAAATCATATAAATATTTGCTTCCGCGCCCGAATTTTATAATTTTTCATCATATTTTATCCACAGTATAGGTCCAAAATCATGTTTATGAATGTTTTAACAAAAATATCCATTTCAAGAATAGGTAAAATCTGACTTTATTTTTGTAAAAAATCATATAAATATTTGCTTCAGCGCCCGAATTTTATGTTTTTTTCATCATAATTTAGGTAAAAGAAAACATTGCAACAAGAAATTTTATCCACAGTATAGGTCCAAAAGCATGTTTATGAATGTTTTAACAAAAATATCCATTTGAATAATATGTAAAATCTGACTTTATTTTTGTAAAAAATCATATAAATATATGCTTCCGCGCCTGAATTTCATGATTTTTCATCATATTTTAGCTAAAAGAAAACATTGCAACAAGAAAATTGCTATTTCAAGTGTGGTAGGTATTCTAGAATCCAGCCCATTTAGCTTACAATATACAACGTATTCATCAAAAATAGGTAAAATCTGACTATTTTTTTTGTAAAAAATCATATAAATATTTGTTTGCGCGCCCGAATTTTATAAATTGTCATTATATTTTATCCGCAGTATAGGTCCAAAAGGATGTTTATGAATGTTTTAACAAAAATATCCATTTCAAGAATAGGAAAAATCTGACTTTATATTTGTAAAAAATTATATAAATATTTGCTTCCGCGCCCGAATTTTATGATTTTTCATCATATTTTAGCTAAAAGAAAACATTGCAACAAGAAAATTGCTATTTCAAGTGTGTTAGGTATTCTAGAATCCAGCCCATGTAGCTTACATTATACAACGTATTCATCAAAAATAGGTAAAATCTGACCTTTTTTTGTAAAAAATCATATAAATATTTGCTTCCGCGCCCGAATTTTATAATTTTTCATCATATTTTATCCACAGTATAGGTCCAAAAGCATGTTTATGAATGTTTTAACAAAAATATCCATTTCAAGAATAGGTAAAATCTGACTTTATTTTTGTAAAAAATCATATAAATTTGCTTCCGCGCCCGAATATTATGATTTTTCATCATAATTTAGGTAAAAGAAAACATTGCAACAAGAAAATAGCTGTTTCAAGTGTGGTAGGTATTCTAGAATCCAGCCAATGAATCATACAATATACAACGTATTCATCAAAAATAGGTAAAATCTGACTTTTTTTTTGTAAAAAATCATATAAATATTTGCTTCCGCGCCCGAATTTTATAATTATTCATCATATAATATCTACAGTATAGGTCCAAAAGCATGTTTATGAATGTTTTAACAAAAATATCCATTTCAAGAATAGGTAAAATCTGACTTTATTTTTGTAAAAAATCATATAAATATTTGCTTCCGCGCCCGAATTTTATGATTTTTTATCATAATTTAGGTAAAAGAAAACCATGCAACAAGAAAATTGCTATTTCAAGTGTGGTAGGTATTCTAGAATCCAGCCAATGAAGCTTACAATATACAACGTATTCATCAAAAATAGGTAAAATCTGACTTTTTTTTGTAAAAAATCATATAAATATTTGCTTCCGCGCCCGAATTTTATAATTTTTCATCATATTTTATCCACAGTATAGGTCCAAAAGCATGTTTATGAATGTATTAACAAAAATTACCATTTCAAGAATATGTAAAATCTGACTTTATTTTTTAAAAAAATCATATAAATATTTGCTTCCGCGCCCGAATTTTATGATTTGACATCATAATTTAGGTAAAAGAAAATATTGCAACAAGAAAATAGCTGTTTCAAGTGTGGTAGGTATTCTAGAATCCAGCCAATGAAGCATACAATATACAACGTATTCATCAAAAATAGGTAAAATCTGATTTTTTTTTTGTAAAAAACCATATAAATATTTGCTTCCGCGCCCGAATTTTATAATTATTCATCATATAATATCCACAGTATAGGTCCAAAAGCATGTTTATGAATGTTTTAACAAAAATATCCAGTTTAAGAATAGGTAAAATCTGACTTTATTTTTGTAAAAAATCATATAAATATTTGCTTCCGCGCCCGAATTTTATGATTTTTCATCATATTTTAGCTAAAAGAAAACATTGCAACAAGAAAATTGCTATTTCAAGTGTGTTAGGTATTCTAGAATCCAGCCAATGAAGCTTACAATATACAACGTATTCATCAAAAATAGGTAAAATCTGAATTTTTTTTGTAAAAAATCATATAAATATTTGTTAGCGCGCCCGAATTTAATAATTTTTCATCATATTTTATTCGCAGTATAGGTCCAAAAGCATGTTTATGAATGTTTTACAAAAATATTCATTTCAAGAATAGGTAAAATCTGATTTTATTTTTGTAAAAAATCATATAAATATTTGCTTCCGCGCCCGAATTTTATGATTTTTCATCATATTTTAGCTAAAAGAGAACATTGCAACAAGAAAATTGCTATTTGAAGTGTGGTAGGTATTCTAGAATCCAGCCAATGAAGCTTACAATATACAACGTATTCATCAAAAATAGGTAAAATCTGACTTTTTTTTGTAAAAAATCATATAAATATTTGCTTCCGCGCCAGAATTTTATATTTTTTTATCATATTTTATCCACAGTATAGGTTGAAAAGCATGTTTATGAATGTTTTAACAAAAATATCCATTTCAAGAATAGGTAAAATCTGACTTTATTTTTGTAAAAAATCATATAAATATTTGCTTCCGCGCCCGAATTTTATGATTTTTTATCATATTTTAGCTAAAAGAAAACATTGCAACAAGTAAATTGCTATTTCAAGTGTGTTAGGTATTCTAGAATCCAGGCCATGTAGCTTACAATATACAACGTATTCATCAAAAATTGGTAAAATCTGACTTTTTTTTGTGAATAATCATATAAATATTTGCTTCCGCGCCAGCATTTTATAATTTTTCATCATATTTTATCCACAGTATAGGTCCAAAAGCATGTTTATGAATGTTTTAACAAAAATATCCATTTCAAGAATATGTAAAATCTGACTTTATTTTTGTAAGAAATCATATAAATATTTGCTTCCGCGCTCAAATTTTATGATTTTTCATCATAATTTAGGTAAAAGAAAACATTGCAACAAGAAAATTGCTACTTCAAGTGTGGTAGGTATTCTAGAATCCAGCCAATGAAGCTTACAATATACAACGTATTCATCAAAAATAGGTAAAATCTGACTTTTTTTTGTAAAAAATCATATAAATATCTGCTTCCGCGCCCGAATTTTATAATATTTCATCATATTTTATCCACAGTATAGTTCCAAAAGCATGTTTATGAATGTATTAACAAAAATATCCATTTCAAGAATATGTAAAATCTGACTTTATTTATGTAAAAAATCATTTAAATATTTGCTTCCGCGCCTGAATTTTATGATTTTTCATCATAATTTAGATAAGAGAAAACATTGCAACAAGTAAATTGCTATTTCAAGTGTGTTAGGTATTCTAGAATCCAGCCCATGTAGCTTACAATATACAACGTATTCATCAAAAATTGGTAAAATCTGACTTTTTTTTTGTAAATAATCATATAAATATTTGCTTCCGCGCCCGCATTTTATAATTTTTCATCATATTTTATCCACAGTATAGGTCCAAAAGCATGTTTATGAATGTTTTAACAAAAATATCCATTTCAAGAATATGTAAAATCTGACTTTATTTTTGTAAGAAATCATATAAATATTTGCTTCCGCGCCCGAATTTTATGATTTTTCATCATAATTTAGGTAAAAGAAAACATTGCAACAAGAAAATTGCTACTTCAAGTGTAGTAGGTATTCTAGAATCCAGCCAATGAAGCTTACAATATAGAACGTATTCATCAAAAATAGGTAAAATCTGACTTTTTTTTTGTAAAAAATCATATAAATATTTGCTTCCGCGCCCGAATTTTATAATATTTCATCATATTTTATCCACAGTATAGTTCCAAAAGCATGTTTATGAATGCATTAACAAAAATATCCATTTCAAGAATATGTAAAATCTGACTTTATTTATGTAAAAAATCATTTAAATATTTGCTTCCGCGCCTGAATTTTATGATTTTTCATCATAATTTAGATAAAAGAAAACATTGCAACAAGAAAATTGCTATTTCAAGTGTGGAAGGTATTCTAGAATCCAGCCAATGAAGTTTACAATATACAACGTATTAAATAATATAAATTACCCCTAACCTTAAAATAAATTTTACATATACATATGTTTCGACAACTAAGTTGTCATCATCAGTAACAGAGTGTTTAGATTACTCAGCATGTGAACCAGACCAGAGGTCTAAACAACTTTGAGGAAAAATGGGAAGGAACCGGGTTTATATAGGTTGTTGGAAGGGTGAAATACTAAGATTAAGTCATTAAGTAATTAAATCGTCCAATAGGAAGTCATATCAGCTCATATAGCGGTGAATATCGGATTGGCCCTTGGTCAGAGTTTAATGTTTTATTTTTAAATTTATATATATTTATGCTTTCGTAAGCATCTAAATAATTATTTTTATTAACACTTTTTAAAAGTCATCATTTAAACGAGTAACCCCTCTCGCACACGCCCCACCGCGGGAGGTACTAGATAACTCAAATCAAAATAAACCCATAGTAATCACTCAAATCGAAAAAAATAATAATTATATTCCAAATTTGGTACTAGCATCAGTAAATAATAAATCAGTAAAACTTTTAGTAGATACGGGATCGGCAGTTTCATTAGTTAAAAGTAGAGTTGTTAAGGGGCAACAGATAAAATCAGAAAGCATCGGAACATTAACTTCTATCTCGGGCGGCGAATTAGATTATTTTGGAGTAACGGATGTAAAATTTAATTTTAATAAGGTAAATATTAAGTTCAAGTGTGTTGTTTGTTCGGAAAAATTAAAATTAGAAGCCGACGGTATTTTAGGCCGTGATTTTCTCAAACAGTATGAGGCTAGTATAAATTATTACTCTAACGAAGTTATAATAGGTAACACAAGTATTCCATTGATAACAGACAGCAAAGCAAAAGAAATGCTGACAACAGCAAAGGTAATGTCAACAACAAACAATATCGCTACAAGGCCGCATGACATAGTTGATGTAGGTCAGGGCGATGTGGATAACGCTTTAAAAAATAGACGAGATAAAGCAACGTCATTAAAGGTAAACGCAGAAAGTTGCAAAGTAGAGATTGGTACATTGAGACAAGGAAGATCACCTACACGGAAAATTGGGATAGTTAGATTAAAGTACACAGAAACAATTTTACCTAATTGCGAATTTATGTGTACTGCCATACAGAACTTAATTTACCCTGGGGGCGAGATCATAATGGAACCAGAAGAAATCAAAATTCACGGGTTAATGGCGGCAAGAATCCTTACAAAGGCAGAAAAAGAGATACCCGTAAAATTAATTAACGTAACAAGCAAAGAGATTACAATTCGTAAAAATACGATCATAGGTAAAGCGGAAGTATGGCTCAATGAAACGGAACGAGGATTAGACAATGAGTCATACAAGGTTCAGATAAACGCAGTTCAAAGAAATAGTGATAGGAAAAGGATCGAAGATCAACTAGAGTTAGATTACCTGCCTCACGAGGTGCAACAGGAATTGTTGATGTTATTAGAAGAGTACGAAGATATATTTCACTGGGAAGATACGAAATTGGGGTGCACACACAAGGTAAAACACAAAATAATTACAGGGGACGTGCAACCGATTGCAAAAGCACCATACCGGGTTCCTTTTAGCCAAAAAGAACCACTTAAGAAGGAAATAAGGAAAATGCTGGATGCAGGGGTAATAGAGCCATCGGATTCGCCATGGTCAGCGCCAGTTGTCATGGTACCTAAGAAATCAGAGAATGGCGAAAAGAAAATTAGAGTGTGTATAGATTTCAGAGGGTTAAATAAGGTTACAAAAAGGGACTATTTCCCTGTTGCCAATATGCAGGAGACTTTGGATCAATTAGGGAATGCTAATATGTTTACCACATTAGATTTGGCTTCTGGATACTGGCAAGTACAATTAGATGAGCAGGACAAAGAAAAAACAGCGTTCACAACTGACGGAGGACATTATCAGTTTACAAAAATGGCGTTTGGTCTAGCGAATGCACCCAGCACATTCCAGAGACTGATGAATAGTATCTTAGCAGGGTTGCAAGGTGAGAAATGTTTGGTTTATCTGGATGATATCATTGTATTTAATGGGGGAGGAATACAAGAGCATTTACATCGATTAAGAGAAATTTTTGATAAATTACGTCAAGTAAATTTGAAATTACAACCAAGCAAATGTAAATTTTTGAAGTCAAAAACAAAATATTTAGGTCACATTATAACAGGAGAAGTGATTAAACCAGATAACGACAAAATTTCAATTATTCAAAATTATCCAAAACCTAGAAATGTAAAAGAAGTAAGGGCTTTCACGGGGCTTGTGGGATTTTACAGACGTTTTATTCATAATTTCGCGGAAACCGCGAAACCTTTAACCGAATTAACAAAGAAAGATAAAGAATTTAATTAGAACGAAAAGTGTCAGCAAGCGTATGAAAAATTAAAAAATGCCCTATGCTCAGATTCAGTGTTAGCTCATCCAGATTTTTCAAAAGAATTTATCTTGTCAACGGATGCCAGTGGCACAGCAATTAGTGCTATTCTAAGTCAAAAGATTGGAGGGTACGAGAGACCGATAGCATTCGCTAGTCGACAATTACAGCCTGCCGAAAGAAACTATACAACATCAGAATGGGAATGTCTAGCAGTATGTTGGGGTGTAAAGCACTACCGATGTTATCTATATGGCCGCAAATTTACTGTCATAACGGACCACAAGCCACTGAAATGGTTGATGACATTTAAGGGTGACAATTCACGGCTAGCCAGGTGGGCACTAACCTTAAGTGAACACGATTTCGAAGTTATACATAGACCGGGAAAAAAACATATTAATGCTGACGTATTATCACGAATACCAGTAAATATGATTAATACCGAAATTCAAAGCTACGAACCCGTATGGGACAGACATACTATACTTACAAAACAACAGACAGATAAAGATATAAAGCAAATGGAGACCAAAGATGGATTTTTTACGGACACAGAGGGCTTGTTGTTTAAAGAAAAAACCGGAGACGAGAGACATCATAAACTCGTAGTACCAACGTCAATGAAATTCCAAGTGATGCACGATTATCATAACCTACCATATGCCGGACATCAGGGCTACGAAAAGACGAACAAAAGAATCAAAGAAAAATTTTACTGGAACAACATGAGCAAGGACATTGAAAATTTCTGCAGCAAATGTCACTCATGCAATGAAAGAAAAACATCTCCGCATCACAAACCAGCACCACTACAAAAGTTTCAAGAAATTTCGGTCCCAATGCAAAGAGTATCAATGGATGTTGTAGGTCCATTAACGACTACTTTGAAAGGTAATAAATATATTTTAACATTCCAGGATCATTTCACAAAATACCCGAAAGCATTCGCGATAAAAGATCAGAAAGCTAGTACAATCGCGAAAATTTTAGCACAAGAAATTATAGCAAGACACGGAGCCCCAAGACAATTATTAACAGATTTAGGAGCAAATTTTACGTCACAAGTATTTAAAGAAGTATGCACTATTTTCGGAACCGAAAAAATTCAAACAACTGCCTATAGACCTCAAACAAATGGAGTGCTAGAACGAAGTCACCGCGTATTTAAAGATATTTTGTCACATTTTGTTAAGCACGATCAAACTGACTGGGACGATTGGTTACCATATGTTTTATTAGCATACAGAAGTAGCGTTCATAACAGCACGAAAGAGACGCCATTTTTTTTAATGCACGGACGAGACATTGAGTTACCATACGATGATATAACCAGACCACAGACATTACGTTACGACTACGAGGACAATTACGCATCAGAACTAAGACAAAGATTACAGTTCGCATTCACAAAAGTAAAACAACATTTAGCACAAGCAACTGAGACAGTACATAGGCAATTTAATAAAAACACGATGTCAACAAAATTTAATGTTGGAGATGCAGTATATTTACATGACGCAGCAATACAGGCAGGAACGTCACGCAAGCTAGCCAAACCATGGACAGGGCCGTACTTTATAATTGAAGTACTGGGTCCCGTAATTTATAAAATTAAAGATAATAAATCAGGCAAAATTCTCAAAGTTCATGTTAATCGCCTTAAACATTATAAAGCAGAAGTTCCAAAGGACAAGGATAACAAAGAGACAACTCCAACTCTACCAAAGGAACCGGAGAAAGCAAGAGTAGCGAATCCAAATAATAACCTTCACCATTATGAACTTTTATTACAGGAATTAAGCCGAATTGAAGAACAACAGCCAGCTTTACCACAAACTCCCACCACCCCATACCATACACGTAGCAAGGGTCCAGCACCAGACTATCCCTGGATACAACCATCAGGACGATAATGTTTTTAAATTACAGATGCAGTCCATCCAGGTTGTATGGATAATTTGCAGTCTTATTAGTGCGGCATACGCGCTAATCGGATTCGACTGCAGGGGACCGAATACAAATATAACGACCATCTCGCTAAAAGACGTAGCCGAATGCCCAGATTTAGATAAAGGGTACAATGAATCTCGCGCCAACGTCCAGATATTACAAGAAGACGAATTTCGCAACGTCCAAGTGTACACTTGTCTGGTAGAGGTTACACGGTTAATTCAGCACTGTGGGATGCACAGTCACACGTCTTCCGTTCAACAAGGGCTTCTTACATACATCCATGAAGTTGGTCCGGAAGAATGTCGCCTGATGCATCGTACAAAAATGTATAAGGGGCTGGGAAACTCAGTTATAAACAAACTCTTAAGTAATGGGACAATCTCAGCCTCACTAACTTTGGCAGGGGGATTAGATATTTCCGGGAAATGCACCGGAGGATCGTTTATTGAAAATGGAGTATCATGGGAAGGTGTTGCGGTACAAGCAACTGTAAAAATCACACTAAAGGATTACTCGGCTACTGTCAAATTAGAATCTAATGAGATTAGTTTAAAAGGTGGTGTAGTGTGTAAGTTTTTAAGTGGTTACTGCATGGATACTGAAATAGGAGAAACAGTGTGGGAACGAGTCGTGACAGGGCAGTGCGATGGCAGCAGTATGTCGCTAATTTTTGAAGGAGATGTGAGCCTAGTATCCACAGAAAAATCAAAATTTGGGGACAGTAAAAGGTATGTGGTAGTCGAGGAAGGAGAAAAGATTTTCGCAGTAAGATTATTGGAGAGAACAAACATTTGTAACAACGAAGTTTGGCTCACCGAACACCTAAAATTATTAGTTGCATTTAAAAAAGACTTTGGTATTAAATATTTAGTCAACGGGGTTCCAAATCCAAAAAATGTAAATTTATTAGCATATCTGAATACTAAATTCCTTTACGTTGAACAATCCTTCAAAAGAGAAATGAGAGACATGTATAGTGACGTAATTCACAGGCATTGTCTACTCGAGCGAGACATGTTGCGAAATCGACTGTTACTATCTCCCTTAGCTCCAAATGCAGTAAGCACCCTTATTAAAAATAAGTTAGGGTATGTAGGGCGAGTCATGGGCGAAGTCATCCACATTATGCAATGTACACCAAGGGTAGTGAAAATTCGGAGAGTAGAAGAATGCTACAACGAACTACCCATATTTGCGGATGAGGAAGAAATGTTCATGACTCCATTAACACACATCCTGCAAGACAATGCCGAGCAGATAGATTGCAGTCATCTAGCACCAGCCCTATACTTCGTGGAAGATAAGTGGCTTGGGTTCAGCCCGCATCTAACGCAGGGTATCGAGCCAGAAATGTTGGAGGTACAGCAAGAACCAAAGTTCACATTCAAACCTCTGTACGACATAGGGAACGCCGGCATCTACTCAAAAAAAGAGATAAAATCGGCTCAAGATGCGTTAATTTTCGGGCTAGAACGACAAGCCATAGCAAATATAATAACGAGAAAGGTAGTAGGACGAGATACGGTAGACCAGGGCCTATCAACTCTAGACCTTTTCTCGAAAGGTGATCTCAGAAGCTTGGCAGTATCTACGGCTAAACAAATGTGGGGTTGGTTCTCCAGTATAGGTATGTTTATGTCAGGCTTTATTGGGGTTTATACAATTTTCAAAATTTTTAAATATTTGTTGGACGCCATAATAAATGGATTTAATTTATATAGAACAATGGGATGCACTATTAGTATATTTGCTTGTCTCTGGAACGCGTTGACGCACCTAGTTCTGAATAATCACCACCGCAGAACGCGTCAACACGACCAAGGACAAGAGTTTGAAATATTAAATATAAACCGCGCTAAAGATGTGGGTATACCTGGGGTTGTAACACCTAGTGCGCCCCCTAGAGAACCAAGCACACAACCAGGATGGTTTCACCAACGTTAGTTAGCTTAGATTAAGACTGATCACGTCCCAGCACAACCAGCACGAAGACCAAGGAGCTACAGATCAGAAAAGCGATGCATATCCGGGGTCAGCAAGAAGTCTGTGGTCATCATACAAAGAAAAAAAAAATTTTGCACGGCAAGGTCAAGTGGCACAGCGCGGCACTTCAGTATCATTCAAGACGGGAAGTGGGCTCCAAAGTGAACAATTTAAATGTGTGGTGTTGTGCTACGATGCAGACAACTGGGAGAGAAATAACAAAGTGATCATGTAGAGACATTAAGTTTAGGATAAGTAAGTGCTTCTGGAAATTGTGCTCCTTACAGGAAGCAAATTTCTCGAAGTCGGGAGGAATGTAACAAGTCTAAGTCAGCACATTCTAGTGGCACCAATTAAGTAAATAGGAAATGGATGTAATACATAAATAATATTGAGTAAGGTAAAGCTAATATTTGCTGACTTAGCACTTGTGTCTTTTGTATATATAGAGTAAGGTAATGAATAAGAGACAGTGGTGATAAACGCAATAGAAGTGTGAGTAACATCGAAAGTGTACAGTCAACAATATACATTATCATCGAAAGTGTACAGTCAACAATATACATTATATTTATTTGTTATATATTCAACGTGAGTATTTTCTGTTTAATTCAATCTCCATCTCCTAGTACTTGTTCCGTCTCCAGTCTGACAAAGAACCCCATATTAAATATTTTTGTCAATCCTATCCTCATCGAGGAAGGGTTACATGATCATAGGGTAAACTTACGTATCTATTATTTTTAGGTTTTCAACTGTTAAAGTGGTGTTGTTTTGTAAATATTGTCGATTTTTAAATTTTTGAATTATTTTATAAATTATGTCAATTGAAAACCCATTGTATTTTGCAATATTTCTAATTAATGTTAATTCTTTATTGTAACGTTCTTTATTTAAGGGGAATTTAGTTAATCTATTAATGAGAAAATTAAACGATGCTAATTTATGCTGCCAGCAATGATTAGAATCCATAGTTATGAATCTATTGGTATTAGTGTCTTTTCGATAGACATCAAATTCTAATTTATTTTTATTTTTAATGACCATTACGTCTAAAAATGGTAATTTATTATCTTTTTCAATTTCAATTGTGAAGTTAATTGTTGGAAAAACTGAGTTTAATTTATTCAAAAAAGTATCTAAATTACTTGTTTTAGTATTAAAAACGGCAAAAATGTCGTCCACGTATCTGACCCAAATTCTAGGAAAATCTATATTGTTACTTTTAAAATTAGTTTCAAATTTACTCATAAACAAATTGGCTAAGAAAGGTGATAAACTGTTACCCATAACCGTCCCTTCATTTTGATGATAAAATTTACCATTTACTTGGAAAAAGTTTTGATTCATGCAGAGGTGAGTTAATTTCAAGTATTCTTCAATTTTGGCAGATTCTAAATTATTGTTTTCTAAAAATATTTTTAAAAATTCCAACGTTTTCGGAATCGGAACACTTGGGAATAATGAGCAAACGTCAAAAGAAACCAAAATTTCATCTTCATGTAAAGTAATATCTTTAACTTTATCTATGAATTGGAGTGAATTTTCTACAGCATAAGTTTGAGGTTGATTTGGAAAATTCCTAAATTCATTAACTAACCATTTAGACAAAAGATACGTTGGTGAATTAATACCTGATACTATTGGACGAACTGAGTTACCTGGTTTATGAATTTTGGGGAGGCAATACATCTTTGGAACAACTGGATTCGATATATTGAGTTTAAAGTTTGTCGTTTTAGTTATTATATTTGGACATTGTTTTAAAGTACTTTTGTATGTAGCAATCATTTTAGGAAGCGGAGTTTTATGCAATTGTTTATAAGGTCCGTTATTTAACAAATTTTCTACTCTATTATAATAGTCCGTTTTATTCAAAATTACAATTTTATTACCTTTGTCGGCTTTTAGATAAAATACATCCCGTTTTTTTAAATTATTTATTATTTTGACTTCTTTGTTATTATTGTTATTATTATAGGCTTCTTGTAAGTTATTCGATATTTGTATTTTACACGCGTTTCTAATGTAATCTTTAGAGTTTTTATCTAAATATTTAATATTACTTTCAATGCTAGCTATTAAATCTTCAATCGGTGTTTTTTTATTGACAGAGTGTTTTAAACCTTTATTTAGTAATTCTAATTCTTCTTTCGCGAATGTCTCATTAGTTTGGTTTACAACAAGTTCCTCTTTCATAAATACAAATTGGTTTTGTTTTTGAGGTATTAATCGTTTTAGTTTCTTATTTTGAATTTTAATTTTGTTAAGGAATTTTACGTTAATAATATTATAAAGTTTACATTCAAATCTAAGCCAGTCATCAAATTCCAAATTATTTAAGTTTTTTGTTAATTTAAGATGTAAATTGTAAGCTTCAATTTCTAATTTATTTCTTTTTGCGTAAAAATATTTAACTTCTGAATTTAACCATTTACTTTTAGCGAATTTAATTATTTTTTCGTCATATTTACAATTTTTAGATGTAGTTAATTTCATAAATTTTGGAAAAACCGAATTCTCTTCACATTTTTTCCAAAAAATTATGTCTGCTGATATTAACTTAATCTTAGTTTTTAGTTTAGAATAGTAATTTAACTCCGTTGACCGGGAAGTCATTTTTAAAAATTAATAATTGAATGGAATCTAAGGTTATATATGAAATAATATAAATTACCCCTAACCTTAAAATAAATTTTACATATACATATGT
>JAQOWZ010000297.1:0-67979 GCA_035578165.1 Stenolophus ochropezus | reverse complement strand
ACGCGCTATCTCAGAGTAATATGTAAAATCTGACTTTATTTTTGTAAAAAAATCATATAAAATATTAGCTTCCGCGCCCGAATTTTATAATTTTTCATCATAATTTAGGTTAAAAACGAAACATTGCAATAAGAAAATTGCTATTTCAAGTGTGGTAGGATCCAGCCAATGAAGCTTACAATATACAACTTTTTCATCAAAAAATAGGTAAAAATCTGACTTTATTTTTGTAAAAAATTATATAAATATTTGCTTCCGCGCCCGAATTGTATAATTTTTCGTCATATTTTATCCATAGTATAGGTCCAAAAAACATGTTTATGAATGTCTTAACTAAAATATCCATTTGAAAAATAGGTAAAATCTGACTTTATTTTTGGTAAAAAATCTCAAAAATATTTGCTTCCGCGCCCGACTTTTTATTGAATTTTCATCATATTTTAGCTAAAAGAAAAACATTGCAGTAAGAAAATAGCTACAAAATACAACGTGTTCATCAAAAATAGGTAAAAATCTGACTTTTTTTTTGTAAAAAATCATATAAATATTTGCTTCCGCGCCCGAATTTTATGATTTTTTATCATAATTTAGGTAAAAGAAGGACATTGCAACAAGAAAAATTGCTATTTCAAGTGTGATAGGTATTTTAGAATCCAGCCAATGAAGCTTACAATATACAACGTATTCATCAAAAATAGGTAAAATCTGACTTAATTTTTGTAAAAAAAATTATATAAATATTTGCTTCCGCGCCCGAATTTTTATAATTTTTCATCATATTTTTATCCATAGTATAGGGTCCAAAAACATATTTATGAACGTTTTTAACAAAAATATCCCATTTCAAAAATAGGTAAAATCTGACTTTATTTTTTGTAAAAAAATCATATAAATATTTGCTTCCGCGCCCGAATTTTATGATTTTTTTATCATAATTTAGGTAAAAGAAGACATTGCAACAAGAAAATTGCTATTTCAAGTGTGATAGGTATTTTAGAATCCAGCCAATGAAGCTTACAATATACAACGTATTCATCAAAAATAGGTAAAAATCTGACTTAATTTTTGTAAAAAAAATTATATAAATATTTGCTTCCGCGCTTGGATTTTATAATTTTTCATCATATTTTATCCATAGTATAGGTCCAAAAGCATGTTTATGAACGTTTTTAACAAAAATATCCATTTAAAAAATATGTAAAATCTGACTTTATTTTTGTAAAAAAATCATATAAATATTTGCTTCCGCGCCCGAATTTTATGATTTTTTCATCACATTTTAGCTAAAAGAAAACATTGCAACAAGAAAATTGCTATTTCAAGTGTGTTAGGTATTCTAGAATCCAGCCCATGTAGCTTACAATATACAACGTATTCATCAAAAATAGGTAAAAATCTGACTTTTTTTTGTAAAAAAATCATATAAATATTTGTTTGCGCGCCCCGAATTTTATAATTTTTTCATCATATTTTATCCGCAGTATAGGTTCAAAAGCATGTTTATGAATGTTTTAACAAAAATATCCATTTCAAGAATAGGAAAAATCTGACTTTATTTTTGTAAAAAATCATATAAATATTTGTTTGCGCGCCCGAATTTTATAATTTTTTCATCATATTTTATCCGCAGTATAGGGTCGAAAAGCATGTTTATGAATGTTTTAACAAAAATTATCCATTTCATGAATAAGAAAAATCTGACTTTATTTTTGTAAAAAATCATATAAATATTTGCTTCCGCACCAATATTTTATGATTTTTTCATCATATTTTAGCTAATAGAAAACATTGCAACAATAAAATTGCTATTTCAAGTGTGGTTAGGTATTCTAGAATCCAGCCCATGTAGCTTACAATATATAACGTATTCATCAAAAATAGGTAAAAATCTGACTTTTTTTTTGTAAAAAATCATATAAATATTTGCTTCCGCGCCCGAATATTATAATTTTTCATCATATTTTTATCCGCAGTATAGGTCCAAAAGCATGTTTATGAATGTTTTAACAAAAAATATCCATTTCAAGAATAGGAAAAATCTGACTTTATTTTTGTAAAAAATCATATAAATATTTGCTTCCGCGCCCCGAATTTTTATGATTTTTCATCATATTTTAGCTAAAAGAAAACATTTGCAACAAGAAAATTGCTATTTCAATTGTGTTAGGTATTCTAGAATCCAGAAATTGAAGCTTACAATATACAACGTGTTTATCAAAAAATAGGTAAAATCTGACTTTATTTTTGTAAAAAAATTATATGAATATTTTGCTTCCGCGCCCCAATTTTATAATTTTTCATCATATTTTTATCCATAGTATAGGTCCAAAAAACATGTTTATGAACGTTTTAACAAAAATATCCATTTCAAAAATAGGTATAAATCTGACTTTATTTTTGTAAAAAGTCATATAAATATTTGCTTCCGCGCCCGACTTTTATGATTTTTCATCATATTTTTAGCTAAAAAGAAAACATTTCTTTAAGAAAATAGCTATTTCAAGTCTGCTAGGTATTCTAGAATCCAGCCCATGTAACTTACAATATACAAACGTTTTTCATCAAAAATAGGTAAATATATGACTTTTTTTTTTGTAAAAAAAACATATAAATATTTGCTTCCGCGCCCGAATTTTATAGTTTTTTCATCATATTTTTATCCACAGTATAGGTCCAAAAAGCATTGTTTATAAATGTATTAACAAAATTATCCATTTCAAGAATATGTAAAATCTGACTTTATTTTTGTAAAAAAATCATATAAATATTAGCTTCCGCGCCCGAATTTTAATGATTTTTTCATCATAATTTAGGTAAAAGAAAAACATTGCAACAAGAAAATTGCTATTTCAAGTGTGGTAGGTATTCTAGAATCCAGCCAATGAAGCTTACAATATACAACCCATTTATCAAAAATAGGTAAAATCTGACTTTATTTTTGTAAAAGATCATATAAATATTTGCTTCCGCGCCCGAATTTTATGATTTTTTATCATAATTTAGGTAAAAATAAACATTGCAACAATAAAATTGCTATTTCAAGTGTGTTAGGTATTCTAGAATCCAGCCCATGTAGCTCACAATATACAACGTATTCATCAAAAATAGGTAAAATCTGACTTTTTTTTTTTGTAAAAAATCATATAAATATTTGCTTCCGCGCCCGAATTTTATAATTTTTCATCATATTTTATCCATAGTATAGGTCCAAAAGCATGTTTATGAACGTTTTAACAAAAATATCCATTTCAAGAATATGTAAAATCTGACTTTATTTTTGTAAAAAAATCATATAAATATTAGCTTCCGCGCCCGAATTTTATAAATTTTTCATCATAATTTAGGTAAAAACGAAACATTGCAATAAGAAAATTGCTATTTCAAGTGTGGTAGGTATTCTAGAATCCAGCCAATGAAGCTTACAATATACAACGTATTCATCAAAAATAGGTAAAATCTGACTTTATCTTTGCAAAAAATTTTTATATAAATATTTGCATCCGCGCTCGAATTTTATAATTTTTTATCATATTTTATCCATAGTATAGGTCCAAAATCACGTTTATGAACGTTTTAACAAAAATATCCATTTCAAAAATATGTTAAAATCTGACTTTATTTTTGTAAAAAAATCATATAAAAATTTGCTTTCGCGCCCAAATTTTATGATTTTTTATCATATTTTAGCTAAAAGAAAACATTGCAACAAGAAAATTGCTATTTCAAGTGTGTTTAGGTATTCTAGAATCCAGCCCATGTAGCTTACAATATTCAATGTATTCAACAAAAATAGGTAAAGTCTGACTTTTTTTTTGTAAAAAAATCATAAATATTTGTTTGCGCGCCCGAATTTTATAATTTTTTTTATCATATTTTTATCCGCAGTATAGGTCCAAAAGCATGTTTATGAATGTTTTAACAAAAATATCCATTTCAACAATAGGAAAAAATCTGACTTTATTTTTGTAAAAAATTATATAAATATTTGATACCGCGCCCGAATTTAATGATTTATCATCATGTTTTTAGCTAAAAGAAAACATTGCAACAAGAAAAATTGCTATTTCAAGTGTGTTAGGTATTCTAGAATCCAGCCCATGTAGCTTACAATATACAATATATTTATCAAAAATAGGTTAAAATCTGACTTTTTTTTGTAAAAAATCATATAAATATTTGCTTCCGCGCCCGAATTTTTATAATTTTTCATCATATTTTATCCACAGTATAGGTCCAAAAGCATGTTTATGAAGTGTATTAACAAAAATATCCATTTCAAGAATATGTAAAATCTGACTTTTATTTTTGTAAAAAATTCATATAAATATTTGCAATCCGCGCTCGAATTTTATGATTTTTCATCATATTTTAGCTAAAAGAAAACATTGCAACAAGAAAATTGCTATTTCAAGTGTGTTAGGTATTCTAGAATCCAGCCCATGTAGCTTACAATATACAACGTATTCATCAAAAATAGGTAAAATCTGACCTTATTTTTGCAAAAAATTATATAAATATTTGCTTCCGCGCCCGAATTTTTATAAGTTTTTCATCATATTTTATCCACAGTATAGGTCCAAAAGCATGTTTATGAATGTATTAACTAAAAATATCCATTTCAAGAATAAGAAAAATCTGACTTTATTTTTGTAAAAAATCATATAAATATTTGTTTGCGCGCCCGAATTTTATTATTTTTCATCATATTTTATCCATAGTATAGGTCCACAAGCATGTTTATAAACGTTTTAACAAAAATATCCATTTCAAAAATATGTAAAAATCTGACTTTATTTTTGTAAAAAATCATATAAATATTTGCTTCCGCGCCCGAATTTTAAGATTTTTCATCATAAATTAGGTAAAAGAAAACATTGCAACAAGAAAATTACTATTTCAAGTGTGGTAGGTATTCTAGAATCCAGCTAATGAAGCTTACAATATACAACGTATTCATCAAAAATAGGTAAAATCTGACTTTATTTTTGTAAAAAAATTAAATAAAATTTTTGCGTCCGCGCTCGAATTTTAATAATTTTTCATCATATTTTATCCATAGTATAGATGCAAAAGCATGTTTATGAACGTTTTAACAAAAATATCAATTTCAAAAATATGTAAAATCTGACTTTATTTTTGTAAAAAAATTATATAAATATTTGCTTCCGCGCCCAAGTTTTTATGATTTTTCATCATATTTTAGCTAAAAGAAAACATTGCAACAAGAAAATTTCTATTTCAAGTGTGTTAGGTATTCTAAAATCCAGCTTATGTAGCTTATAATATACAATGTATTCATCAAAAAAAAGGTAAAATCTGACTTTTTTTTTTGTAAAAAAATCATATAAATATTTGTTTGCGCTCCCGAATTTTATAATTTTTTCATCATATTTTATCTGCAGTATAGGTCCAAAAGCATGTTTATGAATGTTTTTAACAAAAATATCCATTTCAAGAATAGGAAAAAATCAGACTTTATTTTTGTAAAAAATCATTTAAATATTTGCTTCCGCGCCCGAATTTTATGATTTTTCATCATATTTTAGGTAAAAGAAAACATTGCAACAAGAAAATTGCTATATCTAGTGTGGTAGGTATTCTAGAATCCAGCCATGTAGCTTACAATATACAACGTATTCTTCAAAAAATAGATAAAATCTGATTTTTTTTTTTGTAAAAAATCATATAAATATTTTGTTTGCGCGCCCGAATTTTTATAATTTTTTCATCATATTTTATCCATAGTATAGGTCCAAAAGCATGTTTATGAACGTTTTAACAAAAAATATCCATTTCAAATATATTGTTAAATCTGACTTTATTTTTGTAAAAAATCATATAAATATTTCCTTCCGCGCCCGAATTTTATGATTTTCATCATATTTTAGCTAAAAGAAAACATTGCAACAAGAAAATTGCTATTTCAAGTGTGTTAGGTATTCTAGAATCCAGCCCATGTAGCTTGCAATATACAACGTTATTCATCAAAAATAGGTAAAATCTGACTTTTTTTTTTGGAAAAAATCATATAAATATTTGTTTGCGCGCCCGAATTTAAAATTTTTTCATCATATTTTATCCGCAGTATAGGTCCAAAAGCATGTTTATGAAAGTTTTAACAAAAATATCCGTTTTCAAGAATAGGAAAAAATCTGACTTTATTTTTGTTAAAAAAATCATATAAATATTTGCTTCCGCACCCGAATTTTATGATTTTTTATCATATTTTAGATAAAAGAAAACATTGCAACAAGTAAATTGCTATTTCAAGTGTGGTAGGTATTCTAGAATCTAGCCCATGCAGATTACAATATACAACGTATTCATCAAAAATAGGTAAAATCTGACTTTTTTTTTTGTAAAAAATTAAATAAATATTTGCTTTCCGCGCACGAATTTTATAATTTTTCATCATATTTTATCCATAGTATAGGTCCAAAAGCATGTTTATGAACGTTTTAACAAAAATATCAATTTCAAATATATGTAAAATCTGACTTTATTTTTTGTAAAAAAATCATATAAATATTTGCTTCCGCGCCCGAATTTTATGATTTTTTCATCATATTTTAGTTAAAAGAAAACATTGCAACAAGAAAAATTGCTATTTCAAGTGTGTTAGGTATTCTAGAATCCAGCCCATGTAGCTTAAAAATATACAACGTATTCATCAAAAATAGGTAAAAATCTGACTTTTTTTTTGTAAAAAAAATCATATAAATATTTGCTTCCGCTCCCGAATTTTTATAATTTTTTCATCATATTTTATTCACAGTATAGGTCCAAAAGCATGTTTTATGAATGTATTAACAAAAATATCCATTTCAAGAATAGGAAAAAATCTGACTTTATTTTTGTAAAAAATCATATAAATATTTGCATCCGCGCTCGAATTTTTATGATTTTTCATCATATTTTAGCTAAAAGAAAACATTGCAACAAGAAAATTGCTATTTCAAGTGTGTTAGGTATTCTAGAATCCAGCCCATGTAGCTTACAATATACAACGTATTCATCAAAAATAGGTAAAATCTGACTTATTTTTGCAAAAAAATTATATAAATATTTGCTTCCGCGCCCGAATTTTATAAGTTTTCATCATATTTTATTCCACAGTATAGGTCCAAAAGCATGTTTATGAATGTTTTAACAAAAATATTCCCTTTCAAGAATAGGGTAAAATATTGACTTTATTTTTGGTAAAAAAATCATATAAATATTTGCTTCCGCGCCCGAATTTTATGATTTTTTCATCATAATTTAGTAAAAGAAAACATTGCAACAAGAAAATTGCTATTTTTAAGTGTGTTAGGTATTTCTAGAATCCAGCCAATGTAGCTTACAATATACAACGTATTCATCAAAAAATATTTAAAAATCTGACTTAATTTTTGTAAAAAATTATATCAAATATTTGCTTCCGCGCTCGAATTTTATAATTTTTTCATCATATTTTACATTTAGTATAGGTCCAAAAGCATGTTTATGAACGTTTTAACAAAAATATCCATTGCAAAAATATGTAAAATCTTGACTTTATTTTTGTAAAAAAATCATATAAATATTTGCTTCCGCTCCCAAATTTTATGATTTTTTCATCATAATTTAGGTAAAAGAAAACATTGCAACAAGAAAATTGCTATTTCAAGTGTGGTAGGTATTCTAGAAACCAGCCAATGAAGCTTACAATATACCAACGTAATTCATCAAAAATAGGTAAAATCTGACTTTTTTTTGTAAAAAATCATATAAATATTTGCTTCCGCACCTGAATTTTATAATTTTTCATCATATTTTATCCACAGTATAGGTCCAAAAAGCATGTTTATCAATGTATTAACTAAAAATATCCATTTCAAGAATAGGAAAAATCTGACTTTATTTTTTGTAATAAATCATATAAATAATTTGTTTGCGCCGCCCCGAATTTTTATTATTTTTCATCATATTTTATCCATAGTATTGGTCCACAAGCATGTTTATGAACGTTTTAAACAAAAATATCCATTTTCAAAAATATGTAAAATCTGACTTTATTTTTGTAAAAAATCATATAAATATTTGCTTCCGCGCCCGAATTTTAAGATTTTTCATCATAATTTAGGTAAAAGAAAACATTGCAACAAGAAAAATTGCTATTTCAAGTGTGGTAGGTATTCTAGAATCCAGCTAATGAAGCTTACAATATACAACGTATTCATCAAAAATAGGTAAAATCTGACTTTATTTTTTGAAAAAATTAAATAAATTTTTGCGTCCGCGCTCGAATTTTATAATTTTTTCATCATATTTTTATCCATAGTATAGATCCAAAAGCATGTTTATGAACGTTTTTAACAAAAATATCAATTTCAAAAATATGTAAAATCTGACTTTATTTTTTGTAAAAAATCATATAAATATTTGCTTCCGCGCCCCAAGTTTTTATGATTTTTCATCATATTTTAGCTAAAAGAAAAACATTTGCAACAAGAAAATGTCTATTTCAAGTGTGTTAGGTATTCTAAATTCCAGCTTATGTAGCTTACAATATACAAAGTATTCATCAAAAAAAAGGTAAAATCTGACTTTTTTTTTGTAAAAAATCATATAAATATTTGTTTGCGCTCCCGAATTTTATAATTTTTCATCATATTTTATCTACAGTATAGGTCCAAAAGCATGTTTATGAATGTTTTAACAAAAATATCCATTTCAAGAATAGGAAAAATCAGACTTTATTTTTGTAAAAAAATCATTTAAATATTTGCTTCCGCGCCCGAATTTTATGATTTTTTTCATAATATTTTAGATAAAAGAAAACATTGCAACAAGTAAATTGCTATTTCAAGTGTGGTAGGTATTCTAGAATCTAGCCCATGCAGCTTACAATATACAACGTATTCATCAAAAAATAGATAAAATCTGATTTTTTTTTTTGTAAAAAATTATATAAAATATTTGCTTCCGCGCTCGAATTTTTATAATTTTTTCATCATATTTTACATTTTAGTATAGGTCCAAAAAGCATGTTTATGAACGTTTTAACAAAAATATCCATTTCAAATATATGTTAAATCTGACTTTATTTTTGTAAAAAAATCATATAAATATTTGCTTCCGCGCCCGAATTTTATGATTTTTTCATCATATTTAAGCTAAAAGAAAAACATTGCAACAAGAAAATTGCTATTTCAAGTGTGTTTAGGTATTCTAGAGTCCAGCCCATGTAGCTTACAATATACAACGTATTCATCAAAAATAGGTAAAAATCTGACTTTTTTTTTGGAAAAAAATCATATAAATATTTTGTTTGCGCGCCCCGAATTTTATAATTTTTTATCATATTTTTATCCGCAGTATAGGTCCAAAAGCATGTTTTATGAAAGTTTTAACAAAAAATATCCGTTTCAAGAATAGGAAAAATCTGACTTTATTTTTGTAAAAAAATCATATAAATATTTGCTTCCGCACCCGAATTTTATGATTTTTCATCATATTTTAGATAAAAGAAAACATTGCAACAAGTAAATTGCTATTTCAAGTGTGGTAGGTATTCTAGAATCTAGCCCATGCAGCTTACAATATACAACGTATTCATCAAAAATAGGTAAAAATCTGACTTTTTTTTTGTAAAAAATTAAATAAATATTTGCTTCCGCGCACGAATTTTATAATTTTTCATCATATTTTTATCCATAGTATAGGTCCAAAAGCATGTTTTATGAACGTTTTAACAAAAATATCAATTTCAAATATACGTAAAATCTGACTTTATTTTTGTAAAAAATCATATAAATATTTGCTTCCGCGCCCGAATTTTATGTGTTTTTCATCTTAATTTAGGTAAAAGAAAACATTGCAACAAGAAAATTGCTATTTCAAGTGTGATAGGTATTCTAGAATCCAGCCAATGAAGCTTACAATATAAAACGTATTCATCAAAAATAGGTAAAATCTGACTTTATTTTTGTAAAAAATTAAATAAATATTTGCTTCCGCACTCGAATTTTAAAATTTTTCATCATATTTTATCCATAGTATAGGTCCAAATAATGTTTATGAACGTTTTAACAAAAATATCAATTTCAAAAAAATGTAAAATTTTACTTTATTTTTGTAAAAAATCATATAAATATTTGCTTCCGCTCCCGAATTTTATAATTTTTCATCATATTTTATCCATAGTATAGGTCCAAAAGCATGTTTATGAACGTTTTAACAAAAATATCCATTTCAAAAATATGTAAAATCTGACATTATTTTTGTAAAAAATCATATAAATATTTGCTTACGCGCCCGAATTTTATGATTTTTCATCATATTTTAGCTAAAAGAAAACATTGCTACAAGAAAATTGCTATTTCAAGTGTGTTAGGTATTCTAGAATCCAGCCCATGTAGCTTACAATATACAACGTATTCATCAAAAATTGGTAAAATCTGACTTTTTTTTTGTAAAAAATCATAAAAATATTTGTTTGCGCGCCCGAATTTTATAATTTTTCATCATATTTTATCCGCAGTATAGGTCCATAACCATGTTTATGAATGTTTTAACAAAAATATCCATTTCAAGAATAGGTAAAATCTGACTTTATTTTGGTAAAAAATCATATAAATATTTGCTTCCGCGACCGAATTTTATGATTTTTCATCATAATTTAGGTAAAAGAAAACATTGCAACAAGAAAATTGCTATTTCAAGCGTGGCAAGTATTCTAGAATCCAGCCAATGAAGCTTACAATATACAACGTATTCAGCAAAAATAGGTAAAATCTGACTTAATTTTTATAAAAAATTATATAAACATTTGCTTCCGCGCTCGAATTTTATAATTTTTCATTATATTTTATCCATAGTATAGATCCAAAAGCATGTTTATGAACGTTTTAACAAAAATATCCATTTCAAAAATATGTAAAATCTGACTTTATTTTTGTAAAAAATCATATAAATATTTGCTTCCGCGCCCGAATTTTATGATTTTTCAGCATAATTTAGGTAAAAGAAAACATTGCAACAAGAAAATTGCTATTTCAAGTGTGGTAGGTATTCTAGAATCCAGCCAATGAAGCTTACAATATACAACGTATTCATCAAAAATTGTTGCACTGCGCTTTTGGATCGCAAATAAAATAAAACACTTTATTCAATAATTTTATTATTGAAATATAAAATAGAAATACGGCGTGAAAAATTACAAAACATTAATTGACAATAAATATTATAAACAACTACAACTGCTACTACTATATTTATATATAACAACAACTGAATAATTTATAAGGAAGGAAAATAAAAATCAAAGTAACTACATATCAATTAGCTGTCATAATGAAATGTATGACAAGTAATGTCAAATGTCATTTTAACACTTCCACTCTTGGAATACATTTAATAAGTAATAAAGTATTATATCTTCATCCCAATTAAATCTAGCTAGTTATTAAATCTCTCCCTCGGAAGTGGTTTTGTAAATAAATCTGCTAATTGATTATTGGTACTAATATATTTTATAGCAATATCACCACTTTCATTTTTCTCCCTTATAAAATGATATCGTATATCCATATGCTTAGTTCTTTTGTGAAACTCTGGATTTTTGACAAGCTTTATAGCACTTTGGTTATCAACATAAAGTGTTATTGGTTCAACATATGGATATGCGAGTTCACTCAATAGTCGTCTGAGCCAAACTGCTTCTTTAGTCGCAGAAGATGCGGCTACATATTCAGCTTCAGTTGTGCTCAGAGTCACAAGTCTTTGACGTTCACAACCCTAGATCACAGGTCCGTATGACAATTGAAACACATGACCGGAAGTTGATCTTCTAGTTGTAATGTCACCTGCAAAGTCTGCATCTGAGTAACCTACTGGTTTTCCAGCGCTTCTACTGCGTGAATATACTATTCCTAAGTCAACTGTACCTTTTAAATATCTTAATATACGCTTTGTGAAATGCCAGTGAGTGTTATCAAAGTTACTCAAATGTCGACTTGCTTGATTTACTGCAAAAGCAATATCAGGGCGACTTACTAAAGCTATAAAATTTAAACATCCTACAAGTTCTCTGTAAGGAATTTTGGGATCTGTATTATTATTTTCATTAGGTGAAATAAGAGTTGTGTGAGTGTCACATGGTATACTTAATGATTTAGCGTCATTCATATTAAAACGTTTTAATAAATTTTTAATATAAGCTGACTGATGGATTTTTATTTTTCCTATGTGCTTATTTCGTTCAATTTGTATACCAACGAACATATGACAATCACCCATAGTTATTTCAAAAGATTCTCGTAAATAGTTAATTACTCTGTCTAATGCTTTTACAGACTTCGATAAAATTATACCATCATCTACATATAAAGCTAGATATATAATATTGTTCTCTAATTGACCTTTGAAGATACATTTGTCACTCTCACACTCAAGGAAGCTACACATTTTAAGGAATGATTTGAATTTTTTGGTTCCAGCAGCGTGATGCCAGCTTCAAACCATACAATGATTTTACAAGTTTACAAGCAACATTACCTTCACTATTATTATTAATTTTAAGTCCGTCAGGGATTTTCATGTACACCTCTTCTTGTAATTCGCCATATAGGAATGCAGTCTTGACGTCAAACTGACGAATGTTGAGATCTTGTTCTGCAGCAATCGTTAGGAGAACTCTGATGGAGTCGTAGCGGGCTACTGGTGAGAAAGTCTCATGGTAGTCGAGACCTTTGCGTTGCTTAGAACCTCTGGCACAAAGTCGCGCCTTATAGCGCTCGATAACTCCTGATGGCGAACGTTTTATTTTGAAAACCCATTTGGGAGTCAATGAGTTGCTTCTCTCATGAAAGAGGCACGATGTCCCAAGTGTGGTTGTCTCGATGCGATGCTAACTCGTCGTTGATTGCAGATTTCCAGCGATCTGCATCTTGTGAAGTAATGGCTTCTTGATAACTGCGAGGCTCTTGACATTCAGCAAAATTTACTTCGTAGCGGACAGGACACCTGAGGGTAGCACGATCTCTCAGTTGTCTTGTGTTTTCTGGTTCTGGCTGTTGATGATTGTTTGAAGAAATGTTACTGTCATTTTCAGGCTGTTGAGACTGGTAAGGAAAATTGAAACTAACAGTAGAGTCTTTTAGAGTGTTTATATTATTAGAATTGCTTTCATCAAACACAACATTCCGACTGACGAAAATTTGATGTCTACCAATGTCATAGAGTCTATAATTTGGGGACTCTTGATGATATCCAATAAGGATTGATTTTCTAGCCTTTGGACTGAGTTTTCTGCGTTGGGATTTTGGAATATTTGCGTAGGCAGTACATCCAAATGTTCTTAAATGACTTATATTTGTTTTTTTTTTAAACCAAATTTCGTATGGTGTGAATCTGTCACTTGTGTTGTAGCTGTACGATTAAGTACGTATACAGCAGTGTTTACCGCTTCCGCCCAAAGGAAACGTGGTAAGTTCTTTGCTTCTAGCATGGTAGTGGCAGATTCCAGAATTGTTCTGTTTTCTCTTTCTGAACGTCCGTTTTGCTCAGACGTGTAAGGAGCAGTTGACTTGATTATGATGCCATAATTTCTGCACATGGACTGCATGATCGAGTTTATGTATTCTGTTCCGTTGTCCACACGAATAGATTTCATATGACGACCAAACTTGTTATATACAAGAGCTGCAAACTCCTTGAATTTGTCTGGAACGTCTGATTTATATTTAATAAAATATACGTGCCTGAAAGCAGACGCTTCATCTTTAAAAAGGACGTAGTATTTAGACCCACCAAGCGAAGGAGGCTGCATTGAACCACAAACGTCGCTGTGAAATTTCTCGCCTGGTTGCATTGGTATTTTTTCTTCTTTTCTTGTGAAAGGAAGTCGATGAGATTTACCCATTTGACATGGCTCACAGAAAAAATCTTCAGTTGATTTAATTTCGGCACCTGTGACTAGTCCTTTGTCAAATGTTTTTAGCACAGATTTCTTGTTAATATGTCTAAGTCTATTGTGCCAAACTTGTAATGAACTGGTTGCAGACTGAGCTTCTATCTTCATGGTTGGTATCAAGTAAAGTCGATAAAGATGATTACCTTGTTTCTTTCCTTGTACTTTAATCTCACTATAATTAGAAATTTTAATGTAATCTTTTGTAAAATTGACAGTAAAGTTTTTCTCTGTACATACACCAATTGACAACAAATTCTTTTTGAAACTTGGCACATGCAGTACTTCTTCAAGATTTACCTTCAACCATTTTCCATCGACGTAACTATTAACAGGTATGACACCTTTTCCTGTTGCTTCCCTTTCACCGTCATCTCCAAGTATGACTGTTGTATTGCTTATACAAAAGACGAAAACCATTTTCGATGGTGAGTAATGTGCATGGTACACGCACTATCAGCGAAGAATATGTCATCTATTAGTTTGTTCATTATTTCCTTTTCAATAACATGGATCTCTTGTGCATTAGATGACATATCTGATTTATTTTTAGATGATGAGGAAATAAGAGCTGTGACGTTTTTCTTATCAGCTACCTTATTAATTCTTTTAAGTTTCCAGCACTCCTTTTTTAGGTGACCACGTTTGTGACAGTAGGCGCACTCTGGCGTTTTCTTTTTATTTTCTCCAGGTTTCTGTTCATTTCTCCATTTTAATGAAGCTTTGCTGCTCCTATTGTCAATGGTAGATAAGGTAGTGAGGGCTAGTGTAATTTCATCCATTTTTATCATGCGTGATTCTTCTTTTATGAGACGTTCTCGTAGATTTTGTAGTTTCTGTTCACTTCTGGAGACGCTGTCCCAGGCAGTAATAAGCGCATTGAATTTTGAAGGTAGACCACCAAGAATTTTTGCCATGATAGCAGTGTCTGATACTTTTTCTCCTAAATCTATTAGTTGACGTGCTGTATTTTCAACTTTTGCCATAAAATGAGATACTGATTCATTAGATTCCATTTTTAATTCATGAAACCGTTGCATCAATATTAATATGTTAGAAGCAGATTTTTGTTCGTGAATTTCTAACAGTTTGTTCCACATTTCTGCAGCTGTTTCACATGTTAATAAATATTGGAGCTGTGAGTATTCCATGCCGGTCGAAATAGTACACATGGCGATAGCATTTTTCACTTCCCATGTTGAATGCGTCGAATCAGCCGCATCAGGTTCATTTACTGTACCATCGAAATATCCTTTTACACAAAGTGCTATGAGGACAGTATTTATTTGAAATTTCCAGGATTGGAAATTAGTGCCGTCAAATTTGACGATTTGTTTTGCAAACGATAGGTCGTTCATTGTATTCACCACGATTTCTGTTCCTGATAGTTTTAGTATTACTTGCGATTAGCAATAACCACCTGGGCCCATAACCTGTTGCAGTGCGCTTTTGGATCGCAAATAAAATAAAACACTTTATTCAATAATTTTATTATTGAAATATGAAATAGAAATACGGCGTGAAATATTACAAAACATTAATTGACAATAAATATTATAAACAACTACAACTGCTACTACTATATTTATATATAAAAACAACTGAATAATTTATAAGGAAGGAAAATAAAAATCAAAGTAACCACATATCAATTAGCTGTCATAATGAAATGTATGACAAGTAATGTCAAATGTCATTTTAACAAAAATAGGTAAATTCTGACTTTTTTTTGTAAAAAATCATTAAAATATTTGTTTCCGCGCCCGAATTTTATAATTTTTCATCATATTTTATCCACAGTATAGGTCTAAAAGCATGTTTATGAATGTATTAACAAAAATATCCATTTCAAGAATATGTCAAATCTGACTTAATTTTTGTAAATAATCATATAAATATTAGCTTCCGCGCCCGAATTTTATGATTTTTCATCTTTATTTAGGTAAAAGAAAACATTGCAACAAGAAAATTGCTATTTCAAGTGTGTTAGGTATTCTAGAATCTAGCCCATGTAGCTTACAATATACAACGTATTCAACAAAAATAGGTAAAATCTGACTTTTTTCTTGTAAAAAATCATAAATATTTGTTTGCGCGCCCGAATTTTATAATTTTTCATCATATTTTATCCGCAGTATAGGTCCAAAAGCATGTTTATGAATGTTTTAACAAAAATATCCTTTTCAAGAATAGTAAAAATCTGACTTTATTTTTGTAAAAAATCATATAAATATTTACTTCCGCGCCCGAATTTTATGATTTTTCATCATATTTTAGCTAAAAAAAAACATTGCAACAAGAAAATTGCTATTTCAAGTGTGTTAGGTATTCTAGAATCCAGCCCATGTAGCTTAGAATATACAACGTATTCATCAAAAATAGGTAAAATCTGACTTTTTTTTTGTAAAATATCATATAAATATTTGTTTGCGCGCCCGAATTTTATAATTTATCATCATATTTTATCCGCAGTATAGGTCCAAAAGCATGTTTATGAATGTTTTAACAAAAATATCCATTTCAAGATTATGTAAAATCTGACTTTATTTTTGTAAAAAATCATATAAATATTTGCTTCCCCGACCGAATTTTATGATTTTTCATCATAATTTAGGTAAAAGAAAACATTGCAACAAAAAATTGCTATTTCAAGTGTGGTAGGTATTCTAGAATCCAGCCAATGAAGCTTACAATATACAACGTATTCATCAAAAATAGGTAAAATCTGACTTTATCTTTGCAAAAAATTTTATATAAATATTTGCTTCCGCGCTCGAATTTTATAATTTTTTATCATATTTTATCCATAGTATAGGTCCAAAATCATGTTTATGAACGTTTTAACAAAAATATCCATTTCAAAAATATGTTAAATCTGACTTTATTTTTGTAAAAAATCATATAAAAATTTGCTTTCGCGCCCGAATTTTATGATTTTTTATCATATATTAGCTAAAAGGAAACATTGCAACAAGAAAATTGCTATTTCAAGTGTGTTAGGTATTCTAGAATCCAGCCCATGTAGCTTACAATATTCAATGTATTCAACAAAAATAGGTAAAGTCTGACTTTTTTTTTGTAAAAAATCATAAATATTTCTTTGCGCGCCCGAATTTTATAATTTTTTATCATTTTTTTTCCGCAGTATAGGTCCAAAAGCATGTTTATGAATGTATTAACAAAAATATCCATTTCAAGAATATGTAAAATCTGACTTTATTTTTGTAAAAAATCATATAAATATTTGCTTCCGCGCCCGAATTTTATGATTTTTCATCATATTTTAGCTAAAAGGAAACATTGCAACAAGAAAATTGCTATTTCAAGTGTGATAGGTATTCTAGAATCCAGCCAATGAAGCTTACAATATACAACGTATTCATCAAAAATAGGTAAAATCTGACTTTATTTTTGTAAAAAATTAAATAAACATTTGCTTTCGCGCTCGAATTTTATAATTTTTCATCATATTTTATCCATAGTATAGGTCCAAAAGCATGTTTATGAACGTTTTAACATAAATATCAATTTAACCCTGCTGTTCTGTTCGGGTCTATATGACCCGAAAGGAATTTAAATTGTTTGTATAATCCATATACTGAAAAATGTTGGTATAATATTTTATGACTTTACTTTTCAGGAACTATTTATTCGTTTTTCGGGTATTTTAAATTTTGAATATTAATAGTTTTCTGAATTTTATATAATACTCTTAATATTACGTTCGGGTCTATATGACCCGAGTTAAAAATATGAAACTATTTTCTGTTTTTATTTATTAAAACATGAATTATTACTTGTAGCAATACAACGTGACCCAGGAAATGTATTTACCTCAACTTTTACTTCAATTTGTACACATGCAGGTTAAAAAGAATATCTATTTACTAGTAGATTAAAACGCGAAAATTCGTATATGAGTAGTTAGATTATTGTTGCCGGATTTTAAGTAAGTTTTGTTTCGATAACTGTGTGAAGAGGTTGTGTTTGTACATATAGAGCTAGAAATGACAAATCGATTACCGTTATCTGATGTGGAGTTAGTTACATTAGCAGAAGCGTCATCTGGCAATGAAGATGAAGTAGAAATATCAGAGTACGAAAATCATACAAGTGACGAAAGTGTTAGTGCGGATTCTGATGATGATTTGAATAATATTGTGCAATCTACACCTGTTGTTCCTCGATTTATTCTATCAAAGGACGGCCAAATCGAATGGAAACTGGATCCACCACAGCAATATGGCAGATTATCTTCAGCGAACATTATAAAAAGTAAATCAGGAATAACAAGGTACGCGACTACAAGAATTTCGAATGAAAAATCTACATTTGAAACTATATTTTATTCTACAATTCAAAATAAAGTTATAAAAATGACAAATATTGAAGGAAACAGAGTATATGGTGACAAATGGACTGATTTAGATAGCGACACGTTTCTAGCTTATATTGGATTATTATTATTAGCCGGTGTATACAAATCCAATGGAGAATCAACAAAATCTTTGTGGGATAAAGAAACAGGACGTGCTATATTTAGAGCTACGATGTCCCTTGAAAAATTTAGTGCAATATCTCGAGTAATTCGTTTTGACAATAAATCAACTCGCCAAGAAAGAAGACTTACAGATAAACTTGCTGCTATTAGAGATATCTGGGAGTTGTGGGTAGAGATTCTCCCGAAATTATATAACCCTGGTGATAACGTTACCGTGGACGAACAACTCGTTGGATTTCGAGGACGCTGTCCTTTCAAACAATATATTCCAAGTAAACCCGCTAAATATGGAATAAAAATATGGGCTCTTTGCGATAGTAAATCCTCATATCTTCTGAAGGCGCAAGTATACACTGGAAAGGAACCAGGAGCGAGACCGGAAAAAAATCAAGGCATGCCTGTCGTCAGCGATCTAACCTGTGAACTTAGAGGTCATAATGTAACATGTGATAATTTTTTCACGTCCTACAATTTAGGTCAACTTTTGCTAAAACGAAAATTAACAATGCTTGGCACTATAAGACGAAATAAGCCCGAACTTCCACCATTGATGAATAAAGAAGAACATAGTTCATCATTTTATTTTACAAAGGATACAACAATTGTAAATTATGTTCCAAACAAATATAAGAACGTTGTTCTTATGAGTACGCTACATAATGACAAAGAAATCAGTGTCAGAGATGATAAGAAACCTGCAATGATAATGGATTACAATGAAACAAAAGGTGCTGTTGACACACTTGATCAGCTTGTAGCTACGTATAGCTGTAAGAGAAAAACCAACCGATGGCCTATGATAATTTTTTATAACATTCTCGATATTTCCGCGTATAATGCATTTATTCTTTATACTTCTATAAATCCGGAATGGAATAGAAATAAACTATATAAAAGAAGAATATTTTTGGAACAACTTGGAAAGTTACTTATAAAACCTTACATAGCTTCCAGAACACATATGCCGAGAAATGAAGAATCAAGAATTACTATCGGAAACGTACAAGAGCAAAATCAACGTGAAACATCAGGCACTTCTACAGCAGTGGTCAAAAGTATCAAACGAGCACGATGCAAATTTTGTTCATCTAAAAATGACAACAAGACAAATATGGTGTGTCTCTGTTGTAATAAACACATTTGTAAATCCCATGTAACATATTACTGTCCTAATTGTAGAAAAAAACTAAATTCGAAAGTATTGTATTATTTTCTATATAATTATTATTTTTAATTTTGTTTAAATAAATATATAAATTATCATTTTATTTAATATAGTCAATAAAATAATCAAATATAATAAATATTTTATCAATTATATCCTACTACATGTTTCACATACTCCCGAATGTAGAATAAGAACTCGGGTCATATAGACCCGAAAGTTACAAATGTATAGTGAATACGGACAGAACAGCAGGGTTAAAAAATATGTAAAATCTGACTTTATTTTTGTAAAAAATCATAAAAATATTTGCTTCCGCGCCCGAATTTTATGATTTTTCATCATATTTTAGCTAAAAGAAAATAATAATAATAATAATATATTTATTGTTTAAGAAAAGTATCTTATACAACGGATTGACAACATATAATCAATTCATATAAATATAAATATATGTATATATAAAGACAGAAGAGTAACAACATATTACATTTCAGTAATTAGTATTAGAGAACGATATACGATATACATACAATTTTAACAAGAGTAATTTAAGTCAATTCAGTATAGCAGACAACAAAGTTTAATACGAGTATTTTAGGTGTTCCATTTCAATGACTACCATTTTAAATTATTCATTTAAACAGAAACTACGTAGCTTCATAGCGCCTATGGTATAGTAGAATATATTATTGGCTTTTTCAATATTAGTGATATTTAGAAGTTCTTTTATATCTGACAAATTGTTTATGTACTTTTTTATGAAGTTATTTCTGAGTGGGGCGTAGATTGGACACTCTGTAAAAATGTGGAAGATATCTTCTAGTTTGTTCAAGTTACATAATGGACATATATTATTTGCGTCCAACTCATATTTAATATTCTTATAAAATATTCTTAGCCCTCTTTTATTGCTAAGTCTTATCTGACACAGTATCCGCATTATTACAATAGGAATTTTTAAATTTAAATAGGTTTCTCTCACAACGTTTGTTTTCAATTGTTTATATATTTCACTATATCTAGAAATTTCTAGGTTATTTTGATCAGTTTGCTGCAGTGCTATAGAAAATTTATTAGTTATTTTAGATATTACTAGTTTATTTATACGTTGGTTATTCCATACGTACTCAAAATCTAACTTTATTAGGAATAATTTTAGCTGACTGCACCAATTATATGCCTCTTTATTACTGTCTGTCTTGTCCAAAAATAGCAGCCTGTTATATAGCATTTTGGGATACCTGTTGTTCTCCATGTTTAATAACTTTTCCCACCATTTTATAATTCTTTTCCAAATCGCTACAGCTGTATGGTTAGTTCCGGTTTCGAGTCTCACCATATGATTGGGCGTGTTTATTGAGCAGTGCAGAAAACTTTTCAAAAATTTAATTTGGCATTTTTCAATATTTTCTATCTGATGAAGAGACCACACTTCTGATGCGTATAAGGAAATTGCATTAATAACGGTGTTTAACAGCATATGTTTTTCATTCCATGTTTCTGATTTACCTTTAGCAAGAGCATTTTTTATTATTTGAGTTGCAGTTGAAGTTTTTTTGGTTATATTTTTTGCTGTTACGTTAAATTTCCCCGAACAAGAAAAAACTACCCCTAGATAACAAAATTCATTAACAATTTCAATTTTTTGATTATCATAGCGGAAGGTATGCTTTATAGGAGGTCTACGTCCTTTGTGAAATATTAACACTTTAGTCTTTGCCGTATTAACTGTAAGTGAGTTTTTTATACAGTAAGAGTGTAAAGCAGATAACTTATTCTGGACATCAATCGGTGAATCACAAAGAATACCCATGTCGTCAGCATATGCTAACATCAGAAGATCATACACACCGTCTACATTGAGGCCTTTTAAATTTAGTGCTCTAAAGTGTTCTTCCATGTCATTTATAAATAGTGAGAATAAGAGAGGACTTAATATCTCTCCTTGCAAAATCCCCTCAGTTATGTTTATACTATTACCGAGATTTTGATTTAAATTGATTTTAAAACACGCTAGTTTGTATAAATTTTGCAATATTCTAATAATTTATGCCAGAGTAGCTCGTGATTAACCGAGTCGAAAGCGCGTTTGAAATCAATAAAGATACAATATGTGTTACACTTTCTAAGGCGTAATCTAAGATTTGCTATTGTAGACAAACAAAAGATATTATCAACTGTGCTCCTATTTTTTCTGACGCCTGCTTGATTTTCACACAGTATCCCTCGTTCCTTTACCCAGGATTGAAGTCTGTCATGTATCATTTGGGTAAATAATTTACATATGCTATTTACTAGGGCTATCCCTCAATAATTAAAAGGATTAGTTTTATCCCCTTTTTTTATGAATTAAGACTAGCTGAATTAATGACCATGACTTAGGAATGTTTGCGGTATTTAAAATAGTGTTGAAAAGATTTAAAATGTAGTGCTCCCAATTTGGCGATAAATTTTTATAGAATTCGTTCCCAATTCCATTTTCTCCTGGTGTTTTATTTTGTTTACATTTAGTTATGCTCAGATGAAGTTCATCTAAGCTAAATTCAATATCTAAAAGAGGATCAAAATATCCGTAATGAGATAATGCATAAGGATCAGATGGAGTATGGGATAAGTAAATTTGATTGAAAAAATTTTCCCATTGATAAAGTTCAATTTCATTTGCATTTTTTGGCCTAGTGCGTAAAGAATTTATTGTTTTCCAGAAGGTAATGCTATCTTTAATATTAGAAAGAGCTTCTTTGATATTATTATCATATTCTTTTTTATATTTATTTAAGGTTAGCCGATATTGCTTTTTGGCTGAAAAATGTTCATCTAAGTTTACGTTATTAGCACATTTTTTAAAATTTTTTAAACACTGGAGAGCAGTTTTTTTGGCACGGTAACATTCATCGTTAAACCACGGTTTTAGCTCCCTAGAATTATTAAAATTAGGAGACTTTACTATATGGATAATGCTTGATTGAGCAGCTGCTTCTTTAAGAGCAGATATCAAATTTTCATTGAGTTCATCAACATTATTGCTATAAAAATATATATAACTTAATTGTTCAAGGTTATTTCGAAATATTTGTGCCATAGCAGCATTAAATTTGAATTTTATGTTATAAGTATCATGTTTAATTGTTTCGTTATATGTGATATTTATTTTATCATCGCTCCCCGTAGATACTAAACAGATACTGTGTGGAGATCCTGCTAATGTATTTTCATTATCAAAAGTGTTAACTGTTTCGATAAAGTTTAGATTAGCCCAAATTAAATCTATTGTGCTCTTCCCCAGCGTACTTAAAAACGTATACGAACTTGGTATATCCCCTGTAGTGCGACCATTAAGTAGGTACAGCCCTGCATATTCCATTAATTGTACTAGTTTTATACCTCGATTGTTAGTTTCGTTGCTGAGAGACTCTCTATAGCCATATACATTTGTATTAAAAAATATATCATCTTTCAATTGATTAAGCTGCCCAATCTTGCCATTAAAGTCTCCTGCAATAATGATTTTATGATTATTATATACATAAGTAATAGAATTAACCGTTTCAGAAAATAAATCTAGTACTATACCACAATCTAGGTTAGGTTTCATGTAAACATTACCAATAATATATTTACCATGACTGCATGTTAGCTCTATGAATATCCACATGTTTGATTTATCTATCAAGTTAATTTTGAAAATTTTTTTATTTTTGACGAGTGTTATCAAGCCCCCGCTACCTCTCCCGGGATCTTTCTCTTTTATTGCTGCACTGTCAGTGACATTTAAATTAAATTCATTAAGGAATGGAGGTAATGTAGTAACAGATGAAATACAAAATGTTTCAGATAGACAGATAACATCTGCTTTTAGAATAAGGTATTCAGTTTCACTATTTAAATTAAAAATATTTTTATAACCATTAATATTCCAATATATGATATTTAATTTATTTTTGTTATCTACTTTTCTATTATTCCCTGAAGTTGAGGAATGCCCGTCCTTCACTTGTGCCTGATTGGTTGCTTGCTCGTCTTTATTGTCAATGTCAATGCTGCTGGTAGTTGTTTGTTGTGTCTCGAAAAAAATCCAACTTCAGTAAGGTATTATTTGAGTTTTGGCGCTTCACTGCAGGTTGTTGTGTTGGGGTGGACCCGTCGGATGAAATGCTAGCCCTTCCTCTTTTTTCTGATGTGGAAGCATGTTGCACTGGCGTCTGTTCATATTTCTTCCCATTTACCCATAGAGTGTTGCCGCGTAATTTGGTACTTTTTCCTTCACCCTTACTTTTTTTCATTACACTGATAAGAATTTTCCTTTCTTCTCTTTCTTTAGTTGTTAGGTCCACATTGACGTACATTTTTGTACCTTTTAAATGCTTGCGATTTTTTAAAATTTCGTTTCTTATTTTCAGTGATGTAAGGGTTACTAGAATAGGTCTGCAACCATTTACATTATTATTCTTTGGGCCAAGTCTGAAGGTGTTTTCGATCTCAGTAGACTGGATATTGACTTTTAATTTTTCCGTTATCATACGGAGAATAAGACTTTCCAGTTCAGATAGTGACGTTTCTTTTTCCTCAACCCCCTTAATAATAATGTTTTTTTGTTTGACTTGTTTTTCAAGCTTATATATGATTGCTTCTTGTTGACTGACTTTATCGAATAATTTTTGGACTTCTTCTACGATGCAGGTATTTTGAGCAATTAATTTGTCTAGGTTTGCTTTAGTACTGCTTACATCTATTTTAATGTCGTCCAATTGATTTACTTTGCCAAATATTATTTTTAACATGGCTTTTTCATCTATATCATCCACGAGTGCCATTGGATATGATAGGTTAAGATCACCAGTTCTTTGTTTCGTAAAAGATGATATATATTTTTTGTTGATATATGTTTTTGCACTACTTATTAAATAGCTGGTGTTATTACACCTTTATGTAGTTTGATAATAGTTTTGTTAAAACAGTTTATCTTTTCTCTGTCAAAAACAAGTCAGTCTGATACGAAGTCAGCGCTGCCAACCGTATTTTAGCTAAAAGAAAACATTGCAACAAGAAAATTTCTTTTTTAAGTGTGTTAGGTATTCTAGAATCCAGCCCATGTTGCTTACAATATATAACGTATTCATCAAAAAAAGTTAAAATCTGACTTTTTTTTTGTAAAAAATCATATAAATATTTGTTTTCGGGCCCGAATTTTATAATTTTTCATCATATTTTATCCGCAGTATAGGTCCAAAAGCATGTTTATGAATGTTTTAACAAAAATATTCATTTCAAGAATAGGAAAAATCAGACTTTATTTTTGTAAAAAATCATATAAATATTTGCTTCCGCTCCCGAATTTTATAATTTTTCATCATATTTTATTCACAGTATAGGTCCAAAAGCATGTTTATGAATGTTTTAACATAAATATCCATTTCAAGAATAGGAAAAATCTGACTTTATTTTTGTAAAAATCATATAAATATTTGCTTCCGCGCTCGAATTTTATGATTTTTCATCATATTTTAGCTAAAAGAAAACATTGCAACAAGAAAATTGCTATTTCAAGTGTGTTAGGTATTCTAGAATCCAGCCCATGTAGCTTACAATATACAACGTATTCATGAAAAATAGGTAAAATCTGACTTTTTTTTTGCAAAAAATTATATAAATATTTGCTTCCGCGCCCGAATTTTATAAGTTTTCATCATATTTTATTCACAGTATAGGTCCAAAAGCATGTTTATGAATGTTTTAACAAAAATATCCATTTCAAGAATAGGTAAAACCTGACTTTATTTTGGTAAAAAATCATATAAATATTTGCTTCCGCGACCGAATTTTATGATTTTTTCATCATAATTTAGGTAAAAGAAAACATTGCAACAAGAAAATAGCTATTTCAAGTGTGGTAGGTATTCTAGAAAACAGCCAATGAAGCTTACAATATACAACTTATTCAGCAAAAATATGTAAAATCTGACTTTATCTTTGTAAAAATTTTTATATAAATATTTGCTTCCGCGCTCGAATTTTATAATTTTTTATCATATTTTATCCATAGTATAGCTCCAAAAGCATGTTTATGAACGTTTTAACAAAAATATCCATTTCAAAGATGTGTTAAATCTGACTTTATTTTTCTAAAAAATCATACAAAAATTTGCTTTCGCGCCCGAATTTTATGATTTTCCATCATATTTTAGCTAAAAGAAAACATTGCAACAAGAAAATTGCTATTTCAAGTGTGTTAGGTATTCTAGAATCCAGCCCATGTAGCTTACAATATTCAATGTATTCAACAAAAATAGGTAAAGTCTGATTTTTTTTTGTAAAAAATCATATAAATATTTGTTTGCGCTCCCGAATTTTATAATTTTTTATCATATTTTATCCGCAGTATAGGTCCAAAAGCATGTTTATGAATGTTTTAACAAAAAAAATCCATTTCAAGAATAGGAAAAAACTGACTTTATTTTTGTAAAAAATCATATAAATATTTGCTTCCGCGCCCGAATTTTATGATTTTTTATCATATTTTAGCTAAAAGAAAACATTGCAACAAGAAAATTGCTATTTCAAGTGTGTTAGGTATTCTAGAATCCAGCCCATGTAGCTTACAATATACAACATATTCATCAAAAATAGGTAAAATCTGACTTTTTTTTGTAAAAAATCATGAATATTTGTTTGCGTGCCCGAATTTTATAATTTTTCATCATTTTTTATCCGCAGTATAGGTCCAAAAGCATGTTTATGAATGTTTTAACAAAAATATCCATTTCAAAAATATGTAAAATCTGACTTTTTTTTTGTAAAAAATCATATAAATATTTGCTTCCGCGCCCGAATTTTATGATTTTTCATCATAATTTAGGTAAAAGAAAACATTGCAACAAGAAAATAGCTATTTCAAGTGTGGTAGGTATTCTAGAATCCAGCCAATGAAGCTTACAGTATACAACGTATTCATCAATAATAGGTAAAATCTGACTTTTTTTTGTAAAAAATCATGTAAATATTTGCTTCCGCGCCCTAATTTTATAATTTTTCATCATATTTCATCCACAGTATAGGTCCAAAAGCATGTTTATGAATGTATTAACAGTAGTATAGCTAGTATCGTTCTGGCGCACTTCCGGTGTTCTCGATGACCGTGGTCATCCACATCGACCATTCTTCAGCTGAAGACATCCGGTATGTTAGTTCTTCACGTACTTCTTGCACAACCCTTTCGAATCCGAACCCCTTCGATGCTTCACCCCCGTCACTCTTCACTTCAACCCCTCGTCCCCTTTAGGGGTGCACTCTTCACTTCAACCCTTGTCTTCTTTAGGTGTGCACTCTTTACTTCAACCCCTCGTCCTCTTTAGGGGTTCACTCTCCACTTTGGTTTGTAGTGCCCCCTGGGATGCAGTCTCCACTTCAGTTTGTAGTGCCCATGGGGGGTGCAGTCTCCACTTTAGAATAGAGTGCCTATAGGGAGCACTCTTTACTTCAGTTGGGAGTGCCTATGGGGGTTCATTTTCCACTTCAGTTAGGAGTGCCTATGGGGGGGGTGCACTCTCCACTTCAGTTAGGAGTGCCTATGGGGGTGCACTCTCCACTTCAGTTAGGAGTGCCTATGGGGGTGCACTCTCCACTTCAGTTAGGAGTGCCTATGGGGGTGCACTCTCCACTTCAGTTATGAGTGCCTTTTATGGGGGTGCACTCTCCACTTTAGTTAGAAGTGCCTTTTGTGGGGGTGCATTCTCCACTTCACTCCACTTTAGTTGGCAGTCCCCAGGTTAAGAATCTGGATCCGGGATCTATTTCAGCGCGCGCGCGAAATATGAATTTTTATGATTTTTGATCTGGGATCTGGGTTCTGGGTCTGGAATCTGGAATATGAATTTTTATGATTTTTGATCTGGGATCTGGATCTAGGTCTGGGATCTGGATCTGGGTCTGGGATCTGGATCTGGATCTGGATCTGGATATGGATCTGGGAATCTGTTTGTATATATTATACTATGATTTATGGTAAATACTGGGGGTGAGTTTGAATAAATGAAAAAAATAAATTTTATATATTTATTTATTTGCGTAAAAACAGTATTATAAATATCTTAAAAACAACAATTACAATTATTCATATTTGTACACAAATTTAATTTGGTTATTATATATGTAACACATTTACATCGACAATAACAGAAAGATTTACATAATATGCATGCCATTCCATCAACTTGTACTTTAGGTATAGGGAAACATTTTAGTTCACAACAATATTCCTCGTTTGTGGTAACTTCTGTGTTGGCAGCTGAGGTGGTTGCAGTGGCGATGTTGTTTGTTTGATTATGAATAAATTCACATGAATAATTATATTTTTGATGTTCTTTTAAAGGGTCATCTCCCTGTATCCAGTTGTATAGTTCAATAGTACAGAAAGCACAGCGGACGATGTCAAGAAAGCCTATGTAATAGAATCCAGCTTTTGCTAGATGTATTGGATTTATGAATTTATTTGGCCAGCTGTTAAATGTAGCCAAACGTGCTTCTTCATTTGTCATATCATTTTTGATTTGATGTAGAATCTGCATAGCCTGTACAAATAAGAAATAAAATAGTTATTAATAAATACAACGTAAATATATAAATACTTTGAAATTTAGTTTGTTAATCAATTGTAAAATCTAAAAATAATAATAATAATAATAATAAAAAAATAAAAATAATAAGAATTTTAAATTATATTTACTTCGTAACTTAGCTTGTTGTACGGTGTAATTTGCATTCTGGCTGTTGTGGACTACTGTGTGTTTTAAATACTGAGTTTGTTTTATATACTACAAAATGTTGTGTATTAATCAGTAGAAAAATATAATTAACCATATTTTTTCTATAAATATGTTATGAAAAACCATGAATTCCTGTATACAAGTTAGTTGGGAACACGTGTTAATCAGTAAAAAACTAATGAACCACATACAAGTTGATATTTCATAAAATTATCAAAACCATGAATTCCTGTTTTTAAAACTTAGTTTGATAGAGAGAAAAAATAATGAACCACATACAAGTTGATATTTCATTATATTTTAGATTATGCATATATAAACTTATAAAAGCAAATTCCAGTATATTTGATTACCAGTCGTAGCAGCTGAACGAAGAGATTCGTTTGTTACAGTTCTACAAACATACTTAAGGTATTTTTTATGATTTTATTCTATTACAAACATACTTAAGTTATACATTTTTTGTTTGTTTAGGAAATAAAACGATTACTCGTCATAGCAGCTGAACGGGGAGATTCAATCATACTTAAGGTATTTTTTATTATTTTTATTCTATTACATAAACACTTAAGTTATATATTTTTTTTTTGTTTAGAACATAAAACGAATCATGAAGTATATTGTAGATGTTCAAGGATTCTACATAAAGGAGTTTATATTAAAAGAAATTACAATAATGTGCGAAGACAATAACTTAGAACATTTTATATTACTTCCACCATATCCGTGGACAAATTTAAATTCAAAAGAAAAACAAAATGTGTTTTGGTTGAAAAAGAATTTTCATGGAATGGATTGGCATGATGGATATGTCAATTATTTTGAATTTATGAATTACATATTACCCAACATATTAAAGAATGCCACAACAATATACGTTAAAGGTGATCAGAAAAAAAAATTTCTATCATCTTTAAATTTAAATATCCATATAATTGATATGGATGACGCACCATCACTACTTAATTGTAAAGTGGAACAACAAAAATGTCTATTCCATACAAAGAATAATGTATGCTCAACAAAAAAATGTATACAAAATACTTAATTATTTGAGGTATAATAAAATGTTTTAATAATATACATTTGTTTTATTTATTAACCCTTTATTAAATCCTTTTATTTGAACATATAAATAAACATTGTGAGTGAAATGATTTGTTGTATTTCCTAAACAAAAAGTATGTATGTATGTAGACAATAAATAATGATTTGAAATGTAATAAATTGTTTTATTTCAACAGATATAATCATTCATTCAATATGAATGTAACAACAAGTGAGCAATTACACTGTGATTCAGAGATTGAACCATTGTTACGTAAAAATCCTAATAGATTTGTAACATTTCCAATTCAGTATCATGATATGTGGCTTATGTATAAGAAAGCTGAAGCTTCCTTCTGGGTTGCTGAAGAGGTCGATCTTTCAAAAGATTTACATGATTGGAATAATAAACTCAATAAAGATGAGAAATATTTTATTTCACATATATTAGCGTTTTTCGCAGCCTCAGATGGAATTGTGAATGAGAATCTTGTTGAAAGATTCAGTCATGAAGTACAAGTAACGGAAGCACGTTGCTTTTATGGTTTACAAATTGCAATTGAAAATATTCACTCTGAAATGTACAGTTTACTTATTGACACATACATTGAAAACTCTGAAGAGAAGCAATTTTTATTTAACGCAATAGAAACAATTCCATGTGTGAAGAAGAAGGCTGATTGGGCATTAAGATGGATATCAAGTACATCTACATTTGGCGAGAGAATTGTAGCGTTTGCAGCTGTTGAAGGAATATTTTTTTCGGGTAGTTTTGCTGCTATTTTTTGGTTAAAAAGTCGAGGATTAATGCCAGGACTAACATTCAGCAATGAACTAATATCCCGTGATGAAGGTCTACATTGTGATTTTGCATGCTTAATGTTTAAACATTTACAACAGAGACCATCTTGTGAAAAAATTGTTGAAATTATCCGTGATGCAGTTACTATAGAACAAGAATTTCTTACAGAAACATTACCTGTACGTTTGTTAGGAATGAACTGTGAACTAATGAGTCAATATATTGAATTTGTTGCTGATAGATTACTCTTAGAGTTAGGATTTGAAAAGCTATATAATTCTAAAAATCCATTTAGTTTTATGGAGTTAATTTCACTAGAATGTAAAACTAATTTTTTCGAAAAGAAAGTTGGTGAATATCAGAAATATGGAGTTATGAATAAGATTGATGGTGTTTTTAGAACAGATGTAGATTTTTAAAAATTTATAATAAATGTGTAATAATGGATAAAAATATTAAAAAAGTTTGTTTTAATGATAAAGTAATAGTACATTACCTTTATGTGTGGCAGTTTGCTTCACAGAATGCACGTAAAGGAAATTGGGAAATGTATTCACGTGATAGGGAAAGATTTCAACAAAGGATTAAGAAATTTGAATTATTATACAAAAATATTTTAAAATAAAATATTATAATATTTATTATGTGTATATATTTACAATAATTTTTTTTTATTATGTATGTGTATAAATTTACAACTTAAAATATATTTTATCGCTCTCCCACACTGTTGTATAGTTCGTTTTAATTTTCTTAGTTCTGTAACAAAAGAAGAAAAATAAATAAATAAATAAAAAAAACAAACAAAAATTTACTTATGCACGCAAATGGATGATGATGATACCCCATCATCATCATCATCATCATTGTTATCGTTTAAAGTCATTTGATGCATTCTTTTTGTTAATTTTTTTTCTTCCTCTTCTTCATCTTCTTTTCTTTTGATATTTGAAATATCTACTTCCATCATATCAACAATTGGAATTTTTTCCTCATCATAATCGTCATTGTATAATTTGACATTATCTATGATACTGAAAATTATTATAATTAACAAAATAATAACAATAACATAAACAAATTATTACCTATCAATAATATTGTCTTTGTTGACTGTTTCTAGAATTTTAAATATTTCCTCATCATCTTCTACTGATGTTATATTATTATGTATTATTACATCATCTTTAAATTTTAATATTTCTGATTCGATTTTATTTAATTTTGAAAATATTTGTTCTTTAAAAATATTTTGTTCTTCATTATATTTCATGAAATCATTTTCTAGACGATCGAGTTTTGTGAAAATTTTTTTTAATAAATACATTTGTGCATCCATCTATTAAACATAAATATTTAAATTAAAATTTTGATATAAAGATAAAAGATTCTACTTACAGTTTTTTACACAAATCACACAAACACACACAGAATTTCTAGAACTGTAATGAGTAATAGGAGGAGAAAATTTGCACTTTTAAAGCAAATTATATCTCTTGTGGTTAGTGTTATCAGAGGCATGGAGTGGTGGAATAAACTTTTTAAAGATTTTTTTACTTTAATATGTTATCAATGTACATAAATATTAAATTAGAAGACTAATTATTTGTAAAAATAGGTAGAAAACAGGTGCAATAATGATTGAACACCGTTGCAGCATTTTATAAACTGATTTGACTTTCATAATAGAAAATATTATAATTACAGTCTAACAGTTAGACATCAACTGACTTCTTTTGTTTGTTTGTTTCTTTAGTAAATATATATATATATATATATATATATATATATATATATATATATATATATAGGAATTCAGGGTATAAGTTTATAAGTACATAAATATATTTAATAAAAACATTTATTTTTTTTTAAAAAAGTAGTACATATCATTAAAAATTATATAAATGAGTTATTCTATGTAACAAATTTTTTAGTTGTTTAAATACACTTATTTTAGCACATTCTATATTAAACAAAGATAAATCAAATTGTCCTGCCTTTACAAGTTTATTGGTAAATTCATTAAACGAATAGTAATTTCTGTTTTTGAAAAAATAGATTAGCCCATCAATGTAACGAAATACTCCGTCAATATTTGTAGGTATTTCTGGAAATTTCTTATAAACATATGAATTTTCTTTAATAGCTAAATTACATTCGTTTAATTCAGAACAAAATGTATTACTATAAAAAATAAATGTATGACCTTGATATGAATTGAATATACCTGTAATATTATTTATATTTGGTAAGGATATATAATTTTCTATTTCAAATGATGGAAACTTAATATTATAAATTTTATCTGCAACAATTACAATATTACCGTTTGGCCTCTGATAAATTGCTGAAATGTCACTAAAATTTTTAATAAACGGTATCCATGTTTTCAAATGAACAGGTTTGTAATTAAAAGTATTATCTAATAAATTTTTTATCCATACCCATTCATTATATATTATATATAAATTTTCTTTAATAACTAAAAATTTATTTAATTTTTCATTAATGTTGCAAATATTTGGTATTTTAGTGTCATCCTCCTCCTCCTCCTCATTGTTCTTCGTTGTTTGTTTAGTAACAGGAGTAGTAGTAGTATACTGCATGATTTTTGTTGTATTTAATATTTTAGTAAAACGAGTACCATATAAACTCTGAATTATCTTTTGGTCTATATTACTTAATACAGGTGTATTATTATTATTATTATTATTATTATTATAAAGCACCTTATAATTATATGTAGGATACATAATTGATTCTTCATCATATATGTGTCCTAAACCGATAGCATGACCAATTTCATGCACCGCAACTTTAAAAAATTTATAATAATCGTTATCTGAATAACGTAACTCATAATCCCAATTTTCATCTATGTCAAAATGAATTTCTATAGGTGATTGTTGATAGTTAGGTAAATTTGCATGTGCTAATACTTTCCCACGTCCATCGAAAACATCAGGGCAATATTGATAACTATTTGCTTTTAAATGTTTTCCTCTTCCAAATGAAATACGTATATTTGGATTGTAAATATCTCTAGTAAAATTTATATCTGCTACTTTAGACCACATTTTAAACGCTTCTTCTAGTAAATAGTTTTGTTGTGCAGACATATGATATGAATTCCATCTTACTAATTTATTACGCCATTTTATGTTATTATTAAGAGCTTGTAAATTATCCGGAACACCACATCTTGGATGTTGCATAAATGTTAATGTTTCATTGTTCATTGTTCCATTTCCAGGTAAACCAAATTTTTGTTGATATAAGTTTAAAGCATGTTTGTACTCAAATGATTCCAAATTCGAACTATTTTCATTGGTGAAATTTAAGTAACCATAAATATTTAAATATACTATGATTTCAGTTTCGTCAAATGTGTAAACATATTGTGTAAATAAAATAAATATTAAAGAGAGCACCTTCATATTACAACAGTTAATAAATAACTAAAGTATTTTTTCAAAAACATATCTTTTAAATAGTTTTAACAATACCTGTCAATGGGGTGTACTCAACTAATTTGTCATGTAATATTAAACAGTATGCTATTGTTGAAGCTGGAAATATTTCCATTGCTTCAAATTGTAATTTAATATCAACCGTAGAAGATTTAAGTTTCTCACTTTGTTTTGAGCAGTCAATTACAATTAAAGGTGCAGTTTCCTTAAAAGATTTCCAATTTAGTAAGGGGTAACTAGTTTCGTTATAATATGACGCTTGAAACTTAGTATACATTTCATATAGTATTAAGTATTGATTCTTTTCAAAATTAATATTCATGTTTTCATAGGGGTACGTTTCAGAGTTTAGAATTAACTTGATATTTCTAATTTTACAATGATTAAATTTGCTAATATCGGCATTAAACTTGTTTCTATAATCTGTTTGAAAACCAATAATAACATATCGAGGAGTTTCTAATTGACTAGATGATTTTATTTGCCATGTTTGTTGTGACGTAACTTGTAACACTGGAAACTCATGTAAATCCCAATTTCTAAATGGAATATATAAGGAGTTATTTTTGTTATTAACAATTTTTAATAAATTCAATTTTTCCTCATCATTTGGATAAATATGTTTGATACGCCACTGTATTTTATTTATCTTAATTTTTAATTCTTGTTGACTAATATAGACGTTACTGTCATTTCTAGCACGTATTAAAACAAGTTCTTGCTTGGCATTCACAATAACTTTCTTAAAATCTTCTGCGAAACCCAAAAGCAGTTTTAGAGGTATCGAAACTATGAATTCTCCAGTGTCATTAATAATATTGTCGTTGTACCATCCCGCAGTTTCATATATTGATTTTTCATTAGAATTCATTGAAACATATGCTTTCATTGTACTGCAAATACCAACATTCTTTACTTTATCTATTTCCATGCCAAATAATTCATATCGTATTTCATCAAACAGGTGTGCAAAACCGTTATTAGCTAATTTAGCCTTGATAGGAGTTTTTCCATCCTTTTCTAAAAATTTTCCTTCTATTACAATGTAACTATCGTGGGGTACTGTGTAAATATCTTGATAATGTATAGGTATTCGAATTTCATCATTGTTCTCATACTGTGTGGGTGCATATGGATCATAAGTATGTAATTCTTCACGCCTAATAGCAGTACTGAATCTCACACCCTCGTTGATGTTTAATAGCTCATTCATTGTTCTTTTTTTGTTTTTTTCTTTAGTTTTAAACCGAGTGATTGCAGAAAGTTTATATTTTACGTGTTAACGAGTATGCAGTTGACAATGAATTGAATTTATTTGAACTTTTCTTCTTATTATATACTTTACAGGTATTAAAATTAATACCCATAATTTATACTTTTTTTAAATGCAATCTGATTGTAACTTCTTCACCCCTAAAATCTACCAATTGTCCGTTTTGATCAACAATACGTAAAGTTATGTTGTTTATAGTTCGAACGTTCACAGGCAAATAAATAATATTTCCTGGTGTTTCTATTATTTTATAGCCTGGGGGGACGGAAAGATTGAACTCATGAATGGTGTGAACTAATTCGTTATTTCTATATGCTCCAGTAACAATATTACACTCAATTGCTATTGTATTTACTTTCATTATGTTAACAGGAAAATCAGAAGTATGAATTACATTTGGTATCAGTTTTCGTTTGGAAAAACCCAGTAATTCACGAATACTATCATCGGGTTCGAAATTTATTTCACAGGTAGATGCAATTTCACATTTTGAAGTAGTAGTGTTAGCCTTAATTGTTAGTAAATTTTCTTTTTGTCTTTTCTTAATTTCATTCTGATAGTTTAAAATTTTTTCAAAATTGTCATCCGCACTGGGGTCACCAATTTTCAAACGTAAAAAGTAATTTATATCATTAATTTCATAATTACCTGTGGGTAATTCTATTACATCATAATTGTTATTATTATTACTATTATTATTATTTTTATAATAAAATTTATTATTTGATTCATTTATATTTGGTACTGAATTATATGTACTAAAATTAATTAGACCTATTACATAGTGTTCATCATTGTTTAATTCAATAGGTGTGAAAAAATCTACACTTAGTATATTTGATTTTCCCGATAATGTTATCGTTCTCGACATTTTGAGTAAAATGAATTAAACTAAAGTGTTTATTGTTTATATAGAAATTTTAAACATAAATGACCACATTTAAATGAATCATAACTCTGATCAGTATTGTAATTGTATTTTATTTTTACATTATTACCAAAGTATTTGATTAATTCAAAGGGTGGGGGTAATTTACCAAAACTATCATAATACATAACAGAATTTCCATTTTTTCTATAAGCAACCCAATGAGTTCCAGATCCATCAAAATTATCTAAATTAATGATAGCGTTTTCATATTTTAATGGTTTTTTAGGTAATTTATTGCGCATGTAAATACCACGAAAATTTGGAATTTTGTGTGTGTACTTTAATAAATCGTGATTTGTCAACGCACGATTAGGTAATTTTTTTAATGTTTTTTTTTCTTCCTTCTCTTTTGGGTTTTTTTTTTTAGAATGACCACTACCATATTTATAGGGTTTCAAATATAATCCTGAACCACCCAACATTTTTTTCACACCATGCGATGCAACACCAGTGGCGGCGCCCGCCAATATTGCCTTACCAATTAAGGGTAATAACGGACCCAGTAATGGTAAAAATTCTCCCGTTTTCACCTGCTTTCTGCGTTTTACACTACTTTTACGTTTATTACAACCCATTCCAAATTTTCTCTTTAATTTCATAGAATTTTTACAATCCAAGCTGCACGCTTTTCACCTGCAGATGCACTTTTTGATTTAATTCTTGATATCGCAGCTTCTTGTAATATTTTATCTGCTATATGTCGATCTTCTAAATTATTACTTTTAGAATATGCTATATCATGTTGTTTACAGGCTGCATCCAAAGCATTAATACCTGGATCACCTCGGGTTAATCGTTTACTCTGAGATAGCGCGTCCACAATATTGGTATCCAGGTATGTGTAATTCAAAAGGTAATTTATTTATAACAGAATTGATTAAACCCTGTCCGCTGTGATGTGTAATCATGAAGAGTTGCAAATCAAATGAATATAAATAAAGAAGTTTTCTTCTATTTATATCAATTATGTAACATACCTCTGAACAGAATGCATTTCAAACACCAAAATAAAAGTTTAAACGTTGATAATTTTGATATAAACACCAATAATATTAATAAAAAACATGGTGATTTATTACCAAATACTATTAGATGTATAATTTGCGGTCCCTCTAATTGTGGTAAAACAAATGTCATTCTAAGTTTATTAACTAATAAGAATGGATTAAAATTTGAAAATATTTACTTATACTCAAAGTCACTAAATCAACCAAAGTATAGATTTTTAGAAAATTGCATATCACGTGTTAAAGGTATGAGATTTTTTCCCTATACAGATAACAGTGAAATCGTTAAACCGCAAGATTCAAAACAAAATTCTATTTTCATATTCGACGATATTGCATGTGATAAACAAGACTGCATGAGGGAATATTTTAGTCAAGGACGTCATAATTCAGTTGATTGTTTCTATCTTTGTCAGACATATGCTCGTATACCTAAACATTTAATACGAGATAATGCAAATTTAATAATACTTTTTAAGCAAGATGAAAAAAATTTACAACATGTGTATTCAGATCATTGTAATACTGATATGACTTTTCAAAAATTTAAAGATTTTTGTTCTTACTGTTGGACTAATAAGTATGGATTTGCTGTTATCGATAAAGATAGTGATTTGTTAAACGGTCGTTATAGAAACGGATTTGATAGTTTTCTGAAAAAAATTTAATATGCACTATAAAAGTTATATATATGATATATTGTACTTAGTTACATAATAAACATTACCAAGTAAAGAACTAAACAAAGAATGGAGAAAAGTAAGCAAGATACACTTAAAAAAATTATACGTGTAAGTAAAGATATAAGAAGTAAATATCAAAGTTTAAAACGAGGCCAAGTTGAATCTGAGCATGAGCTTGCCAAAACATTCAAGCCAATCACAGAACCTTTAGAAGAATTAGTTAAAAAAGAACAAATAAAATTAGAATTACCAGATAACGTGTCACCTGTAAAACAATCACCTGAAAAAAGTCCTGAAGATACATTTTATTCTACATTTACGCCTGCAAGAAGTTCTAAAAAACGTAAAGTGAGCAGGACACCTTTTCAAACACCAAGGACAACACCATTTGTACTTGACAGCGAAATTATAGCGGAAACAGATGGTGAAGAATCACCCACAAAAATTATACAAGATCATTTGGAAAAATCTATTGAAACACGTGAAGAATTGAAAGATTTGTTGGGTAACATTGCTGCAGAATATTTTAAATTCTACTTAACTTCAAATGATAGAGATAAGGATAATATTTATGGGATTCGTCGAACTTCAAATGGAGATTGGATGATTGGAAATTCAAAAGTTGAAATTGACAATAATGATTTAAAGATAAAAGATAAATGGTATGAAGGTACACCTGGTCTATATGAGTTGCTTTTCAAAAAAAATTATAAAAATTATACTGAAGAAGACCAAAAAAATTACATTGATATAGTTCTAAGTACAAGTGCACACAGATATGGTTATAATGAGTTAAATAGACTTAACAATAATCGAAGTAAAAAATACAGAGATATTATTAAACCCGCCATTGAAGCGGGCGGTGGAGGCGAGAAAATTAGGAGTTATTCTCTTACAGACACTACTACAGGATATGGTATTTTACCAAAATATATGAGTGTTACACCCAATCACCGTGAATATATTTACTGGGATAATCCCAACGAACTTGTTGAAAGACTACAATTGTTAATTGCTTCCAAAGAGGCTGGTCACACAGGACATGATAATGAAATTTTATCAATTATAGAAGAGATGCGTGAAGCTAATATAATTGAATAGTTGCTGTTACACAGTGTGTATATGTACAGTTATACTTATAGCAATGAATAAAAACAAAGAATTATTATCAAAAATTGATAATTATTTATTAAACCTTAAACATTTAAAATATATAACTGAAATGTATTGTATAACTAAAGGGATAACACAACTTCATTTAGAACATAATAATAATACTAATAATAAAATGGTAAATAAATCGTTTAAACAAATTTGTGAACAAATTAAACCAATTCTGTTAAAAATAGAAGAATTAAAACAGTATATGAAAGACTTTATAAGAATAATAAATTTAAACAACAACAAATGTAATAAAACAAAAAGTTATAAAAGGAAACGTGAACATAACGAACATACAATAATAAAAAAACGCAAAAGAAATTATTAAATAATATCATGTATAAATGTAGCTTGTTAAAAATAATCAGAAATGTGTGGTTCAGTATGTAGCTTGTTAAAAATAATCAGAAATGTGTGGTTCATTAGTTTTCCTTTGATTAACACGTGTTCACAACTAACTTGTAAACAGGAACCTGAGGTTTGATAAAGTATTTACAGAAAAAATATGGTTAGTTATTTTTCTCTACTAATTAACATAAACTAATATAAAATGTGTGCATAAAGCTAACATTTCATTATAAGAAGAACTGTACAGCTATCGTTGTCGTTGCTGATTCCTCCAGTTACTACAAACAAAAGAAGGGTAAGTAATATTTGTATATTTATATTAAATTTATATTTTATAATGTATATATTTATATTAAATTTGTTCTTTTCATATTAGAAATAATGGATTCTGCTGCGGCTGTTGAGAAGCTAAATCTACTTGGACGATATCCAAGCAAAAATATAATAAAAATAAAAGACTTAGAAGAAAATACACCATACTACATTAAAGAAGCTCGCTATGTGTTTACAAAATTTGGACGCTCGATACTACTAGACATGGGTGACTTCGTAATATTTCTACCAAAACGTTTCAACACGTTGGAGATAGATGAAGTGGAGTCGTTGTTCCCAACACAATATTTGTTTATACGAAAAAATGAGCTAAATAACATTGAGATTTTCTTCAAAACTAAAAATGAAATGGATTATAATAAAATGTAACAGAATGTTTTTATAAATATATATTTATATACATACATATAGGTACATAATGTAATATTTTTACAAAATAATAAAATATATATATATACAATTTATTTTTATTTATTAATATTTTCTTGTAAATTATATATATTGAGCATATTAGTTTTTAAAATATCTGTAATTATATTGATTTGACTTTGAATTTCTTTTTTTATTTGATTTGTTGCAGTGACGTGTTGTTGTATTTGGTGTTCATTATTTAAACATTTTTGTTGCAAATTTTTCATATTTGTTTGTTGTGTATGCATGTTAGTTTCAAAAATATTTTTAATTTGATTGACTTGATTTTGAATGTCTTCTTTTATTTTATTATTTGTTATAGTGATTTGTTCTTGTATAGTTTTATTTACATTATTAAAATATGTTGAATATTTGTTATCTAACGTAATAATTTCTTCTTTTATTTTATCAAATTCCTCAAATTCACCATAAACCACAATGAGTTCTTTTTGTAAAGTTCTATTTACATTACTAAAATCTTCTTTGTATCTGTTTTGGAGCTTAATAATTTCTTCTTTAATTTTATTATTTACTGTAGTAAATTGTTCTTGTATTTTGAGTTCTTCTATTTTTCTTTCTTTATTTAAATTTATATTTAAGTTTTTAAAATTTGTTGAATATTTGTTGTCTAACTCAATAATTTTTTTATTTAAATTATTTATAAGTATCAAAAATTTGTTTTGTAAGTTTGTAGATAACGCAGTAGGCGTTAGTTCAGAACATTGTCCAAATTTGTTGACGTTCATTTTGATAATGACTAACTTTATATTAAAACAATCCATTTTATATTATTTAATAGTCAACATTTTCCCCTCCTCTTCTATGTAATACTTGTTCAGGAATAAGTTTCCCCCAATCTTCGTAAAATACAGTATGTTCTAGTATAACGTAACTTGTACACACTGTCTCCTCCACATTTTCAATGTGAATAATATGATAATCTTTAAGTGATTGTCTATATCTACATACACTATACACTTCTCTATTTTTAAATAAAACTATAATATATGAATTAGGGCTAAAGTCATTTACTCTAATTTCTATGTTATCTAATATTTCATCTGTACTATATGGTAGAAACACACGATGGTGGTATGCAAAACACATTTTTTATATGTTTACTGTTCAACGTACAAGTTAGAAAGTAATTTAATTTTTCATTTACTTTATATATATATATGATTTTTGATAAATTAACTTTTATTTTATCTATACTTTCAAAATGTCTGATTTATTGATCCAAGAATTATGGTTATTACTAAAACCAAGCCATTTAACAAACACATGATCGCCTTTTCTACGTAATACTTTTTCTACGAGGTAATCATTTGGATATTTTGTTTTTTGTAACTCAAATTCGTAAAAACCACCTTCAATTGGATTATTTTGTAGATCTTTTAATTTGTAAGTAATCGGGTTTGTACACTGAACTTTATTGATTACAAAAATTTCTGTTGACCAATTAGGTTCATACCCCTTTTGAAATATATGTTTATGTTTACTAATTCTTACAAAATCGCCTACTTTGTATTTACTTTTGTAACAAATCTTAATATTATTATAAACATTTTTTAATAAATATTTCTCAACTTTCTTAGTCACGTCAACAGGTTTCATATGTATTGTTCTATGTACTTTATTATTATAGTTATTTATTAAATTTGATAATATTTTTAACCAGTTATGAGATCCCTGATAATTAAAATGACGCCACATATTTGTTTTGAGTGTTCGATTAAACCTTTCACAGACAGATGCTTTTAAATTACTATACGTTGAATAATGATTTATATTAAATTTTTTCATTAAACTATTAAACTTAGTATTATAAAATTCTTTCCCATTATCTGTTTGTAAATTTTTTGGAATACGACCTTGTTTAAAAATTTTACTCATTGTTAGAACAATATCATCAGCCGATTTTGATTTTATAGGTTCAGCCCAAGCATATTTGGAAAATACATCAATAACTGTTAATAAATATTTATGATTTTTATTTTCCTTAGCATAAGGAATCATTTCTACGAGATCTGCTTGCCATAAATCATCAATTCCCTTCACTATTACACGTCTACGTGGATAATTTCGACGAGCTGGTTTATGTAATTCATTTACAATTTGAATTTTAGTCATTATTTGAAATCTATATGTATTTTTTAAAATAAAATACTAGTTTCCATTTCTAACTACGGATGTATACTAATGAAATATTTACTTTGATAATGTTTATCAATAATGAACCACATACAAGTTGATATAAAATTATCAAAACCACAAATTCCTGTTTACAACTCATATAGAACGATATTCACAGTGAATTCTCGCAAACAAGAACAATTGTTCTGAAGAATATATACACACATTTAAAACTTATCCAAAATCAAAATACAAGAAGTATTCATGTAAGTAATAATATTAATATGAATTAAATAATATAATGGTGTTTTCTCTGCTTATTAGCAGGTGAAACCTGTTCAGAGAATGAACAAAAATCATCAAATTCAATATTAGAAGAAGAAGACAGCAAATAACGTTAGATTATTAAAACTTATCTGATATTATTTTATAAATATAAAAAACAAACATCGCTCAGTTTTCATCAATTGTTTGAAAGCATTGTTCTGAAGAATAACTATTTTGTGTACCGCTAAACAATGAATAGTAGTCTAAGTTCACTTAGTGATCAAACAATAACTCATATTCGAAAAGCAATAAAGTTAATTAAAACCGATGATGAAATTAATAGATGGCGTAAACATTTAAATAAAATAATTACATTACTAAATAAATATATAAAAAAGAAAGGCTATAAAAATAATAAAGAAGAAAATTCATTAAAACTTGAAGCTAATTTAACAATTTTAAAAACATATAAAGAAAAAATAAAAAACTTAAAAACTAAAACTGGATCTGGATTATCTAAAAACGGAAAACCAAAACATAACTTACTATGGCAAGATATAAAATCTGTTTTTCAAAAACGTATTAAAACAGGTGTGATAATAAACAAAGCGGGAATTAAAGATCCTAAAATATTTCTACAACGTGCATTTACAATATTTAAAAATAAAATAAAGAAAGCATTACAGTCATCAATATTAAAAGTGAATGTTATATTTAGTGGGCATTTCATTTTACCAAGTTCAGGTACAAGTGAAATTAAAACATTCAATACAAGAAACGAAGTAATTGACAATTCAACAAACATAAAAGAATGGTATAAAGAAAATGTATTAGATAAAATAATGAACGATTTAGAAGAGTTTCAAGAACGAGACTCAGGTTGGGCTTTATATGAAGTTCTACACCTGAAAGTAAATATAAACAATTATTCACCGATCACTGCTTCTGGAAAGGGTTATGTATCGTTACCTGCAGACATAAAAGCAAAAAAAGCAATTATTAATGTTAACAATGATGATGATTATTGCTTTCTTTGGGCTGTTACATCAGCGCTATATCCAGTACGTAACGGTTCTAATCGTACATCTGCATACCCCCATTTTTCAACAATACTAAAGTATGATGGAATAGAATTTCCAATAAAATTAAAAAATATTGTGAAATTCGAAGAAATGAATGGACTTAACATAAATATCTACACACTTGAAAAGGTGGGCAAGAAAAAGCATGATGTCGTACCAGTACGTCTAACTAAATGTGAATATAATAAAACAATACATTTACTGATGATGTATGCCGGAGACGAGGAAGGGGAGGAGGAAAAAGAAGCAGAAGAAGATCAGATTCAAGATAATGACAGCATGGATGTTGACATCACTGACAATGTTAGAAGACTTAGATCTCTTGAAAATTATCATTTTATGTGGATAAAAAATCTTTCACGATTATTGAGAAGTCAAATTTCAAACGCACATAAAGCCTTTCTTTGTGATAGATGTTTAAATCATTTTAGAAGCGAGTGTGGTTTAGAAAAACACAAAGAAAACTGTAGAAATGTTAATGAGTGTAAAATAACATTGCCCACGGAAGAAAATAAAATATTGAAATTTAAAAACTTTCATCACAAAGAAAAAGTACCGTTTGTAATATATGCTGATATAGAATCAATTTTGGAAAAAGTTGAAGAAGCACATGGCAAAAATACGGTATATACACAGAAACATGTACCGTTTAGTATTGCGTATTACCTGAAATGTTCATACAATAACTCATATTCAAAATTTAATATTTACCGTGGAAGACACTGCATTGACTGGTTTGTTGAAGAACTCAGCAATATAGCGAACCAAATTGACACTATAATGAAAGATATTAAACCGATGAAATTAACTTCTAATGAAGAAATAAATTTTATAAATAGTAAAAAATGTCATATTTGCGATGAAGTATTCACTCTGCTTAACATAAAAGTACGTGATCATTCACATTTAACTGGAGAATACAGAGGAGCCGCTCATCAAAATTGCAATTTAAATTATACAAATTCACATGCTATACCTGTTGTATTTCATAATTTATCTTCGTACGATGCACACTTTATTATAAAAGAAATAACTACAAAAATTCCAGGCTCTGTATCGCTATTACCAATAAACAAAGAAAGATATATATCCTTCACAAAATACGTAAAAAATACAGAAATTAATTTCAGATTTATAGACTCTTTCCGCTTTATGGCAAGCAGTTTAGAAAAATTAGCTTCTTATCTAACAGATAGTGAAAAGTTGATAACAAGAGCTCACACTGATTCAGAAGAGAAATTTATATTAGTTACAAAAAAAGGTATATTCCCATATGAATATCTAGATAGTTGGGATAAACTAGATGAGGAACAACTACCTAGTATAGACAAATTTTACAGTTCACTCAAAGGGGAAAACATATCAAATGAAGACTATCAGCATGCTATAAATGTTTGGAATTTATTTGAAATTCAAAATTTAGGACAATATGCCGATTTATATTTAAAAACTGATGTTTTATTACTAAGTGACATATTTGAAAATTTTCGTGAAAGTTGCTTAGAAACATATCAGTTAGATGCATTACACTACTATACTGCACCCGGATTAGCATTTAGTGCCATGTTAAAATGCAGTAAAATTCAATTGGAACTTTTAACAGACATTGATAAAATTTTGTTTATTGAAAAGGGAATCCGGGGTGGAGTGTCACAGTGTTCGAATAGATATGGGAAAGCGAATAATAAATATATGGGGGAGAAATATAATTGTAATGAATCTGACTCTTATTTAATGTATTTTGATGTAAATAACTTATATGGTGCTGCCATGAGTAATTATTTACCCTACTCAGAATTTGAGTGGGTTGATATTTTAGACATATACAAAATAGATTTGATGAATTTAAGTAATGAATCTCCCATAGGTTACATTTTTGAAGTTGATTTAGAGTATCCGAAAGAATTACACAATGATCATAAAGATTTACCGTTATGCCCTGAACATTTTATACCACCTCAATCGAAACTACCAAAATTAGTAACAAATTTGTATGATAAAAAAAACTATGTGATTCATTATCAAAATTTAAAACAATGTTTGAAATTGGGTTTAAAAATATCTAAAATTCATAAAGTTCTAAAATTTAAACAAAGACCATGGTTAAAAACATATATAGATATAAATACAAACATGCGAAAACAATCAAATAATGAATTTAAAAAGAATTTTTATAAATTAATGAATAACGCGGTGTTTGGTAAAACCATGGAGAACGTTCGTAAATATAAAGATATAAAAATAGTTTCAAATTGGGAGGGAAGATACGGTGCAAAATCTTACATACAACAACCAAATTTTCATAGTTGTACCATATTAGATGATGATATTATATTAATAGAAATGAGTAAAAAAAATATTACTTTTAACAAGCCCATATACGTTGGTTTCTCTATTTTAGACATTTCAAAAACTTACATTTATGACTTTCACTACAATTATATTAAGAAAAATGTTTGTAACAATACAAAATTATTGTACACAGACACAGATAGTCTTATTTACTTATTTAAAAATATTGATATCTATAACGTAATGAAACGAGATATTTATAAATTTGATACTTCTGATTATCCACATAATAATATTTTCAACATACCTCTTGTTAACAAAAAAATTATTGGTCTCATGAAGGATGAAAATAATGGCGAAATTATGACAGAGTTTATTGGTTTACGATCAAAAATGTACACGTACAAAGTCTTGCAAGATGTTAATAAAGAAAAAATCAATAAAAAAGCAAAGGGCATAACAAAAGCAGCACTCAATACTATAACTTTTAGTGATTACTATAATTGTTTATTTAACAATAAAACTATAAATATAAATCAATGTTCTGTTAGATCTAAGAAACATGTTGTACATACAATAAAACAAAATAAGTTAGCTTTAAGTCCGTTTGACGACAAACGAATTATAAACTATTTATATACAGATACACACCCATGGGGTTATAATTTTCAATAAATATTATCAAAGATAAAATGTGTTAATTATTTACATCACAGCTCTCCCTAATCACCCCAACTAAAAAAAAAAATTACGAAGGATGTGGGAGATAGATCCCAGATCCCAGGTCCAGATCCAGATTCCAGATCCAGATCCCAGACCTAGATCAAAAATCATAAAAATTCATATTCCAGATTCCAGACCCAGAACCCAGATCAAAAATTCATATTTCGCGCTGAAATAGATCCCGGATCCTGGATCCAGATTCTTAACTAAAGTGGCGAGTGGGCACTGTCAACTAAAGTGGAGCGAAGTAGAGAGTGCACCACCCACAAAAGACACGCCTAACTGAAGTAAAGAGTGCACCCTGCAAAGACACTCATAACTGAAGTGGAGAGTGCACCACATGAGCACTCATAACTAAAGTAGAGAGTGCACCCCACGGGCACTCCTAACTGAAGTGGAGAGTGCACCCCCATGGGCACTCCTAACTGAAGTGGAGAGTGCACCCCACGGGCACTCCTAACTGAAGTGGAGAGTGCACCCCACGGGCACTCCTAACTGAAGTGGAGAGTGCACCCCACGGGCACTCCTAACTGAAGTAAAGAGTGCATGTCATAGGGGCGGAGCATACAGGGTGGATGAATTCGAAAGGGTTGTGCAAGAAGTGCGGGCGAAGAAGAATGGTAGGTGAGGATGAACACGGTCATCGAGGTCGAAAACAGGGTGAAATGAAACGGGGTGCGAATTCGAGAGGGTTGTGCAAGAAGTACGTGAAGAACTAACACACAGGATGTCTTCAGCTGAAGAATGGTAGATGTGGATGACCACGGTCATCGAGAACACCGGAAGTGTCGCAGAACAGGCCTAGCTATACTACTTCCAAATGTTCCTAAACATACTATTGTACGGTTTGTATCAAGACTAAAACGTGACAAATTCTTAGCATGCGCTCGTCAACATAAAAATCTAGATGCAAGCCAACTAAAATTTGACTCAAAAACAAAAATCTACGTAAATGACCATCTGAGTCTCAAAAACAAATTACTGTTATCCAAAACTAAGGAATGTGCACGTAATAATAGTTTCAAGTATGTTTGGGTTAGAAACAGCAGAATTTTTGTAAGGAAGCAGGACAATTCACCAGTTCTACTTATTAATTCTGAGAATGATTTGGTCAAAATCAAATAAAATACACTCTTCCATATTTACTCTTTGAGTCGTCACCTGTAATGATTAACATATATTATCAAAATGTAAGAGGATTAAAAACTAAATTACGTACATTATACAACGAAATTTCATCGTGTAACTATGACATTATTTGTTTAAGTGAGACTTGGTTAAATAACTCAATAAGTGATAGTGAGATCTGTGATCCTAACAAATACTCCATCTATAGAAGAGATCGTGACATTCCAAATGTTAAACAAGGCGGTGGTGTTTTAGTTCTCGTGTCCAAAAAATATTACTCTAGATTTAATTTAGAGTGGTGCTCACTTGCTGAAGACTTATGGGTGACTATATCCAGCTCGAACTTCCAAAAACTTTACTTATGTTGTGTCTACCTACCACCAACAGCTCATATAGAGACCTACAACAGTCATTTCAATAAAATAAGTGATATAGTTTTTCAGTTTCCTACTACAAATATAATAGTTGACGGTGATTACAATTTACCTGAAATTGACTGGATACAATCCCATGATAACAATTTAACTCCATATCCATCCAGACAATCGGAAACTTATACAAATTTAATAAATACAATGTCACTATGTAACTTAACACAGTATAACAACATCCGAAATCACTTAAATTGCATCTTAGACCTTATATTATCTTCATTAAATCTTAATATTTCAAAATGTTCACATCCGATTAGCAAGTTAGATGCATATCACCCTGCTTTAGAAATTGATCTTTTTCTTAATGATTTTAAACCTTTAAATAATAAATATATTCCTAACTATAATTATAAAAAATGCGACTACGAAAATTTAATCTATAAACTATCATCTGTAAATTGGGATTTAAAATTTAATAACAGTAATATAAACGAAAACGTAAAAACATTTACGATATTTTATATAGCCTCTTAGATTCTTACTGTCCTATATACAATAAACAAATTAGTAACTATCCGAAATGGTTTTCTAAATCTCTAATTAAAATCATTAAAGAAAAAAATAAATTTCATAAAAAGTGGAAAGCATATGGTAACATCAATGACTATAACTCTTTTAGTGTGCTAAGGCAAAGAGTTAAAAGTAAGTCAGATATTGATTAACGTAACTACATTAGTTATATTGAAAATAATTTAAAATCAAATGTATCATCATTCTGGAACCACACAAAAAAACTTAGGAACGATAACTGTCTACCTAACTCAATGCAACTTAATGATGTTAATGCCTTCAATGGGCATGATATTAGTAATCTTTTTGCTGATTACTTTGAATCTGTGTACACTACTTTTCAGGACGATGATATTATTACTTCATTTAATAACAGTAATACTTCCGTTAATATACATAATGTAGCAATTCAGGAGGAAGACATTTTCAGTTGTCTTTCTAACTTAGATATAAATTAAAGCTGTGGCCCTGACCTCATTCATCCACATTTCATAAAAACTTGTGCTTACTACCTAGTCTACCCTTTGTTTTTAATTTTTAATAAATCATTAAGAAACGGAATTTTCCCTGACATGTGGAAAAGTTCATTTCTTATTCCTATACACAAATCTGGTAATAAAAGAGATGTACGCAACTACAGGCCTATTTCGATCCTTCCAATGTTTGGTAAAATTTTTGAAAGCCTCATTGTTAACAAAATTAAATTTGAATTAAATAACACAATAATACAGCAGCAATCAGGCTTCTGCGTTGGTAAATCAGTACTAAACAACCTAATCCCTTTCACTGAAAAAATTAGCAGTCATTTAGATAACAGAACACAAGTCGACGTAGTGTACACAGATTTCAGTAAAGCCTTTGATCGAGTAAATCATTCTAAGTTGTTAGCTGCATTATTATCGTATGGTATTCATGGCTCTCTGTTAAGATGGATAGAGTCTTACATAAAAAATCGTTCACAGATTGTCTCATGCAATGGATTCAAATCACGCAAAATTATGGTGTCATCGGGTGTTCCGCAGGGATCACATTTGGGACCAATTTTATTTAATTAACTCCATTGGTAACTGCTTCTCAAATAGTGATTTCTTTCTTTATGCTGATGATTTGAAATTTTTTAAAAAAATACAGACCCATACTGATTGTAATCTATTGCAAGAAGACTTAATTCGATTGCAAAACTTCTGTGCTGCGAACGATATTTTCCTAAACATCGAAAAATGTCATGTAGTTATTTTCACCAGATGTTCAAATACAATAACTTACCCTTACAATATTGAAGGATATATTTTGGAACATAAATCTTCTACTAAAGATTTAGGTATCCTTTATGATTCTAAATTACTTTTCAACGATCATATCATGTATATTGTTAAAAAGGCATATGGAATTCTGGGTTTCATATTTCGAGTAGCAAAATCTTATGTACATAAAGAATCACTATTACTGCTCTATAATATTTTGGTTCGTCCCATTCTCGAATACGCCTCCCAAGTATGGAATCCTATGTACACCAAAAACATTATCCTTCTTGAATCTATCCAAAAGAAATTCGTATACTTGTTAAAATACAAATTCTCAAAAATGCACTTAACTTACCACGAATCTTTCATAGAATACAACTTGCTGACCCTTGAACAAAGGAGATCCCACGCTGACATGATATTTTTACACAAATTTTTAAATAATCACATTGACAACCAATGCATTATAGGTTATGTTTACATACATGTGCCAACTATACACACACGAAATTGTAATCTGTTTTATTTAAAAAAGTGTAATACAAACAATTTCAAAAATGCTCCTTTGAATAGAATGTTGTCTCAGTACAATAATAATTTCCAACATCTTGATATCTTCAATTTAACACTAGTCCAATTCAAACGCGCATTAAAAGTACAGTCACTGTAAAAAAATGTTTCTCTTTCTCTGTGCTAATTAATTTCTTAAATGTAATTGTACTTTATTTTGTTGTTTTGTATATACCTAAAGGTAGCTTTACACGATCAAAGAATTTGAACTATTTTATGTCATATTTTTGCATCATATTCTTTGATCAAGTGGCTCCGCTTTACACGTTCAAATTTTTTTAACTATTTTCCCTTATAAAGTAGAGGTATCAATAAAGAAAAGAAAAATATAGGTTGATCACAATGATATATGATTTCACATTTGTTTATTTTTCACTTTTGACATTTGATAACAACATAATCCCTAGAATTAACTAAAATTTGAAGTAAACGACCTTGAAATTTAGGACATGCTCTAAGTGAGAATTTCTATGTCATAGCATATGAACTATGAATAGTCAAATTTCTTTGAACGTGTAAAGTGTCAGAATCACATTGAACAATACGAAGTTGTAGAAATTGATGTAAACTTATGATTGTCTAAAACGCCCTTTAGTCACTTTTAAATATGTTTATGTATATGTTCTCTTCATATAATTAATTTGTAAATGTTTGTTAAATTTTTTTTATATTTGTAATCTTGTACAATTGTTTATTGTTTATTGTAGAAGCCTTTAATTGGGTTACTGTTGGCTTCCCAAACATGTCATAAATAAATAAATAAATATTGTAAGCTTCATTGGCTGGATTCTAGAATACCTACCACACTTGAAATAGCAATTTTCTTGTTGCAATGTTTTCTTTTACCTAAATTATGATGAAAAATCATAAAATTCGGGCGCGGAAGCAAATATTTATATGATTTTTTACAAAAATAAAGTCAGCTTTACCTATTCTTGAAATGGATATTTTTGTTAAAACATTCATAAACATGCCTTTGGACCCATACTATGGATAAAATATGATGAAAAATTATAAAATTCGGGCGCGGAAGCAAATATTTATATGATTTTTTACAAAAACAAAGTCAGATTTTACCTATTTTTGATGAACACGTTGTATATTGTAAGCTACATGGGCTGGATTCTACAATACCTACCACAATTGAAATAGCAATTTTCTTGTAGCAATGTTTTCTTTTAGCTAAAATATGATGAAAAATCATAAATTTCGGACGCGGAAGCAAATATTTATATGATTTTTTACAAAAATAAAGTCAGATTTTACCTATTTTTGATGAATACGTTGTATATTGTAAGCTACATGGGCTGGATTCTAGAATACCTACCACAATTGGAATAGCAATTTTCTTTTTGCAATGTTTTCTTTTAGCTAAAATTTGATGAAAAATTATAAAATTCGGTCGCGGAAGCTAATATTTATATGATTTTTTACAAAAATTAAGTCAGCTTTTACATATTTTTGATAAATACGTTGCATATTGTAAGCTTCATTGGCTGGATTCTAGAATACCATCACACTTGAAATAGCAATTTTCATGCTGCAATGTTTTCTCTTAGCTAAAATATGATGAAAAATTATAAAATTCGGGCGCGGAAGCAAATATTTATATGATTTTTTACAAAAATAAGGTCAGATTGTACCTTTTTTTTGAAATGGATATTTTTGTTAAAACATTCATCAACATGCTTTTGGACCTATACTATGGATAAAATATAATGAAAAATTATAAAATTCAGGCGCGGAAGCAAATATTTATATATTTTTTTACAAAAATTAAGTCAGATTTTACCTACTTTTAATGAATACGTTGTATATTGTAAGCTACATGGGCTGGATTCTAGAATGCCTACCACACTTTAAATAGCAATTTTCTTGTTGCAATGTTTTCTTTTAGCTAAAATATGATAAAAAATTATAAAATTCGGTCGCGGAAGCAAATATTTATATGATTTTTTACAAAAATAAAGTCAGATTTTACCTATTTTTGAAATGGATATTTTTGTTAAAACATTCAGAAACATGCTTTTGGACCTGTACTCTGGATAAAATTTTATGAAAAATTATATAATTCGGGCGCGGAAGGAAATATTTATATAATTTATTACAAAAATTAAGTCAGATTTTACCTATTTTTGAAGAATACGTTGTATATTGTAAGCTTCATTGGCTGGATTCTAGAATACCGACCACACTTGAAATAGCAATTTTCTTGTTGCAATGTTTTCTTTTACCTAAATTATGATGAAAAATCATAAAATTCGGGCGCAAAAGCAATTATTTATATGATTTTTTACAAAAAAAATGTCAGATTTTACCTATTCTTAAAATGGATATTTTTGTTAAAACATTTATAAACATGCTTTTCGACCCATACTATGGATAAAATAAGATGAAAAATTATAAAATTCGGGCGCGGATTTAGATGATTTTTTACAAAAATAAAGTCAGATTTTACCTATTTTTGATAAATACGTTGTATATTGTAAGCTACATGGGCTGGATTCTACAATACGTACCACAATTGAAATAACAATTTTCTTGTAGCAATGTTTTCTTTTAACTAAAATATGATGAAAAATCATAAAATTCGGGCGCGGAAGCAAATATTTATAAGATTTTTTACAAAAAAAAGTCAGATTTTACCTATTTATGATGAATACATTGTATATTGTATGCTACATGGGCTGGATTCTAGAATACCTACCACACTTGAAATAGCAATTTTCTTGTTGCAATGTTTTCTTTTAGCTAAAATATGATAAAAAATTATAACATTCGGTTGCGGAAGCAAATATTTATATAATTTTTTACAAAAATAAAGTCAGATTTTACCTATTTTTGATGAATACGTTGCATATTGGAAGCTTCATTGGCTGGATTCTAGAATACCACCACACTTGAAATAGCAATTTTCTTGTTGCAATGTTTTTTTTTAGCTAAAATATGATAAAAAATTATAAAATTCGGGCGCGGAAGCAAATATTTATATGATGTTTTACAAAAATAAAGTCAGATATAACCTATTTCTGAAATGGATATTTTTGTTAAAACATTCATAAACATGCTTTTGGATCTATACTATGGATAAAATATAATGAAAATTATAAAATTCGGGCGCGGAAGCAAATATTCATATAATTTTTTTTCAAAAATTAAGTCAGATTTTACCTATTTTTGATGAATATGTTGTATATTGTAAGCTTCATTGGCTGGATTCTAGAATACCTACCACACTTGAAATAGCAATTTTCTTCTTGCAATGTTTTCTTTTACCTAAATTATGATAAAAAATCATAAAATTCGGGCGCGGAGGCATATATTTATATGATTTTACTTATTTATGATGAATACGTTGTATATTGTAAGCTACATGGGCTGGATTCTAGAATACCTACCACAATTGAAATAGCAATTTTCTTGTAGCAATGTTTTCTTTTAGCTAAAATATGATGAAACATCATAAATTTTGGGCGCGGAAGCAAATATTTATATGATTTTTTACAAAAATAAAGTCAGATTTTAATTATTTTTGAAATGCATAATTTTGTTAAAACATTCATAAACAAGCTTTTGGACCTATACTATGGATAAAATATGATGAAAAATTATAAAATTCGGGCTCGGAAGCAATTATTTAAATGATTTTTTACAAAAATAAATTCAGATTTTACCTATTTTTGAAATGGATATTTTTGTTAAAACATTCATAAACAATCTTTTAAACCTATACTATGGATAAAATATGATGAAAAATTATAAAATTCGGGCGCGGAAGCAAATATTTATATGATTTTTTACAAAAATAAAGTCAGATTTTACCTATTTTTAATGAATACGATGTATATTTAAACTACATGCGCTGGATTCTAGAATACCTACCACACTTGAAATAGCAATTTTCTTGTTGCAACGTTTTCTTATAGCTAAAATATGGTGAAAAATTATATAATTCGGGCGCGGAAGCAAATATTTATATAATTATTTACAACAATAAAGTCAGATTTTACCTATTTTTGATGAATACGTTGTATATTGTAAGCTTCATTGGCTGGATTCTAGAATACCTACCACACTTGAAAAGCAATTTTCTTGTTGCAATGTTTTCTTTTACCTAAATTATGATGAAAAATCATAAAATTCGGGCGCGGAAGCAAATATTTATATGATTTTTTACAAAAATTAAGTCAGATTTTACCTAATTTTGAAATGGATATTTTTGTTAAAACATTCATAAACTTGCTTTTGGTCCTATACTATGGATAAAATATAATAAAAAATTATAAAATTCGGGCGCGGAAGCAAATAATTATATAATTTTTTACAAAAATTATGCCAGATTTTACCTCTTCTTAAAATGGATATTTTTGTTAAAACATTCATAAACATGCTTTTGGACCTATACTATGGATAAAATATAATAAAAAATTATAAAATTCGGGCGCAGAAGCAAATATTTATATGATTTTTTACAAAAATTAAGTCAGATTTTACCTATTTTTGAAACGGATATTTTTGTTAAAACATTCATAAACATGCTTTTGGTCATATACTATGGATAAAATATAATAAAAAATTATAAAACTCGAGCGCGGAAGCAAATATTTACATAATTTTTTACAAAAAGTAAGTCAGATTTTACCTATTTTTAATGAATACGTTGTATATTGTAAGCTACATGGGCTGGATTCTAGAATACCTACCACACTTGATATAGCAATTTTCTTGTTGCAATGTTTTCTTTTAGCTAAAATATGATGAAAAATTATAAAATTCGGTCGCGGAAGCAAATATTTATATGATTTTTTACAAAAATAAAGTCAGATTTTACCTATTTTTGAAATGGATATTTTTGTTAAAACATTCATAAACATGCTTTTGGACCTATACTATGGATAAAACATGACGAAAAATTATAAAAGTCGGGCGCGGAAGCAAATATTTATATGATTTTTTACAAAAATAAAGTCAGATTTTACCTATTTTTAATGAATACGTTGTATATTGTAAGCTACATGGGCTGGATACTAGAATACCTATCACACTTGAAATAGCAATTTTCTTGTTGCAATGTGTTCTTTTAGCTAAAATATGATGAAAAATTATAAAATTCAGTCGCGGAAGCAAATATTTATATGATTTTTTGCAAAAATTAAGTCAGATTTTACCTATTTTTGATGAATACGTTGTATATTGTAAGCTTCATTGGCTGGATTCTAGAATGCCATCTACACTTTAAATAGCAATTTTCTTGTTGCAATGTTTTCTTTTACCTAAATTATGATGAAAAATCATAAAATTCGGGCGCAGAAGCAAATATTTATATGATTCTTTACAAAAATAAAGTCAGATTTTACCTATTCTTGAAATGGATATTTTTGTTAAAACATTCATAAAGATGCTTTTAGACCCACACTATGGACAAAATATGATAAAAAATTATAAAATTCGGGCGCGGAAGCAAATATTTATATGATTTTTTACAAAAATAAAGTTAGATTTTACCTATTTTTGATGAATACGTTGTATATTGTAAGCTTCATTGGCTGGATTCTAGAATACCTACCACAATTGAAATATCAATTTTCTTATAGCAATGTTTTCTTTTAGCTAAAATATGAAGAAAAATCATAAAATTCGGGCTCGGAAGCAATTATTTAAATGATTTTTTACAAAAATAAAGTCAGATTGTACCTATTTTTGAAATGGATATTTTTGTTAAAACATTCATAAACAATCTTTTAAACTTATACTATGGATAAAATATGATAAAAAATTATAAAATTCGGGCGCGGAAGCAAATATTTATATGATTTTTTACATAAATAAAGTCAGATTGTACCTAATTTTAATGAATACTATGTATATTTAAGCTACATGCGCTGGATTCTAGAATACCTACCACACTGGAAATAGCAATTTTCTTGTTGCAATGTTTTCTTTTAGCTAAAATATGATGAAAAATTATAAAATTCCGGCGCGGAAGCAAATATTTATATGATTTTTTACAAAAATAAATTCAGATTTTACCTATTCTTGAAATGGATATTTTTGTTAAAACATTCATAAACATGCTTTTGGACCTATACTATGGATAAAATATGGTGAAAAATTATAAAATTCGGGCGCGGAAGCAAATATTTATATAATTTTTGACAAAAATAAAGTCAGATTTTACCTATTTTTGATGAATACGTTGTATATTGTAAGCTTCATTGGCTGGATTCTAGAATACCTACCACACTTGAAATAGCAATTTTCTTGTTGCGATGTTTTCTTTTACCTAAATTATGATGAAAAATCATAAAATTCGGGCGCGGAAGCAAATATTTATATGATTTTTTACAAAAATAAAGTCAGATTTTACCTATTCTTGAAATGGATATTTTTGTTAAAACATTCATAAAGATGCTTTTAGACCCACACTATGGACAAAATATGATAAAAAATTATAAAATTCGGGCGCGGAAGCAAATATTTATATGATTTTTTACAAAAATAAAGTTAGATTTTACCTATTTTTGATGAATACGTTGTATATTGTAAGCTTCATTGGCTGGATTCTAGAATACCTACCACAATTCAAATAGCAATTTTCTTATAGCAATGTTTTCTTTTAGCTAAAATATGAAGAAAAATCATAAAATTCGGGCTCGGAAGCAATTATTTAAATGATTTTTTACAAAAATAAAGTCAGATTTTACCTATTTTTGAAATGGATATTTTTGTTAAAACATTCATAAACAATCTTTTAAACTTATACTATGGATAAAATATGATAAAAAATTATAAAATTCGGGCGCGGAAGCAAATATTTATATGATTTTTTACATAAATAAAGTCAGATTTTACCTATTTTTAATGAATACTATGTATATTTAAGCTACATGCGCTGGAATCTAGAATACCTACCACACTTGAAATAGCAATTTTCTTGTTGCAATGTTTTCTTTTAGCTAAAATATGATGAAAAATTATAAAATTCCGGCGCGGAAGCAAATATTTATATGATTTTTTACAAAAATAAAGTCAGATTTTACCTATTCTTGAAATGGATATTTTTGTTAAAACATTCATAAACATGCTTTTGGACGTATACTATGGATAAAATATGGTGAAAAATTATAAAATTCAGGCGCGGAAGCAAATATTTATATAATTTTTGACAAAAATAAAGTCAGATTTTACCTATTTTTGATGAATACGTTGTATATTGTAAGCTTCATTGGCTGGATTCTAGAATACCTACCACACTTGAAATAGCAATTTTCTTGTTGCAATGTTTTCTTTTACCTAAATTATGATGAAAAATCATAAAATTCGGGCGCGGATGCAAATATTTATATGATTTTTTACAAAATAAAGTCAGATATTACCTATTTTTGATGAGTACGTTGCATATTGTAAGCTTCATTGGCTTGATTCTAGAATACCACCACACTTGAAATAGCAATTTTCTTGTTGCAATGTTTTCTTTTAGCTAAAATATGATGAAAAATTATAAAATTCCGGCGCGGAAGCAAATATTTATATGATTTTTTACAAAAATAAATTCAGATTTTACCTATTCTTGAAATGGATATTTTTGTTAAAACATTCATAAACATGCTTTTGGACCTATACTATGGATAAAATATGGTGAAAAATTATAAAATTCGGGCGCGGAAGCAAATATTTATATAATTTTTGACAAAAATAAAGTCAGATTTTACCTATTTTTGATGAATACGTTGTATATTGTAAGCTTCATTGGCTGGATTCTAGAATACCTACCACACTTGAAATAGCAATTTTCTTGTTGCGATGTTTTCTTTTACCTAAATTATGATGAAAAATCATAAAATTCGGGCGCGGAAGCAAATATTTATATGATTTTTTACAAAAATAAAGTCAGATTTTACCTATTCTTGAAATGGATATTTTTGTTAAAACATTCATAAAGATGCTTTTAGACCCACACTATGGACAAAATATGATAAAAAATTATAAAATTCGGGCGCGGAAGCAAATATTTATATGATTTTTTACAAAAATAAAGTTAGATTTTACCTATTTTTGATGAATACGTTGTATATTGTAAGCTTCATTGGCTGGATTCTAGAATACCTACCACAATTGAAATAGCAATTTTCTTATAGCAATGTTTTCTTTTAGCTAAAATATGAAGAAAAATCATAAAATTCGGGCTCGGAAGCAATTATTTAAATGATTTTTTACAAAAATAAAGTCAGATTTTACCTATTTTTGAAATGGATATTTTTGTTAAAACATTCATAAACAATCTTTTAAACTTATACTATGGATAAAATATGATAAAAAATTATAAAATTCGGGCGCGGAAGCAAATATTTATATGATTTTTTACATAAATAAAGTCAGATTTTACCTATTTTTAATGAATACTATGTATATTTAAGCTACATGCGCTGGAATCTAGAATACCTACCACACTTGAAATAGCAATTTTCTTGTTGCAATGTTTTCTTTTAGCTAAAATATGATGAAAAATTATAAAATTCCGGCGCGGAAGCAAATATTTATATGATTTTTTACAAAAATAAAGTCAGATTTTACCTATTCTTGAAATGGATATTTTTGTTAAAACATTCATAAACATGCTTTTGGACGTATACTATGGATAAAATATGGTGAAAAATTATAAAATTCAGGCGCGGAAGCAAATATTTATATAATTTTTGACAAAAATAAAGTCAGATTTTACCTATTTTTGATGAATACGTTGTATATTGTAAGCTTCATTGGCTGGATTCTAGAATACCTACCACACTTGAAATAGCAATTTTCTTGTTGCAATGTTTTCTTTTACCTAAATTATGATGAAAAATCATAAAATTCGGGCGCGGATGCAAATATTTATATGATTTTTTACAAAATAAAGTCAGATATTACCTATTTTTGATGAGTACGTTGCATATTGTAAGCTTCATTGGCTTGATTCTAGAATACCACCACACTTGAAATAGCAATTTTCTTGTTGCAATGTTTTCTTTTAGCTAAAATATGATGAAAAATTATAAAATTCGGGCGCGGAAGCCAATATTTATATGATGTTTTACAAAAATAAAGTCAGATATAACCTATTTTTGAAATGGATATTTTTGTTAAAATATTCATAAACATGCTTTTGGACCTATACTATGGATAAAATATAATGAAAATTATAAAATTCGGGCGCGGAAGCAAATATTTATATAATTTTTTTTCAAAAATTAAGTCGGATTTTACCTATTTTTGATGAATACGTTGTATATTGTAAGCTTCATTAGCTGGATTCTAGAATACCTACCACACTTGAAATAGCAATTTTCTTGTTGCAATGTTTTCTTTTACCTAAATTATGATAAAAAATCATAAAATTCGGGCGCGAAAGCAAATATTTATATGATTTTTTACAAAAATATTGTCAGATTTTACCAATTCTTGAATGGATATTTTTGTTAAAACATTCATAAACATGCTTGTGGACCTATACTATGGATAAAATATGATAAAAAATTATAAAATTCGGGCGCGGAAGCAAATATTTATATAATTTTTTACAAAAAAAAGTCAGATTTTACCTATTTATGATGAATACGTTGTATATTGTAAGCTACATGGGCTGGATTCTAGAATACATACCACAGTTGAAATAGCAATTTTCTTGTAGCAATGTTTTCTTTTAGCTAAAATATGATGAAAAATCATAAATTTCGGGCGCGGAAGCAAATATTTATATGATTTTTTACAAAAATAAAGTCAGATTTTAATTATTTTTGAAATGGATAATTTTGTTAAAACATTCATAAACATGCTTTTGGACCTATACTATGGATAAAATATGATGATAAATTATAAAATTCGGGCGCGGAAGCAAATATTTATATATTTTTTTACAAACATTAAGTCAGAATTTTCCTATTTTTGATGAATACGTTGTATATTGTAAACTTCATTGGCTGGATTCTAGAATACCTACCACAATTAAAATAGCAATTTTCTTATAGAAATGTTTTCTTTTAGCTAAAATATGATAAAAAATCATAAAATTCGGGGTCGGAAGCAATTATTTAAATGATTTTTTACAAAAATGAAGTCAGATTTTACCTATTTTTGAAATGGATATTTTTGTTAAAACATTCATAAACATGCTTTTGGTCCTATACTATGGATAAAATATAATAAAAAATTATAAAATTCGGGCGCGGAAGCAAATACTTACATAATTTTTTACAAAAAGTAAGTCAGATTTTACCTATTTTTAATGAATACGTTGTATATTGTAAGCTACATGGGCTGGATTCTAGAATACCTACCACACTTGAAATAGCAATTTTCTTGTTGTAATGTTTCCTTTTAGCTAAAATATGATGAAAAATTATAAAATTCGGTCGCGAAAGCAAATATTTATATGATTTTTTACAAAAATAAAGTCAGATTTTACCTATTTTTGATGAATACGTTGCATACTGTAAGCTTCATTGTCTGGATTCTAGAATTCCACCACACTTGAAATAGCAATTTTCTTGTTACAATGTTTTCTTTTAGCTAAAATATGATGAAAAATTATAAAATTCGGTCGCGGAAGCAAATATTAATATGATTTTTTGCAAAAATTAAGTCAGATATTACCTATTTTTGATGAATACGTTGTATATTGTAAGCTTCATTGGCTGGATTCTAGAATGCCATCCACACTTTAAATAGCAATTTTCTTGTTGCAATGTTTTCTTTTACCTAAATTATGATGAAAAATCATAAAATTCGGGCGCGGAAGCAAATATTTATATGATTTTTTACAAAAATAAAGTCAGATTTTACCTATTTTTGATGAATACGTTGTATATTGTAAGCTACATGGGCTGGATTCTAAAATACCTACCACAATTGAAATAGCAATTTTCTTGTAGCAATGTTTTCTTTTAGCTAAAATATGATGAAAAATCATAAAATTCGGGCTCGGAAGCAATTATTTATATGATTTTTTACAAAAATAAAGTCAGATTTTACCTATTTTTGAAATGGATGTTTTTGTTAAAACATTCATAAACATGCTTTTGGACCTATACTAAAGATAAAATATGATGAAAAATTATAAAATTCGGGCGCGGAAGCAAATATTTATATGATTTTTTTCAAAAATAAAGTCAGATTTTACCTATTTTTAATGAATTCGATGTATATTGTAAGCTACATGGGCTGGATTCTAGAATACCTACCACACTTGAAATAGCAATTTTTTTGTTGCAAATAGTTATATGATTTTTTACAAAAATAAAGTCAAATTTTACCTATTCTTAAAATGGATATTTTTGTTAAAGCATTAATAAACATGCTTTTGGACCTATACTATGGATAAAATATGATGAAAAATTATAAAATTCGAGAGCGGAAGTAAATATTTACATAATTTTTTACAAAAACTAACTCAGATTTTACCTATTTTTTAAGAATACGTTGTATTTTGTAAGCTACATGGGCTGGATTCTAGAATACCTACCATACTTGAAATAGCAATTTTCTTGTTGCAATGTTTTCTTTTCTTTTTTAGCTAAAATATGATAAAAAATTATAAAATTCGGTCGCGGAAGCAAATATTTATGTGATTTTTACAAAAAAAAAGTAAGATTTTACCTATTTTTGATGAATACGTTGCATATTGTAAGCTTCATTGGCTGGATTCTAGAATTCCACCACACTTGAAATAGCAATTTTCTTGTTGCAATGTTTTTTTTAGCTAAAATATGATAAAAAAATATAAAATTCGGGCGCGGAAGCAAATATCTATATGATTTTTTACAAAAATAAAGTCAGATTGTACCCATTCTTGAAATGGATATTTTTGTTAAAACATTCATAAACATGCTTTTGGACCTACACTATGGATAAAATATGATGAAAAATTATAAAATTCGGGCGCGGAAGCAAATATTTATATGATTTTTTACAAAAATAAAATCAGATTTTACCTATTTTTAATGAATAAGTTGTATATTTAAGCTACATGGGCTGGATTCTAGAATACCTATCACACTTGAAATAGCAATTTTCTTGTTGCAATGTGTTCTTTTAGCTAAAATATGATGAAAAATTATAAAATTCGGTCGCGGAAGCAAATATCTATATGATTTTTTACAAAAATAAAGTCAGATTGTACCCATTCTTGAAATGGATATTTTTGTTAAAACATTCATAAACATGCTTTTGGACCTACACTATGGATAAAATATGATGAAAAATTATAAAATTCGGGCGCGGAAGCAAATATTTATATGATTTTTTACAAAAATAAAATCAGATTTTACCTATTTTTAATGAATAAGTTGTATATTTAAGCTACATGGGCTGGATTCTAGAATACCTATCACACTTGAAATAGCAATTTTCTTGTTGCAATGTGTTCTTTTAGCTAAAATATGATGAAAAATTATAAAATTCGGTCGCGGAAGCAAATATTTATATGATTTTTTGCAAAAATAAAGTCAGATTTTACCTATTTTTGAAATGGATATTTTTGTTAAAACATTCAGAAACATGCTTTTGGACCTGTACTATGGATAAAATTTAATAAAAAATTATATAATTCGGGCGCGGAAGCAAATATTTATATAATTTATTACAAAAATTAAGTCAGATTTTACCTATTTTTGATGAATACGTTGTATATTGTAAGCTTCATTGGCTGGATTCTAGAATACCGACCACACTTAAAATAGCAAGTTTCTTGTTGCAATGTTTTCTTTTACCTAAATTTTGAAGAAAAATCATAAAATTTGGGCGCGGAAGCAAATGTTATATGATTTTTTACAAAAATAAGGTCAGATTTTACCTATTCTTGAAATGGATATTTTTGTTAAAACATTCATAAACATGCTTTTGGACCCACGCTATGGATAAAATATGATGAAAAATTATAAAATTCGGTCGCGGAAGCAAATATTTATATGATTTTTTACAAAAATAAAGTTAGATTTTACCTATTTTTGATGAATACGTTGTATATTGTAAGCTACATGGGCTAGATTTTAGAATTCCTACCACAATTGAAATAGCAATTTTCTTGTAGCAATGTTTTCTTTTAGCTAAAATATGTTAAAAAATCATAAAATTCGGGTTCGGAAGCAATTATTTATATGATTTTTTACAAAAATAAAGTCAGATTTTACCTATTTTTGAAATGGATATTTTTGTTAAAACATTCATAAACATGCTTTTGGACCTATACTATGGATAAAATATGGTGAAAAATTATAAAATTCGGGCGCGGAAGCAAATATTTATATGATTTTTTACAAAAATAAAGTCATTTTACCTATTTTTAATGAATACGTTGTATATTGTAAGCTACATGGTCTGGATTCTAGAATACCTACAACACTTGAAATAGCAATTTTCTTGTTGCAATGTGTTCTTTTAGCTAAAATTTGATGAAAAATTATAAAATTCGGTCGCGGAAGCAAATATTTATATGATTTCTTACAAAAATAAAGTCAGATTTTACCTATTTTTAATGAATACGATGTATATTGTAAGCTACATGCGCTGGATTCTAGAATACCTACCACACTTGAAATAGCAATTTTCTTGTTGCAACGTTTTCTTATAGCTAAAATATGATGAAAAATTATAAAATTCGGGCGCGGAAGCAAATATTTATATGATTTTTTACAAAAATAAAGTCAGATTTTACCTATTTTTGATGAATACGTTGCATATTGTAAGCTTCATTGGCTGGATTCTAGAATACCACTACTCTTAAAATAGCAATTTTATTGTTGCAATGTTTTCTTTTAGCTAAAATATGATGAAAAATTATATAATTCGGGCGCGATAGCAAATATTTTTATGATTTTTTACAAAAATAAAGTCAGATTTTACCTATTCTTGAAATGGATATTTTTGTTAAAACATTCATAGACATGCTTTTGGACCTATACTATGGATAAAATATGATGAAAAAATATAAAATTCGGGCGCCGAAGCAAATATTTATATGATTTTTTACAAAAATAAAGTCAGATTTTTCCTATTTTTAATGAATACGTTGTATATTGTAAGCTACATGGGCTGGTTTCTAGAATACCTACCACACTTTAAATAGCAATTTTCTTGTTGCAATGTTTTCTTTTAGCTAAAATATGATGAAAAATTATAAAATTCGGGCGCGGAAGCAAATATTTATATGATTTTTTACCAAAATAAAGTCAGATTTTACCTATGCTTGAAATGGATATTTTTGTTAAAACATTCATAAACATGCTTTTGGACCTATACTATGGATAAAATATGGTAAAAAATTATATAATTCGGGCGCGGAAGCAAATATTTATATGATTTTTTACAAAAATAAAGTCAGATTTTACCTATTTTTGAAATGGATATTTTTGTTAAAACATTCATAAACAATCTTTTAAACCTATACTATGGATAAAATATGATGAAAAATTATAAAATTCGGGCGCGGAAGCAAATATTTATATGATTTTTTATAAAAATAAAGTCAGGTTTTACCTATTCTTAAAATAGATATTTTTGTTAAAACATTCATAAACATGCTTTTGGACCTATACTATGGATAAAATATGGTGAAAAATTATAAAATTCGGGCGCGGAAGCAAATATTTATATGATTTTTTCAAAAATAAAGTCAGATTTTACCTTTTTTTGAAATGGATATTTTTGTTAAAACATTCATAAATAATCTTTTAAACCTATACTATGGATAAAATATGATGAAAAATTATAAAATTCGGGCGCGGAGGCAAATATTTATATGATTTTTTACAAAAATAAAGTCAGATTTTACCTATTTTTGATGAGTACGTTGCATATTGTAAGCTTCATTGGCTTGATTCTAGAATACCACCACACTTGAAATAGCAATTTTCATGTTGCAATGTTTTGTTTAAGCTAAAATATGATGAAAAATTATAAAATTCGGGCGCGGAATCAAATATTTATATGATTTTTTACAAAAATAAAGTCAGATTTTACCTATTCTTGAAATGGATATTTTTGTTAAAACATTCATAAACATGCTTTTGGACCTATACAATGGATAAAATATGATGAAAAAATATAAAATTCGGGCGCGGAAGCAAATATTTATATGATTTTTCACATAAATAAAGTCAGATTTTACCTATTTTTAATGAATACGTTGTATATTGTAAGCTACATGTTCTGGTTTCTAGAATACCTACCACACTTTAAATAGCAATTTTCTTGTTACAAAGTTTTCTTTTAGCTAAAATATGATGAAAAATTATAAAATTCGGTCGCGGAAGCAAATATTTATATGATTTTTTACAAAAATAAAGTCAGATTTTACCTATTTTTGATGAATACGTTGCATATTGTAAGCTTCATTATCTGGATTCTAGAATACCACCACACTTGAAATAGCAATTTTCTTGTTGCAATGTTTTCTTTTAGCTAAAATATGATGAAAAATTATAAAATTTGGGCGCGAAAGCAAATATTTTTATGATTTTTTACAAAAATAAAGTCAGATTTTACCTATTCTTGAAATGGATATTTTTGTTAAAACATTCATAGACATGCTTTTGGACCTATACTATGGATAAAATATGATGAAAAAATATAAAATTCGGGCGCGGAAACAAATATTTATATGATTTTTTACAAAAATAAAGTCAGATTTTACCTATTTTTAATGAATACGTTGTATATTGTAAGCTACATGGGCTGGTTTCTAGAATACCTACCACACTTTAAATAGCAATTTTCTTGTTGCAATGTTTTCATTTAGCTAATATATGATGAAAAATTATAAAATTCGGTCGCGGAAGCATATATTTATATGTTTTTTTACAAAAATAAAGTCAGATTTTACCTATTTTTGATGAATACGTTGCATATTGTAAGCTTCATTATCTGGATTCTAGAATACCACCACACTTGAAATAGCAATTTTCTTGTTGCAATGTTTTCTTTTAGCTAAAATATGATGAAAAATTATAAAATTCGGGCGCGGAAGCAAATATTTATATGATTTTTTACAAAAATAAAGTCAGATTTTACTATTCTTAAAATGGATATATTTGTTAAAACATTCATAAACATGCTTTTGGACCTATACTATGGATAAAATATGGTGAAAAATTATAAAATTCGGGCGCGGAAGCAAATATTTATATGATTTTTTACAAAAATTAAGTCATTTTACCTATTTTTAATGAATACGTTGTATATTGTAAGCTACGTGGTCTGGATTCTAGAATACCTACAACACTTGAAATAGCAATTTTCTTGTTGCAATGTTTTCTTTTACCTAAATTATGATGAAAAATCATAAAATTCGGGCGCGGAAGCAAATATTTATATGATTTTTCACAAAAATAAAGTCAGATTTTACCTATTTTTAATGAATACGTTGTATATTGTAAGCTACATGGGCTGGATTCTAGAATACCTACCACAATTGAAATAGCAATTTTCTTGTAGCAATGTTTTCTTTTAGCTAAAATATGATGAAAAATCATAAAATTCGGGCTCGGAAGCAATTATTTATATGATTTTTTACAAAAATAAAGTCAGATTTTACCTATTTTTGAAATGGATGTTTTTGTTAAAACATTCATAAACATGCTTTTGGACCTATACTAAAGATAAAATATGATGAAAAATTATAAAATTCGGGCGCGGAAGCAAATATTTATATGATTTTTTTCAAAAATAAAGTCAGATTTTACCTATTTTTAATGAATTCGATGTATATTGTAAGCTACATGGGCTGGATTCTAGAATACCTACCACACTTGAAATAGCAATTTTTTTGTTGCAAATAGTTATATGATTTTTTACAAAAATAAAGTCAAATTTTACCTATTCTTAAAATGGATATTTTTGTTAAAACATTAATAAACATGCTTTTGGACCTATACTATGGATAAAATATGATGAAAAATTATAAAATTCGAGAGCGGAAGTAAATATTTACATAATTTTTTACAAAAACTAACTCAGATTTTACCTATTTTTTAAGAATACGTTGTATTTTGTAAGCTACATGGGCTGGATTCTAGAATACCTACCATACTTGAAATAGCAATTTTCTTGTTGCAATGTTTTCTTTTAGCTAAAATATGATAAAAAATTATAAAATTCGGTCGCGGAAGCAAATATTTATATGATTTTTACAAAAAAAAAGTAAGATTTTACCTATTTTTGATGAATACGTTGCATATTGTAAGCTTCATTGGCTGGATTCTAGAATTCCACCACACTTGAAATAGCAATTTTCTTGTTGCAATGTTTTTTTTAGCTAAAATATGATAAAAAAATATAAAATTCGGGCGCGGAAGCAAATATCTATATGATTTTTTACAAAAATAAAGTCAGATTGTACCCATTCTTGAAATGGATATTTTTGTTAAAACATTCATAAACATGCTTTTGGACCTACACTATGGATAAAATATGATGAAAAATTATAAAATTCGGGCGCGGAAGCAAATATTTATATGATTTTTTACAAAAATAAAGTCATATTTTACCTATTTTTGATGAATACGTTGCATATTGTAAGCTTCATTGGCTGGATTCTAGAATACCGCCACTCTTGAAATAGCAATTTTCTTGTTGCAATGTTTTTTTTAGCTAAAATATGATAAAAAATTATATAATTCGGGCGCGAAAGCAAATATTTATATGATTTTTTACAAAAATAAAGTCAGATTTTACCTATTCTTGAAATGGATATTTTTGTTAAAACATTCATACTCTGAGATAGCGCGT
>JAQOWZ010000296.1:0-67996 GCA_035578165.1 Stenolophus ochropezus | reverse complement strand
ACGCGCTATCTCAGAGTTATGTTAAAAAATTATAACATTCGGTCGCGGAATCAAATATTTATATAATTTTTTACAAAAATAAAGTCAGATTTTACCTATTTTTGATGAATACGTTGCATATTGGAAGCTTCATTGGCTAGATTCTAGAACACCACCACACTTGAAATAGCAATTTTCTTGTTGCAATGTTTTCTTTTAGCTAAAATATGATGAAAAATTATAAAATTCGGGCGCGAAAGCAAATATTTATATGATGTTTTACAAAAATAAAGTCAGATTTTACCTATTTTTGAAAAGGATATTTTTGTTAAAACATTCATAAACATGCTTTTGGACCTATACTATTTATAAAATATAATGAAAAATTATAAAATTCGGGCGCGGAAGCAAATATTTATATATTTTTTTACAAAAATTAAGTCAGATTTTACATATGTTTGATGAATACGTTGTATATTGTAAGCTTCATTGGCTGGATTCTAGAATAGCTACTACACTTGAAATAGCAATTTTCTTGTTGCAATGTTTTCTTTTATCTAAATTATGATGAAAAATCATAAAATTCGGGCGCGGAAGTAAATATTTATATGATTTTTTTACAAAAATAAAGTCAGATTTTAACTATTCTTGAAATGGATATTTTTCTTAAAACATTCATAAACATGCTTTTGGACCCATACTATGGATAAAATATGATGAAAAATTATAAAATTTGGGCGCGGAAGCAAATATTTATATGATTTTTTACAAAAAAAGTCAGATTTTACCTATTTATGATGAATACGTTGTATATTGTAAGCTACGCTGGATTCTAGAATACCTACCACACTTGAAGTAGCAATTTTCTTGTTGCAATGTTTTCTTTTAGCTAAAATATGATAATAAATTGTAACATTCGGTCGCGGGAAGCAAATATTTATATAATTTTTTACAAAAATTATTTCAGATTTTACCTATTTTTGATGAATACGTTGAATATTGGAAGCTTCATTGGCTGGATTCTAGAATATTACCAAACTTGAAATAGCAATTTTCTTGTTGCACTGTTTTCTTTTAGCTAAAATATGATGAAAAATAATAAAACTCGGGCGCGGAAGCAAATATTTATAAGATTTTTTACAAAAATAAGTCAGATTTTACCTATTTTTAATGAATACATTGTATATTGTAAGCTACATGGGCTGGATTCTATAATACCTACCACAATTGGAATAGCAATTTTCTTGTAGCAATGTTTTCTTTTAGCTAAAATATGATGAAAAATCATAAAATTTGGGCGCGAAAGCAAATATTTTTATAATTTTTTACAAAAATAAAGTCAGGTTTTACATATTTTTGAAATGGATAATTTTGTTAAAACATTCATAAACATGCTTTTAGACCTATACTATGGATAAAATATGATGAAAAATTATAAATTCAGGCGCGGAAGCAAAATTTATATGATTTTTTACAAAAATAAAGTCAGATTTTACCTATTTCTAATGAATACGATGTATATTGTAAGCTACATGGGCTGGATTTTAGAATACCTACCACAATTGAAATAGCAATTTTCTTTTTGCAATGTTTTCTTTTAGCTAAAATTTGATAAAAAATTATAAAATTCGGTCGCGGAAGCTAATATTTATATGATTTTTTACAAAAATGAAGTCAGCTTTTACCTATTTTTGATAAATACGTTGCATATTGTAAGCTTCATTCTAGAATACCATCACACTTGAAATAGCAATTTTCATGTTGCAATGTTTTCTCTTAGCTAAAATATGATAAAAAATTATAAAATTCAGGCACGGAAGCAAATATTTATATGATTTTTTACAAAAACAAGGTCAGATTGTACCTTTTTTTTGAAATGGATATTTTTGTTAAAACATTCATCAACATGCTTTTGGACCTATACTATGGATAAAATATAATGAAAAATTATAAAATTCAGGCGCGGAAGTAAATATTTATATATTTTTTTACAAAAATTAAGTCAGATTTTACCTATTTTTGATGAATACGTTGTATATTGTAAGCTTCATTGGCTGGATTCTAGAATAGCTACCACACTTGAAATAGCAATATTCTTGTTGCAATGTTTTCTTTTACCTAAATTATGATGAAAAATCATAAAATTCGGGCGCGGAAGCAAATATTTATATGATTTTTTACAAAAATAAAGTCTGACTTTACCTATTTTTGATGAATACGGTGTATATTGTAAGCTACATGGGCTGGATTCTAGAATACCTTCCACAATTGAAATAGCAATTTTCTTGTAGCAATGTTTTCTTTTAGATAAAATATGATGAAAAATAATAAAACTCGGCACGGAAGCAAATATTTATAAGATTTTTTACAAAAATAAAGTCAGATTTTACCTATTTTTAATAAATTCATTGTATATTGTAAGCTACATGGGCTGGATTCTATAATACCTACCACACTTGATATAGCAATTTTCTTGTTGCAATGTTTTCTTTTAGCTAAAATATGATAAAAAATTATAACATTCGGTCGCGGAAGCAAATATTTATAAATTTTTTACAAAAATAAAGTCAGATTTTACCTATTTTTGATGAATACGTTGCATATTGGAAGCTTCATTGGCTAGATTCTAGAATACCACCACACTTGAAATAGCAATTTTCTTGTTGCAATATTTTCTTTTAGCTAAAATATGATGAAAAATTATAAAATTCGGGCGCGGAAGCAATTATTTATATGTTTTTTTACAAAAATAAAGTCAGATTTTACCTATTTTTAAATGGATATTTTTGTTAAAACATTCATAAACATGCTTTTGGACCTTTACTATGGATAAAATATAATGAAAAATTATAAAATTCGGGCACGGAAGCAAATATTTATATAATTTTTTACAAAACTTAAGTCAGATTTTACCTATTTTTGATGAATATGTTGTATATTGTAAGCTTCATTGGCTGGATTTTAGAATACCTACCAAACTTGAAATAGCAATTTTCTTGTTGTAATGTTTTCTTTTACCTAAATTATTATAAAAAATCATAAAATTCGGGCGCGGAAGCAAATATTTATATGATTATATACAAAAATAAAGTCAGATTTTACCTATTCCTAAAATGGATATTTTTGTTAAAACATTCATAAACAAGCTTTTGGATCTATACTATGGATATAATATAATAAAAAATTATAAAATTCGGACGCGGAAGCAAATATTTATATGATTTTTTACAAAAATAAAGTCAGATTTTACCTATTTTTGATAAATACGTTGTATATTGTAAGCTACATGGGCTGGATTCTAGAATACCTACCACAATTGAAATAGCAATTTTCTTGTTGCAATGTTTTCTTTTAGCTAAAATATGATGAAAAATTATAAAATTCGGTCGCAGAAGCAAATATTTATATGATTTTTTGCAATAAATAAAGTCATATTTTACCTATTTTTGAAATAGATATTTTTGTTAAAACATTCAGAAACATGCTTTTGGACCTGTACTATGGATAAAATTTAATCAAAAATTATATAATTCCGGCGCGGAAGCAAATAGTTATATAATTTATTTCAAAAATTAAGTCAGATTTTACCTATTTTTGATGAATACGTTGTATATTGTAAGCTTCATTGGCTGGATTCTAGAATACCTACCACACTTGAAATAGCAATTTTCTTGTTGCAATGTTTTCTTTTACCTAAATTATGATGAAAAATCATAAAATTCGGGCGCGGAAGCAAATATTTATATGATTTTTTACAAAAAATAAAGTCAGATTTTACCTATTCTTGAAATGGATATTTTTGTTAAAACATTCATAAACATGCTTTTAGACCCACACTATAGATAAAATATGATAAAAAATTATAAAATTCGGGCGCGAAAGCAAATATTTATATGACGTTTTACAAAAATAAAGTCAGATTTTACCTATTTTTGATGAATACGTTGCATATTGGAAGCTTCATTGGCTGGATTCTAGAATACCACCACACTTGAAATAGCAATTTTCTTGTTGCAATGTTTTCTTTTAGCTAAAATATGATGAAAAATTATAACATTCGGGCGCGGAAGCAAATATTTATATGATGTTTTACAAAAATAAAGTCAGATTTTACCTATTTTTGAAATGTATATTTTTGTTAAAACATTCATAAACATGTTTTTGGACCTATACTATGGATAAAATATAATGAAAATTATAAAATTCGGGGCGCGGAAGCAAATATTTATATAATTTTTTTTCAATAAATTAAGTCAGATTTTACCTATTTTTGATGAATACGTTGTATATTGTAAGCTTCATTGGCTGGATTCTAGAATACCTACCACACTTGAAATAGCAATTTTCTTGTTGCAATGTTTTCTTTTACCTAAATTAGGATGAAAAACTATAAAACTCGGGCGCGAAAGCAAATATTTATATGATTTTTTACAAAAAAAAGTCAGATTTTACCTATTTATGATGAATACATTGTATATTGTATGCTACATGGGCTGGATTCTAGAATACCTTCCACACTTGAAATAGCAATTTTCTTGTTGCAATGTTTTCTTTTAGCTAAAATATGATAAAAAATTATAACATTCGGTTGCGGAAGCAAATATTTATATAATTTTTTACAAAAATAAAGTCAGATTTTACCTATTTTTTAAAAGGATATTTTTGTTAAAACATTCATAAACATGCTTTTGGACTGTACTATGGATAAAATATAATGAAAAATTATAAAATTCGGGCGGGGGAAGCAAATAATTATATATTTTTTTACAAAAATTAAGTCAGATTTTACCTATTTTTGATAAATACGTTGTATATTGTAAGCTTCATTGGCTGGATTCTAGAATAGCTACTACACTTGAAATAGCAATTTTCTTGTTGGAATGTTTTCTTTTACCTAAATTATGATGAAAAATCATAAAATTCGGGCGCGGAAGTAAATATTTATATGATTTTTTACAAAAATAAAGTCAGATTTTAACTATTCTTGAAATGGATATTTTTCTTAAAACATTCATAAACATGCTTTTGGACCCATACTATGGATAAAATATGATGAAAAATTATAAAATTCGGGCGCGGAAGCAAATATTTATATGATTTTTTACAAAAAAAAGTCAGATTTTACCTATTTATGATGAATACGTTGTATATTGTAAGCTACGCTGGATTCTAGAATACCTACCACACTTGAAATAGCAATTTTCTTGTTCCAATGTTTTCTTTTAGCTAAAATATGATAAAAAATTGTAACATTCGGTCGCGGAAGCAAATATTTATATGATGTTTTACAAAAATAAAGTCAGATTTTACCTATTTTTAATGAATACATTGTATATTGTAAGCTACATGGGCTGGATTCTAGAATACCTACCACACTTGATATAGCAATTTTCTTGTTGCAATGTTTTCTTTTAGCTAAAATATGATAAAAAATTATAACATTCGGTCGCGGAAGCAAATATTTATATAATTTTTTACAAAAATAAAGTCAGTTTTTACCTATTTTTGATGAATACGTTGCATATTGGAAGCTTCATTGGCTGGATTCTAGAATACCACCACAGTTGAAATAGCAATTTTCTTGTTGCAATGTTTTCTTTTAGCTAAAATATGATGAAAAATTATAAAATTCGGGCGCGGAAGCAAATATTTATATGATGTTTTACAAAAATAAAGTCAGATTTTACCTATTTTTGAAAAGGATATTTTTGTTAAAACATTCATAAACATGCTTTTGGACCTATACTATTTATAAAATATAATGAAAAATTATAAAATTCGGGCGCGGATGCAAATATTTATATATTTTTTTACAACAATCAAGTCAGATTTTACATATTTTTGATGAATACGTTGTATATTGTAAGCTTCATTGGCTGGATTCTAGAATAGCTACTACACTTGAAATAGCAATTTTCTTGTTGCAGTGTTTTCTTTACCTAAATTATGATGAAAAATCATAAAATTCGGGCGCGGAAGTAAATATTTATATGATTTTTTACAAAAATAAAGTCAGATTTTAACTATTCTTGAAATGGATATTTTTCTTAAAACATTCATAAACATGGTTTTGGACCCATACTATGGATAAAATATGATGAAAAATTATAAAATTTGGGCGCGGAAGCAAATATTTATATGAATTTTTACAAAAAAAAAGTCAGAATTTAACTATTTATGATGAATACGTTGTATATTGTAAGCTACGCTGGATTCTAGAATACCTACCACACTTGAAATAGCAATTTTCTTGTTGCAATGTTTTCTTTTAGCTAAAATATGATAAAAAATTCTAACATTCAGTCGCGGAAGCAAATATTTATATAATTTTTTACAAAAATTAATTCAGATTTTACCTATTTTTGATGAATACGTTGAATATTGGAAGCTTCATTGGCTGGATTCTAGAATATTACCACACTTGAAATAGCAATTTTCTTGTTGCAATGTTTTCTTTTAGCTAAAATATGATGAAAAATTATAAAATTCGAGAGCGGAAGCAAATATTTACATAATTTTTTACAAAAACTAACTCAGATTTTACCTATTTTTAATGAATACGTTGTATTTTGTAAGCTTAATTGGCTGGATTCTAGAATACCACCACACTTGAAATAGCAATTTTCTTGTTGCAATGTTTTCTTTTAGCTAAAATATAATGAAAAATTATAAAATTCGGGCGCGGAAGCAATTATTTATATGTTTTTTTACAAAAATAAAGTCAGATTTTACCTATTTTTAAATGGATATTTTTGTTAAAACATTCATACACATGCTTTTGGACCTTTACTATGGATAAAATATAATGAAAAATTATAAAATTCGGGCACGGAAGCAAATATTTATATAATTTTTTACAAAACTTAAGTCAGATTTTACCTATTTTTGATGAATATGTTGTATATTGTAAGCTTCATTGGCTGGATTTTAGAATACCTACCAAACTTGAAATAGCAATTTTCTTGTTGTAATGTTTTCTTTTACCTAAATTATTATAAAAAATCATAAAATTCGGGCGCGGAAGCAAATATTTATATGATTATATACAAAAATAAAGTCAGATTTTACCTATTCCTAAAATGGATATTTTTGTTAAAACATTCATAAACAAGCTTTTGGATCTATACTATGGATATAATATAATAAAAAATTATAAAATTCGGACGCGGAAGCAAATATTTATATGATTTTTTACAAAAATAAAGTCAGATTTTACCTATTTTTGATAAATACGTTGTATATTGTAAGCTACATGGGCTGGATTCTAGAATACCTACCACAATTGAAATAGCAATTTTCTTGTTGCAATGTTTTCTTTTAGCTAAAATATGATGAAAAATTATAAAATTCGGTCGCAGAAGCAAATATTTATATGATTTTTTGCAAAAATAAAGTCATATTTTACCTATTTTTGAAATAGATATTTTTGTTAAAACATTCAGAAACATGCTTTTGGACCTGTACTATGGATAAAATTTAATCAAAAATTATATAATTTCGGCGCGGAAGCAAATAGTTATATAATTTATTTCAAAAATTAAGTCAGATTTTACCTATTTTTGATGAATACGTTGTATATTGTAAGCTTCATTGGCTGGATTCTAGAATACCTACCACACTTGAAATAGCAATTTTCTTGTTGCAATGTTTTCTTTTACCTAAATTATGATGAAAAATCATAAAATTCGGGCGCGGAAGCAAATATTTATATGATTTTTTACAAAAAATAAAGTCAGATTTTACCTATTCTTGAAATGGATATTTTTGTTAAAACATTCATAAACATGCTTTTAGACCCACACTATAGATAAAATATGATAAAAAATTATAAAATTCGGGCGCGAAAGCAAATATTTATATGACGTTTTACAAAAATAAAGTCAGATTTTACCTATTTTTGATGAATACGTTGCATATTGGAAGCTTCATTGGCTGGATTCTAGAATACCACCACACTTGAAATAGCAATTTTCTTGTTGCAATGTTTTCTTTTAGCTAAAATATGATGAAAAATTATAACATTCGGGCGCGGAAGCAAATATTTATATGATGTTTTACAAAAATAAAGTCAGATTTTACCTATTTTTGAAATGTATATTTTTGTTAAAACATTCATAAACATGTTTTTGGACCTATACTATGGATAAAAATATAATGAAAATTATAAAATTCGGGCGCGGAAGCAAATATTTATATAATTTTTTTTCAATAAATTAAGTCAGATTTTACCTATTTTTGATGAATACGTTGTATATTGTAAGCTTCATTGGCTGGATTCTAGAATACCTACCACACTTGAAATAGCAATTTTCTTGTTGCAATGTTTTCTTTTACCTAAATTAGGATGAAAAACTATAAAACTCGGCGCGAAAGCAAATATTTATATGATTTTTTACAAAAAAAAGTCAGATTTTACCTATTTATGATGAATACATTGTATATTGTATGCTACATGGGCTGGATTCTAGAATACCTTCCACACTTGAAATAGCAATTTTCTTGTTGCAATGTTTTCTTTTAGCTAAAATATGATAAAAAATTATAACATTCGGTTGCGGAAGCAAATATTTATATAATTTTTTACAAAAATAAAGTCAGATTTTACCTATTTTTTAAAAGGATATTTTTGTTAAAACATTCATAAACATGCTTTTGGACCTGTACTATGGATAAAATATAATGAAAAATTATAAAATTCGGGCGGGGAAGCAAATAATTATATATTTTTTTTACAAAAATTAAGTCAGATTTTACCTATTTTTGATAAATACGTTGTATATTGTAAGCTTCATTGGCTGGATTCTAGAATAGCTACTACACTTGAAATAGCAATTTTCTTGTTGCAATGTTTTCTTTTACCTAAATTATGATGAAAAATCATAAAATTCGGGCGCGGAAGTAAATATTTATATGATTTTTTACAAAAATAAAGTCAGATTTTAACTATTCTTGAAATGGATATTTTTCTTAAAACATTCATAAACATGCTTTTGGACCCATACTATGGATAAAATATGATGAAAAATTATAAAATTCGGGCGCGGAAGCAAATATTTATATGATTTTTTACAAAAAAAAAGTCAGATTTTACCTATTTATGATGAATACGTTGTATATTGTAAGCTACGCTGGATTCTAGAATACCTACCACACTTGAAATAGCAATTTTTCTTGTTCCAATGTTTTCTTTTAGCTAAAATATGATAAAAAATTGTAACATTCGGTCGCGGAAGCAAATATTTATATGATGTTTTACAAAAATAAAGTCAGATTTTACCTATTTTTAATGAATACATTGTATATTGTAAGCTACATGGGCTGGATTCTAGAATACCTACCACACTTGATATAGCAATTTTCTTGTTGCAATGTTTTCTTTTAGCTAAAATATGATAAAAAATTATAACATTCGGTCGCGGAAGCAAATATTTATATAATTTTTTACAAAAATAAAGTCAGTTTTTACCTATTTTTGATGAATACGTTGCATATTGGAAGCTTCATTGGCTGGATTCTAGAATACCACCACAGTTGAAATAGCAATTTTCTTGTTGCAATGTTTTCTTTTAGCTAAAATATGATAAAATTATAAAATTCGGGCGCGGAAGCAAATATTTATATGATGTTTTCCAAAAATAAAGTCAGATTTTAACTATTTTTGAAATGGATATTTTTCTTAAAACATTCATAAACATGCTTTTGGACTCATACTATGGTTAAAATATGATAAAAAATTATAAAATTCGGGCGCAGTAGCAAATATTTATATGATTGTTTACAAAAAAAAGTCAGATTTTACCTATTTATGATGAATACGTTGTATATTGTAAGCTACGCTGGATTCTAGAATACCTACCACTCTTGAAATAGCAATTTTCTTGTTGCAATGTTTTCTTTTAGCTAAAATATGATAAAAAATTGTAACATTCGGTCGCGGAAGCAAATATTTATATGATTTTTTACAAAAATAATGTCAGATTTTACCTATTTTTAATGAATACATTGTATATTGTAAGCTACATAGGCTGGATTCTAGAATACCTACCACACTTGATATAGCAATTTTCTTGTTGCAATGTTTTCTTTTAGCTAAAATATGATAAAAAATTGTAACATTCGGTCGCGGAAGCAAATATTTATATAATTTTTTTCAAAAATAAAGTCAGATTTTACCTATTTTTGATGAATACGTTGCATATTGGAAGCTTCATTGGCTGGATTCTAGAATACCACCACACTTGAAATAGCAATTTTCTTGTTGCAATGTTTTTTTTTTAGCTAAAATATGATGAAAAATTATAACATTCGGGCGCGGAAGCAAATATTTATATAATGTTTTACAAAAATAAAGTCAGATTTTACCTATTTTTGAAATGTATATTTTTGTTAAAACATTCATAAACATGTTTTTGGACCTATACTATGGATAAAATATAATGAAAATTATAAAATTCGGGCGCGGAAGCAAATATTTATATAATTTTTTTTCAATAAATTAAGTCAGATTTTACCTATTTTTGATGAATACGTTGTATATTGTAAGCATCATTGGCTGGATTCTAGAATACCTACCACACTTGAAATAGCAATTTTCTTGTTGCAATTTTTTCTTTTACCTAAATTATGATGAAAAATTATAAAACTCGGGCGCGGAAGCAAATATTTATATGATTTTTTACAAAAAAAAGTCAGATTTTACCTATTTATGATGAATACATTGTATATTGTATGCTACATGGGCTCGATTCTGGAATACCTACCACACTTGAAATAGCAATTTTCTTGTTGCAATGTTTTCTTTTAGCTAAAATATGATAAAAAATTATAACATTCGGTTGCGGAAGCAAATATTTATTTAATTTTTTACAAAAATAAAGTCAGATTTTACCTTTTTTTGATGAATACGTTGCAGATTGGAAGCTTCATTGGCTGGATTCTAGAAAACCACCACACTTGAAATAGCAATTTTCTTGTTGCAATGTTTTCTTTTAGCTAAAATATGAGAAAAAATTATAAAATTCGGGCGCGGAAGCAAATATTTTTATGATGTTTTACAAAAATAAAGTCAGATTTTACCTATTTTTTAAAAGGATATTTTTGTTAAAACATTCGTAAACATGCTTTTGGACCTGTACTATGGATAAAATATAATGAAAAATTATAAAATTCGGGCGGGGAAGCAAATATTTATATATTTTTTTACAAAAATTAAGTCAGATTTTACCTATTTTTGATGAATACGTTGTATATTGTAAGCTTCATTGGCTGGATTCTAGAATAGCTACTACACTTGAAATAGCAATTTTCTTGTTGCAATGTTTTCTTTTACCTAAATTATGATGAAAAATCATAAAATTCGGGCGCGGAAGTAAATATTTATATGATTTTTTACAAAAATAAAGTCAGATTTTAACTATTCTTGAAATGGATATTTTTCTTAAAACATTCATAAACATGCTTTTGGACCCATACTATGGATAAAATATGATGAAAAATTATAAAATTCGGGCGCGGAAGCAAATATTTATATGATTTTTACAAAAAAAAGTCAGATTTTACCTATTTATGATGAATACGTTGTATATTGTAAGCTACGCTGAATTCTAGAATACCTACCACACTTGAAATAGCAATTTTCTTGTTGCAATGTTTTCTTTTAGCTAAAATATGATAAAAAATTGTAACATTCGTTCGCGGAAGCAAATATTTATATGATTTTTTACAAAAATAATGTCAGATTTTACCTATTTTTAATGAATACATTGTATATTGTAAGCTACATGGGCTGGATTCTAGAATACCTACCACACTTGATATAGCAATTTTCTTGTTGCAATGTTTTCTTTTAGCTAAAATATGATAAAAAATTATAACATTCGTTCGCGGAAGCAAATATTTATATAATTTTTTACAAAAATAAAGTCAGATTTTACCTATTTTTTGATGAATACGTTGCATATTGGAAGCTTCATTGGCTGGATTCTAGAATACCACCACACTTGAAATAGCAATTTTCTTGTTGCAATGTTTTCTTTTAGCTAAAATATGATAAAATTATAAAATTCGGGCGCGGAAGCAAATATTTATATGATGTTTTCCAAAAATAAAGTCAGATTTTAACTATTTTTGAAATGGATATTTTTCTTAAAACATTCATAAACATGCTTTTGGACCTGTACTATGGATAAAATATAATGAAAAATTATAAAATTCGGGCGGGGAAGCAAATATTTATATATTTTTTTACAAAAATTAAGTCAGATTTTACCTATTTTTGATGAATACGTTGTATATTGTAAGCTTCATTGGCTGGATTCTAGAATAGCTACTACACTTGAAATAGCAATTTTCTTGTTGCAATGTTTTCTTTTACCTAAATTATGATGAAAAATAATAAAATTCGGGCGCGGAAGTAAATATTTATATGATTTTTTACAAAAATAAAGTCAGATTTTAACTATTCTTGAAATGGATATTTTTCTTAAAACATTCATAAACATGCTTTTGGACCCATACTATGGATAAAATATGATGAAAAATTATAAAATTCGGGCGCGGAAGCAAATATTTATATGATTTTTTACAAAAAAAAGTCAGATTTTACCTATTTATGATGAATACGTTGTATATTGTAAGCTACGCTGGATTCTAGAATACCTACCACACTTGAAATAGCAATTTTCTTGTTGCAATGTTTTCTTTTAGCTAAAATATGATAAAAAATTGTAACATTCGGTCGCGGAAGCAAATATTTATATGATTTTTTACAAAAATAATGTCAGATTTTACCTATTTTTAATGAATACATTGTATATTGTAAGCTACATGTGCTGGATTCTAGAATACCTACCACACTTGATATAGCAATTTTCTTGTTGCAATGTTTTCTTTTAGCTAAAATATGATAAAAAATTATAACATTCGGTCGCGGAAGCAAATATATATATATAATTTTTTACAAAAATAAAGTCAGATTTTACCTATTTTTGATGAATACGTTGCATATTGGAAGCTTCATTGGTTGGATTCTAGAATACCACCACACTTGAAATAGCAATTTTCTTGTTGCAATGTTTTCTTTTAGCTAAAATATGATGAAAAATTATAACATTCGGGCGCGGAAGCAAATATTTATATGATGTTTTACAAAAATAAAGTCAGATTTTACCTATTTTTGAAATGTATATTTTTGTTAAACCATTCATAAACATGTTTTTGGACCTATACTATGTATAAAATATAATGAAAATTATAAAATACGGGCGCGGAAGCAAATATTTATATAATTTTTTTTCAATAAATTAAGTCAGATTTTACCTATTTTTGATGAATACGTTGTATATTTTAAGCTTCATTGGCTGGATTCTAGAATACCTACCACACTTGAAATAGCAATTTTCTTGTTGCAATGTTTTCTTTTACCTAAATTATGATGAAAAATTATAAAACTCGGGCGCGGAAGCAAATATTTATATGATTTTTTACAAAAAAAAGTCAGATTTTACCTATTTATGATGAATACATTGTATATTGTATGCTACATAGGCTGGATTCTAGAATACCTACCACACTTGAAATAGCAATTTTCTTGTTGCAATGTTTTCTTTTAGCTAAAATATGATAAAAAATTATAACATTCGGTTGCGGAAGCAAATATTTATATAATTTTTTACAAAAATAAAGTCAGATTTTACCTATTTTTGATGAATACGTTGCATATTGGAAGCTTCATTGGCTGGATTCTAGAATACCACCACACTTGACATAGCAATTTTCTTGTTGCAATGTTTTCTTTTAGCTAAAATATGATAAAAAATTATAAAATTCGGGCGCGGAAGCAAATATTTTTATGATGTTTTACAAAAATAATGTCAGATTTTACCTATTTTTTAAAAGGATATTTTTGTTAAAACATTCATAAACATGCTTTTGGACCTGTACTATGGATAAAATATAATGAAAAATTATAAAATTCGGGCGGGGAAGCAAATATTTATATATTTTTTTACAAAAATTAAGTCAGACTTTACCTATTTTTGATGAATACGTTGTATATTGTAAGCTTCATTGGCTGGATTCTAGAATAGCTACTACACTTGAAATAGCAATTTTCTTGTTGCAATGTTTTCTTTTACCTAAATTATGATGAAAAATCATAAAATTCGGGCGCGGAAGTAAATATTTATATGATTTTTTACAAAAATAAAGTCAGATTTTAACTATTCTTGAAATGGATATTTTTCTTAAAACATTCATAAACATGCTTTTGGACCCATACTATGGATAAAATATGATGAAAAATTATAAAATTCGGGCGCGGAAGCAAATATTTATATGATTTTTTACAAAAAAAAGTCAGATTTTACCTATTTATGATGAATACGTTGTATATTGTAAGCTACGCTGGATTCTAGAATACCTACCACACTTGAAATAGCAATTTTCTTGTTGCAATGTTTTCTTTTAGCTAAAATATAATAAAAAATTGTAACATTCGGTTGCGGAAGCAAATATTTATATGATTTTTTACAAAAATAATGTCAGATTTTACCTATTTTTTAAAAGGATATTTTTGTTAAAACATTCATAAACATGCTTTTGGACCTGTACTATGGATAAAATATAATGAAAAATTATAAAATTCGGGCGGGGAAGCAAATATTTATATATTTTTTACAAAAATTAAGTCAGATTTTACCTATTTTTGATGAATACGTTGTATATTGTAAGCTTCATTGGCTGGATTCTAGAATACCTACCACACTTGAAATAGCAATTTTCTTGTTGCAATGTTTTCTTTTACCTAAATTAGGATGAAAAATTATAAAACTCGGGCGCGGAAGCAAATATTTTTATGATGTTTTACAAAAATAAAGTCAGATTTTACCTATTTTTTAAAAGGATATTTTTGTTAAAACATTCATAAACATGCTTTTGGACCTGTACTATGGATAAAATATAATGAAAAATTATAAAATTCGGGCGGGGAAGCAAATAATAATATATTTTTTTACAAAAATTAAGTCAGATTTTACCTATTTTTGATAAATACGTTGTATATTGTAAGCTTCATTGGCTGGATTCTAGAATAGCTACTACACTTGAAATAGCAATTTTCTTGTTGCAATGTTTTCTTTTACCTAAATTATGATGAAAAATCATAAAATTCGGGCGCGGAAGTAAATATTTATATGATTTTTTACAAAAATAAAGTCAGATTTTAACTATTCTTGAAATGGATATTTTTCTTAAAACATTCATAAACATGCTTTTGGACTCATACTATGGTTAAAATATGATAAAAAATTATAAAATTCGGGCGCAGTAGCAAATATTTATATGATTGTTTACAAAAAAAAGTCAGATTTTACCTATTTATGATGAATACGTTGTATATTGTAAGCTACGCTGGATTCTAGAATACCTACCACTCTTGAAATAGCAATTTTCTTGTTGCAATGTTTTCTTTTAGCTAAAATATGATAAAAAATTGTAACATTCGGTCGCGGAAGCAAATATTTATATGATTTTTTACAAAAATAATGTCAGATTTTACCTATTTTTAATGAATACATTGTATATTGTAAGCTACATAGGCTGGATTCTAGAATACCTACCACACTTGATATAGCAATTTTCTTGTTGCAATGTTTTCTTTTAGCTAAAATATGATAAAAAATTGTAACATTCGGTCGCGGAAGCAAATATTTATATAATTTTTTTTCAAAAATAAAGTCAGATTTTACCTATTTTTGATGAATACGTTGCATATTGGAAGCTTCATTGGCTGGATTCTAGAATACCACCACACTTGAAATAGCAATTTTCTTGTTGCAATGTTTTTTTTTTAGCTAAAATATGATGAAAAATTATAACATTCGGGCGCGGAAGCAAATATTTATATAATGTTTTACAAAAATAAAGTCAGATTTTACCTATTTTTGAAATGTATATTTTTGTTAAAACATTCATAAACATGTTTTTGGATCTATACTATGGATAAAATATAATGAAAATTATAAAATTCGGGCGCGGAAGCAAATATTTATATAATTTTTTTTCAATAAATTAAGTCAGATTTTACCTATTTTTGATGAATACGTTGTATATTGTAAGCATCATTGGCTGGATTCTAGAATACCTACCACACTTGAAATAGCAATTTTCTTGTTGCAATTTTTTCTTTTACCTAAATTATGATGAAAAATTATAAAACTCGGGCGCGGAAGCAAATATTTATATGATTTTTTACAAAAAAAAGTCAGATTTTACCTATTTATGATGAATACATTGTATATTGTATGCTACATGGGCTGGATTCTAGAATACCTACCACACTTGAAATAGCAATTTTCTTGTTGCAATGTTTTCTTTTAGCTAAAATATGATAAAAAATTATAACATTCGGTTGCGGAAGCAAATATTTATATAATTTTTTACAAAAATAAAGTCAGATTTTACCTTTTTTTGATGAATACGTTGCATATTGGAAGCTTCATTGGCTGGATTCTAGAAAACCACCACACTTGAAATAGCAATTTTCTTGTTGCAATGTTTTCTTTTAGCTAAAATATGATAAAAAATTATAAAATTCGGGCGCGGAAGCAAATATTTTTATGATGTTTTACAAAAATAAAGTCAGATTTTACCTATTTTTTAAAAGGATATTTTTGTTAAAACATTCGTAAACATGCTTTTGGACCTGTACTATGGATAAAATATAATGAAAAATTATAAAATTCGGGCGGGGAAGCAAATATTTATATATTTTTTTACAAAAATTAAGTCAGATTTTACCTATTTTTGATGAATACGTTGTATATTGTAAGCTTCATTGGCTGGATTCTAGAATAGCTACTACACTTGAAATAGCAATTTTCTTGTTGCAATGTTTTCTTTTACCTAAATTATGATGAAAAATCATAAAATTCGGGCGCGGAAGTAAATATTTATATGATTTTTTACAAAAATAAAGTCAGATTTTAACTATTCTTGAAATGGATATTTTTCTTAAAACATTCATAAACATGCTTTTGGACCCATACTATGGATAAAATATGATGAAAAATTATAAAATTCGGGCGCGGAAGCAAATATTTATATGATTTTTACAAAAAAAAGTCAGATTTTACCTATTTATGATGAATACGTTGTATATTGTAAGCTACGCTGAATTCTAGAATACCTACCACACTTGAAATAGCAATTTTCTTGTTGCAATGTTTTCTTTTAGCTAAAATATGATAAAAAATTGTAACATTCGTTCGCGGAAGCAAATATTTATATGATTTTTTACAAAAATAATGTCAGATTTTACCTATTTTTAATGAATACATTGTATATTGTAAGCTACATGGGCTGGATTCTAGAATACCTACCACACTTGATATAGCAATTTTCTTGTTGCAATGTTTTCTTTTAGCTAAAATATGATAAAAAATTATAACATTCGTTCGCGGAAGCAAATATTTATATAATTTTTTACAAAAATAAAGTCAGATTTTACCTATTTTTTGATGAATACGTTGCATATTGGAAGCTTCATTGGCTGGATTCTAGAATACCACCACACTTGAAATAGCAATTTTCTTGTTGCAATGTTTTCTTTTAGCTAAAATATGATAAAATTATAAAATTCGGGCGCGGAAGCAAATATTTATATGATGTTTTCCAAAAATAAAGTCAGATTTTAACTATTTTTGAAATGGATATTTTTCTTAAAACATTCATAAACATGCTTTTGGACCTGTACTATGGATAAAATATAATGAAAAATTATAAAATTCGGGCGGGGAAGCAAATATTTATATATTTTTTTACAAAAATTAAGTCAGATTTTACCTATTTTTGATGAATACGTTGTATATTGTAAGCTTCATTGGCTGGATTCTAGAATAGCTACTACACTTGAAATAGCAATTTTCTTGTTGCAATGTTTTCTTTTACCTAAATTATGATGAAAAATCATAAAATTCGGGCGCGGAAGTAAATATTTATATGATTTTTTACAAAAATAAAGTCAGATTTTAACTATTCTTGAAATGGATATTTTTCTTAAAACATTCATAAACATGCTTTTGGACCCATACTATGGATAAAATATGATGAAAAATTATAAAATTCGGGCGCGGAAGCAAATATTTATATGATTTTTTACAAAAAAAAGTCAGATTTTACCTATTTATGATGAATACGTTGTATATTGTAAGCTACGCTGGATTCTAGAATACCTACCACACTTGAAATAGCAATTTTCTTGTTGCAATGTTTTCTTTTAGCTAAAATATGATAAAAAATTGTAACATTCGGTCGCGGAAGCAAATATTTATATGATTTTTTACAAAAATAATGTCAGATTTTACCTATTTTTAATGAATACATTGTATATTGTAAGCTACATGTGCTGGATTCTAGAATACCTACCACACTTGATATAGCAATTTTCTTGTTGCAATGTTTTCTTTTAGCTAAAATATGATAAAAAATTATAACATTCGGTCGCGGAAGCAAATATATATATATAATTTTTTACAAAAATAAAGTCAGATTTTACCTATTTTTGATGAATACGTTGCATATTGGAAGCTTCATTGGTTGGATTCTAGAATACCACCACACTTGAAATAGCAATTTTCTTGTTGCAATGTTTTCTTTTAGCTAAAATATGATAAAATTATAAAATTCGGGCGTGGAAGCAAATATTTATATGATGTTTTCCAAAAATAAAGTCAGATTTTAACTATTTTTGAAATGGATATTTTTCTTAAAACATTTATAAACATGCTTTTGGACTCATACTATGGATAAAATATGATAAAAAATTATAAAATTCAGGTGCGGTAGCAAATATTTATATGATTTTTTACAAAAAAAAGTCAGATTTTACCTATTTATGATGAATACGTTGTATATTGTAAGCTATGCTAGATTCTAGAATACCTACCACTCTTGAAATAGCAATTTTCTTGTTGCAATGTTTTCTTTTAGCTAAAATATGATAAAAAATTGTAACATTCGGTCGCGGAAGCAAATATTTATATAATTTTTTACAAAAATAAAGTCAGATTTTACCTATTTTTGATGAATACGTTGCATATTGAAAGCTTCATTGGCTGGATTCTAGAATACCACCACACTTGAAATAGCAATTTTCTTGTTGCAATGTTTTCTTTTAGCTAAAATATGATGAAAAATTATAACATTCGGGCGCGGAAGCAAATATTTATATGATGTTTTACAAAAATAAAGTCAGATTTTACCTATTTTTGAAATGTATATTTTTGTTAAACCATTCATAAACATGTTTTTGGACCTATACTATGTATAAAATATAATGAAAATTATAAAATTCGGGCGCGGAAGCAAATATTTATATAATTTTTTTTCAATAAATTAAGTCAGATTTTACCTATTTTTGATGAATACGTTGTATATTGTGAGCTTCATTGGCTGGATTCTAGAATACCTACCACACTTGAAATAGCAATTTTCTTGTTGCAATGTTTTCTTTTACCTAAATTATGATGAAAAATTATAAAACTCGGGCGCGGAAGCAAATATTTATATGATTTTTTACAAAAAAAAGTCAGATTTTACCTATTTATGATGAATACATTGTATATTGTATGCTACATAGGCTGGATTCTAGAATACCTACCACACTTGAAATAGCAATTTTCTTGTTGCAATGTTTTCTTTTAGCTAAAATATGATAAAAAATTATAACATTCGGTTGCGGAAGCAAATATTTATATAATTTTTTACAAAAATAAAGTCAGATTTTACCTATTTTTGATGAATACGTTGCATATTGGAAGCTTCATTGGCTGGATTCTAGAATACCACCACACTTGACATAGCAATTTTCTTGTTGCAATGTTTTCTTTTAGCTAAAATATGATAAAAAATTATAAAATTCGGGCGCGGAAGCAAATATTTTTATGATGTTTTACAAAAATAATGTCAGATTTTACCTATTTTTTAAAAGGATATTTTTGTTAAAACATTCATAAACATGCTTTTGGACCTGTACTATGGATAAAATATAATGAAAAATTATAAAATTCGGGCGGGGAAGCAAATATTTATATATTTTTTTACAAAAATTAAGTCAGACTTTACCTATTTTTGATGAATACGTTGTATATTGTAAGCTTCATTGGCTGGATTCTAGAATAGCTACTACACTTGAAATAGCAATTTTCTTGTTGCAATGTTTTCTTTTACCTAAATTATGATGAAAAATCATAAAATTCGGGCGCGGAAGTAAATATTTATATGATTTTTTACAAAAATAAAGTCAGATTTTAACTATTCTTGAAATGGATATTTTTCTTAAAACATTCATAAACATGCTTTTGGACCCATACTATGGATAAAATATGATGAAAAATTATAAAATTCGGGCGCGGAAGCAAATATTTATATGATTTTTTACAAAAAAAAGTCAGATTTTACCTATTTATGATGAATACGTTGTATATTGTAAGCTACGCTGGATTCTAGAATACCTACCACACTTGAAATAGCAATTTTCTTGTTGCAATGTTTTCTTTTAGCTAATATATAATAAAAAATTGTAACATTCGGTTGCGGAAGCAAATATTTATATGATTTTTTACAAAAATAATGTCAGATTTTACCTATTTTTTAAAAGGATATTTTTGTTAAAACATTCATAAACATGCTTTTGGACCTGTACTATGGATAAAATATAATGAAAAATTATAAAATTCGGGCGGGGAAGCAAATATTTATATATTTTTTACAAAAATTAAGTCAGATTTTACCTATTTTTGATTAATACGTTGTATATTGTAAGCTTCATTGGCTGGATTCTAGAATAGCTACTACACTTGAAATAGCAATTTTCTTGTTGCAATGTTTTCTTTTACCTAAATTATGATGAAAAATCATAAAATTCGGGCGCGGAAGTAAATATTTATATGATTTTTTACAAAAATAAAGTCAGATTTTAACTATTCTTGAAATGGATATTTTTCTTAAAACATTCATAAACATGCTTTTGGACCCATACTATGGATAAAATATGATGAAAAATTATAAAATTCGGGCGCGGAAGCAAATATTTATATGATTTTTTACAAAAAAAAGTCAGATTTTACCTATTTATGATGAATACGTTGTATATTGTAAGCTACGCTGGATTCTAGAATACCTACCACACTTGAAATAGCAATTTTCTTGTTGCAATGTTTTCTTTTAGCTAAAATATAATAAAAAATTGTAACATTCGGTTGCGGAAGCAAATATTTATATGATTTTTTACAAAAATAATGTCAGATTTTACCTATTTTTTAAAAGGATATTTTTGTTAAAACATTCATAAACATGCTTTTGGACCTGTACTATGGATAAAATATAATGAAAAATTATAAAATTCGGGCGGGGAAGCAAATATTTATATATTTTTTACAAAAATTAAGTCAGATTTTACCTATTTTTGATTAATACGTTGTATATTGTAAGCTTCATTGGCTGGATTCTAGAATAGCTACTACACTTGAAATAGCAATTTTGTTGTTGCAATGTTTTCTTTTACCTAAATTATGATGAAAAATCATAAAATTCGGGCGCGGAAGTAAATATTTATATGATTTTTTACAAAAATAAAGTCAGATTTTAACTATTCTTGAAATGGATATTTTTCTTAAAACATTCATAAACATGCTTTTGGACCCATACTATGGATAAAATATGATGAAAAATTATAAAATTCGTGCGCGGAAGCAAATATTTATATGATTTTTTACAAAAAAAAGTCAGATTTTACCTATTTATGATGAATACGTTGTATATTGTAAGCTACGCTGGATTCTAGAATACCTACCACACTTGAAATAGCAATTTTCTTGTTGCAATGTTTTCTTTTAGCAAAAATATGATAAAAAATTATAACATTCGGTCGCGGAAGCAAATATTTATATAATTTTTTACAAAAATAAAGTCAGATTTTACCTATTTTTGATGATTACGTTGCATATTGGAAGCTTCATTGGCTGGATTCTAGAATACCACAACACTTGAAATAGCAATTTTCTTGTTGCAATGTTTTCTTTTAGCTAAAATATGATGAAAAATTATAACATTCGGGCGTGGAAGCAAATATTTATATGATGTTTTACAAAAATAAAGTCAGATTTTACCTATTTTTGAAATGTATATTTTTGTTAAAACATTCAAAAACATGTTTTTGGACCTATACTATGGATAAAATATAATGAAAATTATAAAATTCGGGCGCGGAAGCAAATATTTATATAATTTTTTTTCAATAAATTAAGTCAGATTTGACTTATTTTTGATGAATACGTTGTATATTGTAAGCTTCATTGGCTGGATACTAGAATACCTACCACACTTGAAATAGCAATTTTCTTGTTGCACTGTTTTCCCTTACCTAAATTATGATGAAGAACTATAAAACTCGGGCGCGGAAGCAAATATTTATATGATTTTTTACAAAAAAAAGTCAGATTTTACCTATTTATGATGAATACATTGTATATTGTATGCTACATGGGGTGGATTCTAGAATACCTACCACACTTGAAATAGCAATTTTCTTGTTGCAATGTTTTCTTTTAGCTAAAATATGATAAAAAATTATAACATTCGGTTGCGGAAGCAAATATTTATATAATTTTTTACAAAAATAAAGTCAGATTTTACCTATTTTTGATGAATACGTTGCATATTGGAAGCTTCATTGGCTGGATTCTAGAATACCACCACACTTGAAATAGCAATTTTCTTGTTGCAATGTTTTCTTTTAGCTAAAATATGATGAAAAATTATAAAATTCGGGCGCGGAAGCAAATATTTATATGATGTTTTACATAAATAAAGTCAGATATAACCTATTTTTGAAATGGATATTTTTGTTAAAACATTCATACACATGTTTTTGGATCTATACTATGGATAAAATATAATGAAAATTATAAAATTCGGTCGCGGAAGCAAATATTTATATAATTTTTTTTCAAAAATTAAGTCAGATTTAACCTATTTTTGATGAATACGTTGTATATTGTAAGCTTCATTGGCTTGATTCTAGAATACCTACCACACTTGAAATAGCAATTTTCTTGTAGCAATGTTTTCTTTTACCTAAATTATTAAAAAAAATCATAAAATTCGGGCGCGGAGGCAAATATTTATTTGATTTTTTACAAAAATAATGTCAGACTTTACCTATTCTTGAAATGGATATTTTTGTTAAAATATTCATAAACATGCTTGTGGACCTATACTATGGATAAAATATGATGAAAAATTATAAAATTCGAGCGCGGAAGCAAATATTTGTATAATTTTTTACAAAAAAAAGTCAGATTTTACCTATTTATACGTTGTATATTGTAAGCTACATGGGCTGGATTGTAGAATACCTACCACAATTGAAATAGCAATTTTCTTGTTGCAATGTTTTCTTTTAGCTAAAATATGTTAAAAAAACATAAATTTTGGGCGCGGAAGTAAATATTTATATGATTTTTTACAAAAATAAAGTCAGATTTTAATTATTTTTGAAATGGATAATTTTGTTAAAACATTCATAAACAAGCTTTTGGATCTATACTATGGATAAAATATGATAAAAAATTATATTCGGGCGCGGAAGCAAATATTTATATGATTTTTTACAAAAATAAAGTCAGATTTTACCTATTTTTAATGAATACGATGTATATTTAAGCTACATGCGCTGGATTCTAGAATACCTACCACACTTGAAATAGCAATTTTCTTGTTGCAACGTTTTCTTATAGCTAAAATATGATGAAATATTATAAAATTGGGGCAAGGAAGCAAATATTTATATGATTTTTTACAAAAATAAAGTCAGATTTTACATATTTTTGATGAATACGTTGCATATTGTAAGCTTCATTGGCTGGATTCTAGAATACCACCACACTTGAAATAGCAATTTTCTTGTTGCAATGTTTTCTTTTAGCTAAAATATGATAAAAAATTATAAAATTCGGGCGCGGAAGCAAATATTTATATGATTTTTTACAAAAATAAAGTCAGATTTTACCTATTCTTGAAATGGATATTTTTGTTAAAACATTCATAAACATGCTTTTGGACCTATACTATGGATAAAATATGGTGAAAAATTATAAAATTCGGGCGCGGAAGCAAATATTTATATAATTATTTACAAAAATAAAGTCAGATTTGACCTATTTTTGATGAATACGTTGTATATTGTAAGCTTCATTGGCTAGATTCTAGAATACCTACCACACTTGAAATAGCAATTTTCTTGTTGCAACGTTTTCTTTTACCTAAATTATGATGAAAAATCATAAAATTCGGGCGCGGATGCAAATATTTATATGATTTTTTACAAAAATAAAGTCAGATTTTACCTATTCTTAAAATGGATATTTTTGTTAAAACATTCATAAACATGCTTTTGGACCTATACTATGGATAAAATATAATAAAAAATTATAAAATTCGGGCGCGGAAGCAAATATTTATATGATTTTTTACAAAAATTAAGTCAGAATTTACCTATTTTTGAAACGGATATTTTTGTTAAAACATTAATAAACATGCTTTTGGTCCTATACTATGGATAAAATATAATTAAAAAATTATAAAATTCGGGCGCGGAAGCAAATATTTATATAATTTTTTACAAAAATTAAGTCAGATTTTACCTATTCTTAAAATGGATATTTTTGTTAAAACATTCATAAACATGCTTTTGGACCTATACTATGGTTAAAATATAATAAAAAATTATAAAATTCGATCGCCTAAGCAAATATTTACATAATTTTTTACAAAAAGTAAGTCAGATTTTACCTATTTTAATGAATACGTTGTATATTGTAAGCTACATGGGCTGGATTCTAGAATACCTACCACACTTGAAATAGCAATTTTCTTGTTGCAATGTTTTCTTTTAGCTAAAATATGATGAAAAATTATAAAATTCGGTCGCGGAAGCAAATATTTATATGATTTTTTACAAAAATAAAGTCAGATTTTACCTATTTTTGATGAATACGTTGCATACTGTAAGCTTCATTGGCTGGATTCTAAAATTCCACCACACTTGAAATAGCAATTTTCTTGTTGCAATGTTTTCTTTTAGCTAAAATATGATAAAAAATTATAAAATTCTGGCGCGGAAGCAAATATCTATATGATTTTTACAAAAATAAAGTCAGATTTTACCTATTCTTGAAATGGATATTTTTGTTAAAACATTCATAAACATGCTTTTGTACCTATACTATGGATAAAATATGACGAAAAATTATAAAAGTCGGGCGCGGAAGCAAATATTTATATGATTTTTTACAAAAATAAAGTCAGATTTTACCTATTTTTAATGAATACGTTGTATATTGTAAGCTACATGGGCTGGATTCTAGAATACGTATCACACTTGAAATAGCAATTTTCTTGTTGCAATGTGTTCTTTTAGCTAAAATATGATGAAAAATTATAAAATTCAGTCGCGGAAGCAAATATTTATATGATTTTTTGCAAAAATTAAGTCAGATTTTACCTATTTTTGATGAATACGTTGTATATTGTAAGCTTCATTGGCTGGATTCTAGAATGCCATCCACACTTTAAATAGCAATTTTCTTGTTGCATTGTTTTCTTTTACCTAAATTATGATGAAAAATCATAAAATTCGGGCGTGGAAGCAAATATTTATATGATTTTTTACAAAAATAAAGTCAGATTTTACCTATTCTTGAAATGGATATTTTTGTTAAAAAATTCATAAAGATGCTTTTGGACCCACACTATGGACAAAATATGATAAAAAATTATAAAATTCGGGCGCGGAAGCAAATATTTATATGATTTTTAAAAAAATAAAGTTAGATTTTACCTATTTTTGATGAATACGTTGTATATTGTAAGCTTCATTGGCTGGATTCTAGAATACCTACCACAATTGAAATAGCAATTTTCTTATAGCAATGTTTTCTTTTATCTAAGATATGATGAAAAATCATAAAATTCGGGCTCGGAAGCAATTATTTAAATGATTTTTTCTAAAATAAAGTCAGATTTTACCTATTTTTGAAATGGATATTTTTGTTAAAACATTCATAAACAATCTTTTAAACCTATACTATGGATAAAATATGATGAAAAATTATAAATAAAATTCGGGCGCGGAAGCAAATATTTATATGATTTTTTACAAAAATAAAGTCAGATTTTACCTATTTTTAATGAATACGATGTATATTTAAGCTACATGCGCTGGATTCTAGAATACCTACCACACTTGAAATAGCAATTTTCTTGTTGCAAACGTTTTCTTATAGCTAAAATATGATGAAAAATTATAAAATTGGGGCACGGAAGCAAATATTTATATGATTTTTTACAAAAATAAAATCAGATTTTACCTATTTTTGATGAATACGTTGCATATTGTAAGCTTCATTGGCTTGATTCTAGAATACCACCACACTTGAAATAGCAATTTTCTTGTTGCAATGTTTTCTTTTAGCTAAACTATGATAAAAAATTATAAAATTTCGGGCGCGGAATCAAATATTTATATGATTTTTTACAAAAATAAAGTCAGATTTTACCTATTCTTGAAATGGATATTTTTGTTAAAACATTCATAAACATGCTTTTGGACCTATACTTTGGATAAAATATAATAAAAAATTATAAAATTCGGGCTCGGAAGCAATTATTTAAATGATTTTTTACAAAAATAAAGTCAGATTTTACCTATTTTTGAAATGGATATTTTTGTTAAAACATTCATAAACAATCTTTTAAACCTATACTATGGATAAAATATGATGAAAAATTATAAAATACGGGCGCGGAAGCAAATATTTATATGATTTTTTACAAAAATAAAGTCAGATTTTTACCTATTTTTTAATGAATACGATGTATATTTAAGCTACATGCGCTGGATTCTAGAATACCTACCACACTTGAAATAGCAATTTTCTTGTTGCACACGTTTTCTTATAGCTAAAATATGATGAAAAATTATAAAATTGGGGCACGGAAGCAAATATTTATATAATTTTTTACAAAAATTAAGTCAGATTTTACCTATTTTTGATGAATACGTTGCATATTGTAAGCTTCATTGGCTGGATTCTAGAATACCACCACACTTGAAATAGCAATTTTCATGTTGCAATGTTTTCTTTTAGCTAAAATATGATGAAAAATTATAAAATTCGGGCGCGGAAGCAAATATTTATATGATTTTTTACAAAAATAAAGTCAGATTTTACCTATTTTTGAAATGGATATTTTTGTTAAAACATTCATAAACATGCTTTTGGACCTATACTATGGATAAAATATGGTGAAAAATTATAAAATTCGGGCGCGGAAGCAAATATTTATATAATTTTTGACAAAAATAAAGTCAGATTTTACCTATTTTTGATGAATACGTTGTATATTGTAAGCTTCATTGGCTGGATTCTAGAATACCTACCACACTTGAAATAGCAATTTTCTTGTTGCAATGTTTTCTTTTACCTAAATTATGATGAAAACTCATAAAATTCGGGCGCGGATGCAAATATTTATATGATTTTTTACAAAAATAAAGTCAGATTTTACCTATTCTTAAAATGGATATTTTTGTTAAAACATTCATAAACATGCTTTTGGACCTATACTAAGGATAAAATATAATAAAAAATTATAAAATTCGGGCGCGGAGACAAATATTTATATGATTTTTTTACAAAAATTAAGTTAGATTTTACCTATTTTTGAAATGGATATTTTTGTTAAAACATTCATAAACATGCTTTTGGTCCTATACTATGGATAAAATATAATAAAAAATTATAAAATTCGGGCGCGGAAGCAAATATTTATATAATTTTTTACAAAAATTAACTCAGATTTTACCTATTCTTAAAATGGATATTTTTGTTAAAACATTCATAAACATGCTTTTGGACCTATACTATGGATAAAATATAATAAAAAATTATAAAATTCGGGCGCGGAAGCAAATATTTATATGATTTTTTACCAAAATTAAGTCAGATTTTACCTATTTTTGAAATGGATATTTTTGTTAAAACATTCATAAACATGCTTTTGGTCCTATACTATGGATAAAATATAATAAAAAATTATAAAATTCGGGCGCGGAAGCAAATATTTACATAATTTTTTACAAAAAGTAAGTCAGATTTTACCTATTTTTAATGAATACGTTGTATATTGTAAGCTACATGGGCTGGATTCTAGAATACCTACCACACTTGAAATAGCAATTTTCTTGTTTGCAATGTTTTCTTTTAGCTAAAATATGATGAAAAATTATAAAATTCGGTCGCGGAAGCAAATATTTATATGATTTTTTTACAAAAATAAAGTCAGATTTTACCTATTTTTGATGAATACGTTGCATACTGTAAGCTTCATTGGCTGGATTCTAAAATTCCACCACACTTGAAATAGCAATTTTCTTGTTGCAATGTTTTCTTTTAGCTAAAATATGATAAAAAATTATAAAATTCTGGCGCGGAAGCAAATATCTATATGATTTTTTACAAAAATAAAGTCAGATTTTACCTATTCTTGAAATGGATATTTTTGTTAAAACATTCATAAACATGCTTTTGGACCTATACTATGGGATAAAATATGGTGAAAAATTATAAAATTCGGGCGCGGAAGCAAATATTTATATAATTTTTGACAAAAATAAAGTCAGATTTTACCTATTTTTGATGAATACGTTGTATATTGTAAGCTTCATTGGCTGGATTCTAGAATACCTACCACACTTGAATTAGCAATTTTCTTGTTGCAATGTTTTTTTTTTACCTAAATTATGATGAAAAATCATAAAATTCGGGCGCGGATGCAAATATTTATATGATTTTTTACAAAAATAAAGTCAGATTTTACCTATTCTTAAAATGGATATTTTTGTTAAAACATTCATAAACATGCTTTTGGACCTATACTATGGATAAAATATAATAAAAAATTATAAAATTCGGGCGCGGAGACAAATATTTTGTAACGGCGCAGTCGGTAGGATCTAGTAAAAAAAACAATTTGTTATTACTAGATAAGCAAACGATCGATTGAATTAGTTTGACACAAAACCAAAATGGTAAATCACACGGACGTAGTGACTCCAACGACGACTACGATGACTGTTCTTAATCCGCTTACTTCCACGACGGTGGTATATTCAACCACTACGACTACGACAACAGTAGAGAATCCGACCGCTCCTCCAGTTACAATGCCCTATTATTATCCTACGGACTGCGCCAATTGTAACAGTCAGTGCGTTTGGGTAGTGAACCGCACTGTCGTTGACGTATTGAACTATTACCCGGACAACCACAGAAAGAATAATGAAATTTATACTTACCTGTGTCACTACGCTGCCTGGGTAGACACACTGCTGCAGAATGGAATAATGGGTGCACACACGAAAGAACGAAACAAGTTGAAAAAAATATAAATATAATTAAAGTTAATTAATCACAAAATCTAAGATATAAATACAATTTCGAAAGTGCGACTGTTCGCTTCCACGACCGAATCGAGAATCCTCTCTGCTGGAAACGCACAGTCTTTGCAAGCTGGTTCATTTGACCACGTTAACAATTTTCGGCCGGTAAGTTTCCGCGGTTCTACTAGAATTTACGTGTGCGGAAACTCGCCAGCCACGAGTCAGCGAGTGCAACGAACACGGTGCACCATAAACAGAAAATTAATAAAATTTCCGAAGGCACACACGTGGCCGTTCCAATTTATATAATTTTTTTACAAAAATTAAGTCAGATTTTACCTATTTTTGAAATGGATATTTTTGTTAAAACATTCATAAACATGCTTTTGGTCCTATACTATGGATAAAATATAATAAAAAATTATAAAATTCGGGCGCGGAAGCAAATATTTATATAATTTTTTACAAAAATTAACTCAGATTTTACCTATTCTTAAAATGGATATTTTTGTTAAAACATTCATAAACATGCTTTTGGACCTATACTATGGATAAAATATAATAAAAAATTATAAAATTCGGGCGCGGAAGCAAATATTTATATGATTTTTTACAAAAATAAAGTCAGATTTTACCTATTTTTTAAATGGATATTTTTGTTAAAACATTCATAAACAATCTTTTAAACCTATACTATGGATAAAATATGATGAAAAAATTATAAAATTCGGGCGCGGAAGCAAATATTTATATGATTTTTTACAAAAATAAAGTCAGATTTTACCTATTTTTAATGAATACGATGTATATTTAAGCTACATGCGCTGGATTCTAGAATACCTACCACACTTGAAATAGCAATTTTCTTGTTGCAACGTTTTCTTATAGCTAAAATATGATGAAAAATTATAAAATTGGGGCACGGAAGCAAATATTTATATGATTTTTTACAAAAATTAAGTCAGATTTTACCTATTTTTGATGAATACGTTGCATATTGTAAGCTTCATTGGCTGGATTCTAGAATACCACCACACTTGAAATAGCAATTTTCTTGTTGCAATGTTTTCTTTTAGCTAAAATATGATGAAAAATTATAAAGTTCGGGCGCGGAAGCAAATATTTATATGATTTTTTACAAAAATAAAGTCAGATTTTACCTATTCTTGAAATGGATATTTTTGTTAAAACATTCATAAACATGCTTTTGGACCTATACTATGGATAAAATATGGTGAAAAATTATAAAATTCGGGCGCGGAAGCAAATATTTTATACAATTTTTTGACAAAAATAAAGTCAGATTTTACCTATTTTTGATGAATACGTTGTATATTGTAAGCTTCATTGGCTGGATTCTAGAATACCTACCACACTTGAAATAGCAATTTTCTTGTTGCAATGTTTTCTTTTACCTAAATTATGATGAAAAATCATAAAATTCGGGCGCGGATGCAAATATTTATTGATTTTTTACAAAAATAAAGTCAGATTTTACCTATTTTTGATGAATACGATGCATACTGTAAGCTTCATTGGCTGGATTCTAAAATTCCACCACACTTGAAATAGCAATTTTCTTGTTGCAAATGTTTTCTTTTAGCTAAAATATGATAAAAAATTATAAAATTCGGGCGCGGAAGCAATTATTTATATGTTTTTTTACAAAAATAAAGTCAGATTTTACCTAATTTTTAAATGGATATTTTTGTTAAAACATTCATTAACATGCTTTTGGACCTTTACTATGGATAAAATATAATGAAAAATTATAAAATTCGGGCGCGGAAGTAAATATTTATAAAAATTTTTACAAAAATTAAGTCAGATTTTACCTATTTTTAATGAATACGTTGTATATTGTAAGCTTCATTGGCTGGATTCTAGAATACCTACCACACTTTAAATAGCAATTTTCTTCTTGCAATGTTTTCTTTTACCTAAATTATGATGAAAAATCATAAAATTCGAGCGCGGAAGCAAATATTTATATGATTTTTTACAAAAATAAAGTCAGATTTTACCTATTCTTAAAATGGATATTTTTGTTAAAACATTCATAAACATGCATTTGGACCTATACTATGGATAAAATATAATAAAAAATTATAAAATTCGGGCGCGGAAGCAAATATTTATATGATTTTTTACAAAAATAAAGTCAGATTTTACCTATTTTTAATGAATACGTTGTATATTGTAAGCTACATGGGCTGGATTCTAGAACACCAATCACACTTGAAATAGCAATTTTCTTGTTGCAATGTTTTCTTTTAGCTAAAATTTGATGAAAAATTATAAAATTCGGTCGCGGAAGCAAGTATTTATATGATTTTTTACAAAAATAAAGTCAGATTTTACCTATTTTTGATAAATACGTTGCATATTGTAAGCTTCATTGGCTGAATTATAGAATACCACCACACTTGAAATAGCAATTTTCATGTTGCAATGTTTTCATTTAGCTAAAATATGATGAAAAATTATAAAATTCGGGCGCGGAAGCAAATATTTATATGATTTTTTACAAAAATAAAGTCAGATTTTACCTATTTTTGATATGGATATTTTTGTTAAAACATTCATAAACATGCTTTTATAATGAAAAATTATAAAATTCGTGCGCGGAAGCAAATATTTATTTATTTTTTTACAAAAATAAATTAAGTCAGATTTTACCTATTTTTGATGAATACGTTGTATATTGTAAGCTTCATTGGCTGGATTCTAGAATACCTACCACAATTGAAATAGCAATTTTCTTGTAGCAATGTTTTCTTTTAGCTAAAATATGATGAAAAATCATAAAATTCAAGCTCGGAAGCAATTATTTATATGATTTTTTACAAAAATAAAGTCAGATTTTACCTATTTTTGAAATGGATATTTTTGTTAAAACATTCATAAACAATCTTTTAAACCTATACTATGGATAAAATATGATGAAAAATTATAAAATTCGGACGCGGAAGCAAATATTTATATGATTTTTTTCAAAAATAAAGTCAGTTTTTACCTATTTTTAATGAATACGATGTATATTGAAAGCTACATGCGCTGGATTCTAGAATACCTACCACACTTGAAATAGCAATTTTCTTGTTGCAAAGTTTTCTTATAGCTAAAATATGATGAAAAAATTATAAAATTCGGGCGCGGAAGCAAATATTTATATGATTTTTTACAAAAATAAAGTCAGATTTTACTTATTTTTGATAAATACGTTGCATGTTGTAAGCTTCATTGGCTGGATTCTAGAATACCACCACACTTGAAATAGCAATTTTCTTGTTGCAATGTTTTCTTTAGCTAAAACATTATGAAAAAAATATAAAATTCGGGCGCGAAAGCAAATATTTATATGATTTTTTACAAAAATAAAGTCAGATTTTACCTATTCTTGAAATGGATATTTTTGTTAAAACATTCATAAACATGCTTTTGGACCTATACTATGGATAAAATATAATGAAAAATTATAAAATTCGGGCGCGGAAGCAAATATTTATATGAATTTTTACAAAAAATAAAGTCAGATTTTACCTATTTTTAATGAATACGTTGTATATTTTAAGCTTCATTGGCTGGATTCTAGACTACCTACCACACTTGAAATAGCAATTTTCTTGTTGCAACGTTTTCTTATAGCTAAAATATGATGAAAAATTATAAAATTGGGGCACGGAAGCAAATATTTATATGATTTTTTACAAAAATAAAGTCAGATTTTACCTATTTTTGATGAATACGTTGCATATTGTAAGCTTCATTGGCTGGATTCTAGAATACCACCACACTTGAAATAGCAATTTTCTTGTTGCAATGTTTTCTTTTAGCTAAAATATGATAAAAAATTATAAAATTCGGGCGCGGAAGCAAATATTTATATGATTTTTTACAAAAATAAAGTCAGATTTTACCTTTTTTTGAAATGGATATTTTTGTTAAAACATTCATAAACAATCTTTTAAACCTATACTATGGATAAAATATGATGAAAAATTATAAAATTCGGGCGCGGAGGCAAATATTTATATGATTTTTTACAAAAATTAAGTCAGATTTTACCTATTTTTAATGAATACGATGTATATTGTAAGCTACATGCGCTGGATTCTAGAATACCTACCACACTTGAAATAGCAATTTTCTTGTTGCAACGTTTTCTTATAGCTAAAATATGATGAAAAATTATAAAATTCGGGCGCGGAAGCAAATATTTATATGATTTTTTACAAAAATAAAGTCAGATTTTACCTATTTTTGATGAATACGTTGCATATTGTAAGCTTTATTGGCTGGATTCTAGAATACCACCACTCTTGAAATAGCAATTTTCTTGTTGCAATGTTTTCTTTTAGCTAAATTATGATGAAAAATTATAAAATTCGGGCGCGAAGCAAATATTTATATGATTTTTTACAAAAATAAAGTCAGATTTTACCTATTCTTGAAATGGATATTTTTGCTAAAACATTCATAAACATGCTTTTGGACCTATACTATGGATAAAATATGATAAAAAAATATAAAAATTCGGGCGCGGAAGCAAATATTTATATGATTTTTTACAAAAAATAAAGTCAGATTTTCCTATTTTTAATGAATACGTTGTATATTGTAAGCTACATAGGCTGGTTTCTAGAATACCTACCACACTTTAAATAGCAATTTTCTTGTCACAACGTTTTCTTTTAGCTAAAATATGATAAAAAATTATAAAATTCGGTCGCGGAAGCAAATATTTATATAATTTTTTACAAAAATAAAGTCAGATTTTACCTATTTTTGATGTATACGTTGCATATTGTAAGCTTCATTATCTGGATTCTAGAATACCACCACACTTGAAATAGCAATTTTCTTGTTGCAATGTTTTCTTTTAGCTAAAATATGATGAAAAATTATAAAATTCGGGCGCGGAAGGAAATATTTATGATTTTTTACAAAAATAAAGTCAGATTTTACCTATTCTTAAAATGAATATTTTTGTTTAAAACATTCATAAACATGCTTTTGGACCTATACTATTGATAAAATATGGTGAAAAAATTATAAAATTCGGGCGCGGAGGCAAAAATTTATATGATTTTTTACAAAAATTAAGTCAGATTTTACCTATTTTTAATGAATACGATGTATATTGTAAGCTACATGCGCTGGATTCTAGAATACCTACCACACTTGAAATAGCAATTTTCTTGTTGCAACGTTTTCTTATAGCTAAAATATGATGAAAAATTATAAAAATTCGGGCGCGGAAGCAAATATTTATATGATTTTTTACAAAAATAAAGTCAGGTTTTACCTATTTTTGATGAATACGTTGCATATTGTAAGCTTCATTGGCTGGATTCTAGAATACCACCATTCTTGAAATAGCAATTTTCTTGTTGCAATGTTTTCTTTTAGCTAAAATATGATGAAAAATTATAAAATTCGGGCGCGAAAGCAAATATTTATATGATTTTTTACAAAAATAAAGTCAGATTTTACCTATTCTTGAAATGGATATTTTTGTTAAAACATTCATAAACATGCTTTTGGACCTATACTATGGATAAAATATGATGAAAAAATATAAAATTCGGGCGTGGAAGCAAATATTTATATGATTTTTTACAAAAATAAAAGTCAGATTTTACCTATTTTTGATGAATACGTTGCATATTGTAAGCTTCATTATCTGGATTATAGAATAACCACCACACTTGAAATAGCAATTTTCTTGTTGCAATGTTTTCTTTTAGCTAAAATATGATGAAAAATTATAAAATTCGGGCGCGGAAGCAAATATTTATTTGATTTTTTACAAAAATAAAGTCAGATTTTACCTATTCTTAAAATCGATATTTTTGTTAAAACATTCATAAACATGCTTTTGGACCTATATTATTAATAAAATATGGTGAAAAATTTTAAAATTCGGGCGCAGAAGCAAATATTTATATGATTTTTTACAAAAATAAAGTCAGATTTTTCCTATTTTTGAAATGGATATTTTTGTTAAAACATTCATAAACAATCTTTTAAACCTATATATACTATGGATAAAATATGATGAAAAATTATAAAATTCGGGCGAGGAAGCAAGTATTTATATGATTTTTTACAAAAATAAAGTCAGATTTTACCTATTTTTGATGAATACGTTGCATATTGTAAGCTTCATTATCTGGATTATAGAATACCACCACACTTGAAATAGCAATTTTCTTGTTGCAATGTTTTCTTTTAGCTAAAATATGATAAAAAATTATAAAATTCGGGCGCGGAAGCAAATATTATTTGATTTTTTACAAAAATAAAGTCAGATTTTACCTATTCTTAAAATCGATATTTTGTTTAAAACATTCATAAACATGCTTTTGGACCTTTACTATGGATAAAATATAATGAAAAATTATAAAATTCGGGCGCGAAAGCAAATATTTATATAATTTTTTACAAAAATTAAGTCAGATTTTACCTATTTTTGATGAATACGTTGTATATTGTAAGCTTCATTGGCTGGATTCTAGAATACCTACCACACTTTAAATAGCAAATTTCTTGTTGCAATGTTTTCTTTTACCTAAATTATGATGAAAAATCATAAAATTCAGGCGCGGAAGCAAATATTTATATGATTTTTTACAAAAATAAAGTCAGATTTTACCTATTCTTAAAATGATATTTTTGTTAAAACATTCATAAACATGCTTTTGGACCTATACTGTGGATAAAATATAATAACAAATTATAAAATTCGGGCGCGGAAGCAAATATTTATATGATTTTTTACAAAAATAAAGTCAGATTTTACCTATTTTTAATGAATACGTTGTATATTGTAAGCTACATGGGCTGGATTCTAGAATAGCTATCACACTTGAAATAGCAATTTTCTTGTTGCAATGTGTTCTTTTGGCTAAAATATGATGAAAAATTATAAAATTCGGCTCGCGGAGGCAAATATTTATATGATTTTTTGCAAAAATAAAGTCAGATTTTACCTATTTTTAATGAATACGATGTATATTGTAAGCTACATGGGCTGGATTCTAGAATACCTACCACACTTGAAATAGCAATTTTCTTGTTGCAATGTTTTCTTTTAGCTAAAATATGATGAAAATTTATAAAATTCGGGCGCGGAAGCAATTATTTATATGTTTTTTTACAAAAATAAAGTCAGATTTTACCTATTTTTTAAATGGAACTCTGAGATAGCGCGTCATGCTTTTGGACCTTTACTATGGATAAAATATAATGAAAAATTATAAAATTCGGGCGCGAAAGCAAATATTTATATAATTTTTTACAAAAATTAAGTCAGATTTTACCTATTTTTGATGAATACGTTGCATATTGTAAGCTTCATTGGCTGGATTCTAGAATACCACCACACTTGAAATAGCAATTTTCATGTTGCAATGTTTTCTTTTGGCTAAAATATGATGAAAAATTATAAAATTCGGTCGCGGAGGCAAATATTTATATGATTTTTTGCAAAAATAAAGTCAGATTTTACCTATTTTTAATGAATACGATGTATATTGTAAGCTACATGGGCTGGATTCTAGAATACCTACCACACTTGAAATAGCAATTTTCTTGTTGCAATGTTTTCTTTTAGCTAAAATATGATGAAAATTTATAAAATTCGGGCGCGGAAGCAATTATTTATATGTTTTTTTACAAAAATAAAGTCAGATTTTACCTATTTTTTAAATGGATATTTTTGTTAAAACATTCATAAACATGCTTTTGGACCTTTACTATGGATAAAATATAATGAAAAATTATAAAATTCGGGCGCGAAAGCAAATATTTATATAATTTTTTACAAAAATAAAGTCAGATTTTACCTATTTTTAATGAATACGATGTATATTGTAAGCTACATGGGCTTGATTCTAGAATACCTACCACACTTGAAATAGCAATTTTCATGTTGCAATGTGTTCTTTTAGCTAAAATTTGATGAAAAATTATAAAATTCGGTCGCGGAAGCAAATATTTATATGATTTCTTACAAAAATAAAGTCAGATTTTACCTATTTTTGATGAATACGTTGCATATTGTAAGCTTCATTGTCTGGATTCTAGAATAACTACCACACTTTAAATAGCAATTTTCTTGTTGCAATGTTTTCTTTTACCTAAATTATGATGAAAAATCATAAAAATCGGGCGCGGAAGCAAATATTTATATGATTTTTTACAAAAATAAAGTCAGATTTTACCTATTATTAAAATGGATATTTTTGTTAAAACATTCATAAACATGCTTTTGGACCTATACTATGGATAAAATATAATAAAAAATTATAAAATTCGGGCGCGGAAGTAAATATTTATATGATTTTTTACAAAAATAAAGTCAGATTTTACCTATTTTTAATGAATACGTTGTATATTGTAAGCTACATGGGCTGGATTCTAGAATACCTACCATACTTGAAATAGCAATTTTCTTGTTGCAGTGTTTTCTTTTAGGTAAAATTTGACGAAAAATTATAAAATTCGGTGGCGGAAGCAAGTATTTGTATGATTTTTTACAAAAATAAAGTCAGATTTTACCTATTTTTGATGAATACGTTGCATATTGTAAGCTTCATTGGCTGGATTCTAGAATACCTACCACAATTGAAATAGCAATTTTCTTGTAGCAATGTTTTCTTTTAGCTAAAATATGATGAAAAATCATAAAATTCGAGCTCGGTAGCAATTATTTATATGATTTTTTACAAAAAAAAAGTCAGATTTTACCTATTTTTGAAATGGATATTTTTGTTAAAACATTCATAAACAATCTTTTAAACCTATACTATGGATAAAATATGATGAAAAATTATAAAATTCGGGCGCGGAGCAAATATTTATATGATTTTTTACAAAAATAAAGTTAGATTTTACCTATTTTTAATGAATACGATGTATATTGTAAGCTACATGCGCTGGATTCTAGAATACGTATCACACTTGAAATAGCAATTTTCTTGTTGCAATGTGTTCTTTTAGCTAAAATATGATGAAAAATTATAAAATTCAGTCGCGGAAGCAAATATTTATATGATTTTTTGCAAAAATTAAGTCAGATTTTACCTATTTTTGATGAATACGTTGTATATTGTAAGCTTCATTGGCTGGATTCTAGAATGCCATCCACACTTTAAATAGCAATTTTCTTGTTGCATTGTTTTCTTTTACCTAAATTATGATGAAAAATCATAAAATTCGGGCGTGGAAGCAAATATTTATATGATTTTTTACAAAAATAAAGTCAGATTTTACCTATTCTTGAAATGGATATTTTTGTTAAAAAATTCATAAAGATGCTTTTGGACCCACACTATGGACAAAATATGATAAAAAATTATAAAATTCGGGCGCGGAAGCAAATATTTATATGATTTTTAAAAAAATAAAGTTAGATTTTACCTATTTTTGATGAATACGTTGTATATTGTAAGCTTCATTGGCTGGATTCTAGAATACCTACCACAATTGAAATAGCAATTTTCTTATAGCAATGTTTTCTTTTAGCTAAGATATGATGAAAAATCATAAAATTCGGGCTCGGAAGCAATTATTTAAATGATTTTTTCTAAAATAAAGTCAGATTTTACCTATTTTTGAAATGGATATTTTTGTTAAAACATTCATAAACAATCTTTTAAACCTATACTATGGATAAAATATGATGAAAAATTATAAAATTCGGGCGCGGAAGCAAATATTTATATGATTTTTTACAAAAATAAAGTCAGATTTTACCTATTTTTAATGAATACGATGTATATTTAAGCTATATGCGCTGGATTCTAGAATACCTACCACACTTGAAATAGCAATTTTCTTGTTGCAACGTTTTCTTATAGCTAAAATATGATGAAAAATTATAAAATTGGGGCACGGAAGCAAATATTTATATGATTTTTTACAAAAATAAAATCAGATTTTACCTATTTTTGATGAATACGTTGCATATTGTAAGCTTCATTGGCTTGATTCTAGAATACCACCACACTTGAAATAGCAATTTTCTTGTTGCAATGTTTTCTTTTAGCTAAACTATGATAAAAAATTATAAAATTCGGGCGCGGAATCAAATATTTATATGATTTTTTACAAAAATAAAGTCAGATTTTACCTATTCTTGAAATGGATATTTTTGTTAAAACATTCATAAACATGCTTTTGGACCTATACTTTGGATAAAATATAATAAAAAATTATAAAATTCGGGCTCGGAAGCAATTATTTAAATGATTTTTTACAAAAATAAAGTCAGATTTTACCTATTTTTGAAATGGATATTTTTGTTAAAACATTCATAAACAATCTTTTAAACCTATACTATGGATAAAATATGATGAAAAATTATAAAATACGGGCGCGGAAGCAAATATTTATATGATTTTTTACAAAAATAAAGTCAGATTTTACCTATTTTTAATGAATACGATGTATATTTAAGCTACATGCGCTGGATTCTAGAATACCTACCACACTTGAAATAGCAATTTTCTTGTTGCAACGTTTTCTTATAGCTAAAATATGATGAAAAATTATAAAATTGGGGCACGGAAGCAAATATTTATATAATTTTTTACAAAAATTAAGTCAGATTTTACCTATTTTTGATGAATACGTTGCATATTGTAAGCTTCATTGGCTGGATTCTAGAATACCACCACACTTGAAATAGCAATTTTCATGTTGCAATGTTTTCTTTTAGCTAAAATATGATGAAAAATTATAAAATTCGGGCGCGGAAGCAAATATTTATATGATTTTTTACAAAAATAAAGTCAGATTTTACCTATTTTTGAAATGGATATTTTTGTTAAAACATTCATAAACATGCTTTTGGACCTATACTATGGATAAAATATGGTGAAAAATTATAAAATTCGGGCGCGGAAGCAAATATTTATATAATTTTTGACAAAAATAAAGTCAGATTTTTACCTATTTTTGATGAATACGTTGTATATTGTAAGCTTCATTGGCTGGATTCTAGAATACCTACCACACTTGAAATAGCAATTTTCTTGTTGCAATGTTTTCTTTTACCTAAATTATGATGAAAACTCATAAAATTCGGGCGCGGATGCAAATATTTATATGATTTTTTACAAAAATAAAGTCAGATTTTACCTATTCTTAAAATGGATATTTTTGTTTAAAACATTCATAAACATGCTTTTGGACCTATACTAAGGATAAAATATAATAAAAAATTATAAAATTCGGGCGCGGAGACAAATATTTATATGATTTTTTACAAAAATTAAGTTAGATTTTACCTATTTTTGAAATGGATATTTTTGTTAAAACATTCATAAACATGCTTTTGGTCCTATACTATGGATAAAATATAATAAAAAATTATAAAATTCGGGCGCGGAAGCAAATATTTATATAATTTTTTACAAAAATTAACTCAGATTTTACCTATTCTTAAATGGATATTTTTGTTAAAACATTCATAAACATGCTTTTGGACCTATACTATGGATAAAATATAATAAAAAATTATAAAATTCGGGCGCGGAAGCAAATATTTATATGATTTTTTTACCAAAATTAAGTCAGATTTTACCTATTTTTGAAATGGATATTTTTGTTAAAACATTCATAAACATGCTTTTGGTCCTATACTATGGATAAAATATAATAAAAAATTATAAAATTCGGGCGCGGAAGCAAATATTTACATAATTTTTTACAAAAAGTAAGTCAGATTTTACCTATTTTTAATGAATACGTTGTATATTGTAAGCTACATGGGCTGGATTCTAGAATACCTACCACACTTGAAATAGCAATTTTCTTGTTGCAATGTTTTCTTTTAGCTAAAATATGATGAAAAATTATAAAATTCGGTCGCGGAAGCAAATATTTATATGATTTTTTACAAAAATAAAGTCAGATTTTACCTATTTTTGATGAATACGTTGCATACTGTAAGCTTCATTGGCTGGATTCTAAAATTCCACCACACTTGAAATAGCAATTTTCTTGTTGCAATGTTTTCTTTTAGCTAAAATATGATAAAAAATTATAAAATTCTGGCGCGGAAGCAAATATCTATATGATTTTTTACAAAAATAAAGTCAGATTTTACCTATTCTTGAAATGGATATTTTTGTTAAAACATTCATAAACATGCTTTTGGACCTATACTATGGATAAAATATGGTGAAAAATTATAAAATTCGGGCGCGGAAGCAAATATTTATATATATTTTGACAAAAATAAAGTCAGATTTTACCTATTTTTGATGAATACGTTGTATATTGTAAGCTTCATTGGCTGGATTCTAGAATACCTACCACACTTGAATTAGCAATTTTCTTGTTGCAATGTTTTTTTTTTACCTAAATTATGATGAAAAATCATAAAATTCGGGCGCGGATGCAAATATTTATATGATTTCTTACAAAAATAAAGTCAGATTTTACCTATTCTTAAAATGGATATTTTTGTTAAAACATTCATAAACATGCTTTTGGACCTATACTATGGATAAAATATAATAAAAAATTATAAAATTCGGGCGCGGAGACAAATATTTTGTAACGGCGCAGTCGGTAGGATCTAGTAAAAAACAATTTGTTATTACTAGATAAGCAAACGATCGATTGAATTAGTTTGACACAAAACCAAAATGGTAAACTCTGAGATAGCGCGTACTCCAACGACGACTACGATGACTGTTCTTAATCCGCTTACTTCCACGACGGTGGTATATTCAACCACTACGACTACGACAACAGTAGAGAATCCGACCGCTCCTCCAGTTACAATGCCCTATTATTATCCTACGGACTGCGCCAATTGTAACAGTCAGTGCGTTTGGGTAGTGAACCGCACTGTCGTTGACGTATTGAACTATTACCCGGACAACCACAGAAAGAATAATGAAATTTATACTTACCTGTGTCACTACGCTGCCTGGGTAGACACACTGCTGCAGAATGGAATAATGGGTGCACACACGAAAGAACGAAACAAGTTGAAAAAAATATAAATATAATTAAAGTTTAATTAATCACAAAATCTAAGATATAAATACAATTTCGAAAGTGCGACTGTTCGCTTCCACGACCGAATCGAGAATCCTCTCTGCTGGAAACGCAGTCTTTGCAAGCTGGTTCATTTGACCACGTTAACAATTTTCGGCCGGTAAGTTTCCGCGGTTCTACTAGAATTTACGTGTGCGGAAACTCGCCAGCCACGAGTCAGCGAGTGCAACGAACACGGTGCACCATAAACAGAAAATTAATAAAATTTCCGAAGGCACACACGTGGCCGTTACAATTTATATAATTTTTTACAAAAATTAAGTCAGATTTTACCTATTTTTGAAATGGATATTTTTGTTAAAACATTCATAAACATGCTTTTGGTCCTATACTATGGATAAAATATAATAAAAAATTATAAAATTCGGGCGCGGAAGCAAATATTTATATAATTTTTTACAAAAATTAACTCAGATTTTACCTATTCTTAAAATGGATATTTTTGTTAAAACATTCATAAACATGCTTTTGGACCTATACTATGGATAAAATATAATAAAAAATTATAAAATTCGGGCGCGGAAGCAAATATTTATATGATTTTTTACAAAAATAAAGTCAGATTTTACCTATTTTTTAAATGGATATTTTTGTTAAAACATTCATAAACAATCTTTTAAACCTATACTATGGATAAAATATGATGAAAAATTATAAAATTCGGGCGCGGAAGCAAATATTTATATGATTTTTTACAAAAATAAAGTCAGATTTTACCTATTTTTAATGAATACGATGTATATTTAAGCTACATGCGCTGGATTCTAGAATACCTACCACACTTGAAATAGCAATTTTCTTGTTGCAACGTTTTCTTATAGCTAAAATATGATGAAAAATTATAAAATTGGGGCACGGAAGCAAATATTTATATGATTTTTTACAAAAATTAAGTCAGATTTTACCTATTTTTGATGAATACGTTGCATATTGTAAGCTTCATTGGCTGGATTCTAGAATACCACCACACTTGAAATAGCAATTTTCTTGTTGCAATGTTTTCTTTTAGCTAAAATATGATGAAAAATTATAAAGTTCGGGCGCGGAAGCAAATATTTATATGATTTTTTACAAAAATAAAGTCAGATTTTACCTATTCTTGAAATGGATATTTTTGTTAAAACATTCATAAACATGCTTTTGGACCTATACTATGGATAAAATATGGTGAAAAATTATAAAATTCGGGCGCGGAAGCAAATATTTATACAATTTTTGACAAAAATAAAGTCAGATTTTACCTATTTTTGATGAATACGTTGTATATTGTAAGCTTCATTGGCTGGATTCTAGAATACCTACCACACTTGAAATAGCAATTTTCTTGTTGCAATGTTTTCTTTTACCTAAATTATGATGAAAAATCATAAAATTCGGGCGCGGATGCAAATATTTATATGATTTTTTACAAAAATAAAGTCAGATTTTACCTATTCTTAAAATGGATATTTTTGTTAAAACATTCATAAACATACTTTTGGACCTATACTATGGATAAAATATAATAAAAAATTATAAAATTCGGGCGCGGAGACAAATATTTATGTGATTTTTTACAAAAATTAAGTCAGATTTTACCTATTTTTGAAATGGATATTTTTGTTAAAACATTCATAAACATGCTTTTGGTCCTATACTATGGATAAAATATAATAAAAAATTATAAAATTCGGGCGCGGAAGCAAATATTTATATAATTTTTTACAAAAATTAACTCAGATTTTACCTATTCTTAAAATGGATATTTTTGTTAAAACATTCATAAACATGCTTTTGGACCTATACTATGGATAAAATATAATAAAAAATTATAAAATTCGGGCGCGGAAGCAAATATTTATATGATTTTTTACCAAAATTAAGTCAGATTTTACCTATTTTTGAAATGGATATTTTTGTTAAAACATTCATAAACATGCTTTTGGTCCTATACTATGGATAAAATATAATAAAAAATTATAAAATTCGGGCGCGGAAGCAAATATTTACATAATTTTTTACAAAAAGTAAGTCAGATTTTACCTATTTTTAATGAATACGTTGTATATTGTAAGCTACATGGGCTGGATTCTAGAATACCTACCACACTTGAAATAGCAATTTTCTTGTTGCAATGTTTTCTTTTAGCTAAAATATGATGAAAAATTATAAAATTCGGTCGCGGAAACAAATATTTATATGATTTTTTACAAAAATAAAGCCAGATTTTACCTATTTTTGATGAATACGATGCATACTGTAAGCTTCATTGGCTGGATTCTAAAATTCCACCACACTTGAAATAGCAATTTTCTTGTTGCAATGTTTTCTTTTAGCTAATTTATGATAAAAAATTATAAAATTCTGGCGCGGAAGCAAATATCTATATGATTTTTTACAAAAATAAAGTCAGATTTTACCTATTCTTGAAATGGATATTTTTGTTAAAACATTCACAAACAATCTTTTAAACCTATACTATGTATAAAATATGATGAAAAATGATAAAATTCGGGCGCGGAAGCAAATATTTATATGATTTTTTACAAAAATAAAGTCAGATTTTACCTATTTTTAATGAATACGATGTATATTTAAGCTACATGCGCTGGATTCTAGAATACCTACCACACTTGAAATAGCAATTTTCTTGTTGCAATGTTTACTTTTAGCTAAAATATGATGAAAAATTATAAAATTCGGTCGCGGAAGCAAATATTTATATGATTTTTTTCAAAAATTAAGTCAGATATTACCTATTTTTGATGAATACGTTGTATATTGTAAGCTTCATTGGCTGGATTCTAGAATGCCATCCACACTTTAAATAGCAATTTTCTTGTTGCAATGTTTTCTTTTACCTAAATTATGATGAAAAATTATAAAATTCGGGCGCGGAAGCAAATATTTATATGATTTTTACAAAAATAAAGTCAGATTTTACCTATTCTTGAAATGGATATTTTTGTTAAAACATTCATAAACATGCTTTTGGACCCACACTATGGACAAAATATGATAAAAAATTATAAAATTCGGGCGCGGAAGCAAATATTTATATGATTTCTTACAAAAATTAAGTTAGATTTTACCTATTTTTGATAAATACGTTGTATATTCTAAGCTACATGGGCTGGATTCTAGAATACCTACCACAATTGAAATAGCAATTATCTTGTTGCAATGTGTTCTTTTAGCTAAAATATGATGAAAAATCATAAAATTCGGGCTCGGAAGCAATTATTTATATGATTTTTTACAAAAATAAAGTCAGATTTTACCTATTTTTGAAATGGATATTTTTGTTAAAACATTCATAAACATGCTTTTGGACCTATACTATAGATAAAATATGATGAAAAATTATAAAATTCGGGCGCGGAAGCAAATATTTATATGATTTTTTTCAAAAATAAAGTCAGATTTTACCTATTTTTAATGAATTCGATGTATATTGTAAGCTACATGGGCTGGATTCTAGAATACCTACCACACTTGAAATAGCAATTTTCTTGTTGCAAATAGTTATATGATTTTTTAGAAAAATGAAGTCAATTTTTACCTATTCTTAAAATGGATATTTTTGTGAAAACATTCATAAACATGCTTTTGGACCTATACTATGGATAAAATATGATGAAAAATTATAAAATTCGAGAGCGGAAGCAAATATTTACATAATTTTTTTACAAAAACTAACTCAGATTTTACCTATTTTTAATGAATACGTTGTATTTTGTAAGCTACATGGGCTGGATTCTAGAATACCTACCACACTTGAAATAGCAATTTTCTTGTTGCAATGTTTTCTTTTAGCTAAAATATGATGAAAAATTATAAAATTCGGTTGCGGAAGCAAATATTTATATGCTTTTTACAAAAATAAAGTCAGATTTTACCTATTTTTAATGAATAAGTTGTATATTGTTAGCTACATGGGCTGGATTCTAAAATACCTATCACACTTGAAATAGCAATTTTCTTGTTGCAATGTGTTCTTTTAGCTAAAATATGATAAAAAATTATAAAATTCGGTCGCGGAAGCAAATATTTATATGATTTTTTGCAAAAATAAAGTCAGATTTTACCTATTTTTGAAATGGATATTTTTGTTAAAACATTCAGAAACATGCTTTTGGACCTGTACTATGGATAAAATTTAATGAAAAATTATATAATTCGGGCGCGGAAGCAAATATTTATATAATTTATTACAAAAATTAAGTCAGATTTTACCTATTTTTGATGAATACGTTGTATATTGTAAGCTTCATTGGCTGGATTCTAGAATACCGACCACACTTAAAATAGCAAGTTTCTTGTTGCAATGTTTTCTTTTACCTAAATTTTGAACAAAAATCATAAAATTTGGGCGCGGAAGCAAATGTTATATGATTTTTTACAAAAATAAAGTCAGATTTTACCTATTCTTGAAATGGATATTTTTGTTAAAACATTCATAAACATGCTTTTGGACCTATACTATGGATAAAATATGATGAAAAATTATAAAATTCGGGCGCGGAAGCAAATACTTATATGATTTTTTACAAAAATAAAGTCAGATTTTACCTATTTTTTTATGAATACGTTGTATATTGTAAGCTACATGGGCTGGATTCTACAATACCTACCACACTTTATATAGCAATTTTCTTGTTACAATGTTTTCTTTTAGCTAATATATGATAAAAAATTATAAAATTCGGTCGCGGAAGCATATATTTATATGATTTTTTACAAAAATAAAGTCAGATTTTACCTATTTTTGATGAATACGTTGCATATTGTAAGCTTCATTGGCTGGATTCTAGAATACCACCACACTTGAAATAGCAATTTTCTTGTTGCAATGTTTTCTTTTAGCTAAAATATGATAAAAAATTATAAAATTCGGGCGCGGAAGCAATTATTTATATGTTTTTTTACAAAAATAAAGTCAGATTTTACCTAATTTTTAAATGGATATTTTTGTTAAAACATTCATTAACATGCTTTTGGACCTTTACTATGGATAAAATATAATGAAAAATTATAAAATTCGGGCGCGGAAGTAAATATTTATAAAAATTTTTACAAAAATTAAGTCAGATTTTACCTATTTTTAATGAATACGTTGTATATTGTAAGCTTCATTGGCTGGATTCTAGAATACCTACCACACTTTAAATAGCAATTTTCTTCTTGCAATGTTTTCTTTTACCTAAATTATGATGAAAAATCATAAAATTCGAGCGCGGAAGCAAATATTTATATGATTTTTTACAAAAATAAAGTCAGATTTTACCTATTCTTAAAATGGATATTTTTGTTAAAACATTCATAAACATGCATTTGGACCTATACTATGGATAAAATATAATAAAAAATTATAAAATTCGGGCGCGGAAGCAAATATTTATATGATTTTTTACAAAAATAAAGTCAGATTTTACCTATTTTTAATGAATACGTTGTATATTGTAAGCTACATGGGCTGGATTCTAGAACACCAATCACACTTGAAATAGCAATTTTCTTGTTGCAATGTTTTCTTTTAGCTAAAATTTGATGAAAAATTATAAAATTCGGTCGCGGAAGCAAGTATTTATATGATTTTTTACAAAAATAAAGTCAGATTTTACCTATTTTTGATAAATACGTTGCATATTGTAAGCTTCATTGGCTGAATTATAGAATACCACCACACTTGAAATAGCAATTTTCATGTTGCAATGTTTTCATTTAGCTAAAATATGATGAAAAATTATAAAATTCGGGCGCGGAAGCAAATATTTATATGATTTTTTACAAAAATAAAGTCAGATTTTACCTATTTTTGATATGGATATTTTTGTTAAAACATTCATAAACATGCTTTTATAATGAAAAATTATAAAATTCGGGCGCGGAAGCAAATATTTATTTATTTTTTTACAAAAATAAATTAAGTCAGATTTTACCTATTTTTGATGAATACGTTGTATATTGTAAGCTTCATTGGCTGGATTCTACAGTACCTACCAAAATTGAAATAGCAATTTTCTTGTAGCAATGTTTTCTTTTAGCTAAAATATGATGAAAAATCATAAAATTCAAGCTCGGAAGCAATTATTTATATGATTTTTTACAAAAATAAAGTCAGATTTTACCTATTTTTGAAATGGATATTTTTGTTAAAACATTCATAAACAATCTTTTAAACCTATACTATGGATAAAATATGATGAAAAATTATAAAATTCGGGCGCGGAAGCAAATACTTATATGATTTTTTACAAAAATAAAGTCAGATTTTACCTATTTTTTTATGAATACGTTGTATATTGTAAGCTACATGGGCTGGATTCTACAATACCTACCACACTTTATATAGCAATTTTCTTGTTACAATGTTTTCTTTTAGCTAATATATGATAAAAAATTATAAAATTCGGTCGCGGAAGCATATATTTATATGATTTTTTACAAAAATAAAGTCAGATTTTACCTATTTTTGATGAATACGTTGCATATTGTAAGCTTCATTGGCTGGATTCTAGAATACCACCACACTTGAAATAGCAATTTTCTTGTTGCAATGTTTTCTTTTAGCTAAAATATGATAAAAAATTATAAAATTCGGGCGCGGAAGCAATTATTTATATGTTTTTTTACAAAAATAAAGTCAGATTTTACCTAATTTTTAAATGGATATTTTTGTTAAAACATTCATTAACATGCTTTTGGACCTTTACTATGGATAAAATATAATGAAAAATTATAAAATTCGGGCGCGGAAGTAAATATTTATAAAAATTTTTACAAAAACTAAGTCAGATTTTACCTATTTTTAATGAATACGTTGTATATTGTAAGCTTCATTGGCTGGATTCTAGAATACCTACCACACTTTAAATAGCAATTTTCTTCTTGCAATGTTTTCATTTACCTAAATTATGATGAAAAATCATAAAATTCGAGCGCGGAAGCAAATATTTATATGATTTTTTACAAAAATAAAGTCAGATTTTACCTATTCTTAAAATGGATATTTTTGTTAAAACATTCATAAACATGCATTTGGACCTATACTATGGATAAAATATAATAAAAAATTATAAAATTCGGGCGCGGAAGCAAATATTTATATGATTTTTTACAAAAATAAAGTCAGATTTTACCTATTTTTAATGAATACGTTGTATATTGTAAGCTACATGGGCTGGATTCTAGAACACCAATCACACTTGAAATAGCAATTTTCTTGTTGCAATGTTTTCTTTTAGCTAAAATTTGATGAAAAATTATAAAATTCGGTCGCGGAAGCAAGTATTTATATGATTTTTTACAAAAATAAAGTCAGATTTTACCTATTTTTGATAAATACGTTGCATATTGTAAGCTTCATTGGCTGAATTATAGAATACCACCACACTTGAAATAGCAATTTTCATGTTGCAATGTTTTCATTTAGCTAAAATATGATGAAAAATTATAAAATTCGGGCGCGGAAGCAAATATTTATATGATTTTTTACAAAAATAAAGTCAGATTTTACCTATTTTTGATATGGATATTTTTGTTAAAACATTCATAAACATGCTTTTATAATGAAAAATTATAAAATTCGGGCGCGGAAGCAAATATTTATTTATTTTTTTACAAAAATAAATTAAGTCAGATTTTACCTATTTTTGATGAATACGTTGTATATTGTAAGCTTCATTGGCTGGATTCTACAGTACCTACCAAAATTGAAATAGCAATTTTCTTGTAGCAATGTTTTCTTTTAGCTAAAATATGATGAAAAATCATAAAATTCAAGCTCGGAAGCAATTATTTATATGATTTTTTACAAAAATAAAGTCAGATTTTACCTATTTTTGAAATGGATATTTTTGTTAAAACATTCATAAACAATCTTTTAAACCTATACTATGGATAAAATATGATGAAAAATTATAAAATTCGGACGCGGAAGCAAATATTTATATGATTTTTTTCAAAAATAAAGTCAGTTTTTACCTATTTTTAATGAATACGATGTATATTGAAAGCTACATGCGCTGGATTCTAGAATACCTACCACACTTGAAATAGCAATTTTCTTGTTGCAAAGTTTTCTTATAGCTAAAATATGATGAAAAATTATAAAATTCGGGCGCGGAAGCAAATATTTATATGATTTTTTACAAAAATAAAGTCAGATTTTACTTATTTTTGATAAATACGTTGCATGTTGTAAGCTTCATTGGCTGGATTCTGGAATACCACCACACTTGAAATAGCAATTTTCTTGTTGCAATGTTTTCTTTAGCTAAAACATTATGAAAAAATATAAAATTCGGGCGCGAAAGCAAATATTTATATGATTTTTTACAAAAATAAAGTCAGATTTTACCTATTCTTGAAATGGATATTTTTGTTAAAACATTCATAAACATGCTTTTGGACCTATACTATGGATAAAATATAATGAAAAATTATAAAATTCGGGCGCGGAAGCAAATATTTATATGAATTTTTACAAAAATAAAGTCAGATTTTACCTATTTTTAATGAATACGTTGTATATTTTAAGCTTCATTGGCTGGATTCTAGACTACCTACCACACTTGAAATAGCAATTTTCTTGTTGCAACGTTTTCTTATAGCTAAAATATGATGAAAAATTATAAAATTGGGGCACGGAAGCAAATATTTATATGATTTTTTACAAAAATAAAGTCAGATTTTACCTATTTTTGATGAATACGTTGCATATTGTAAGCTTCATTGGCTGGATTCTAGAATACCACCACACTTGAAATAGCAATTTTCTTGTTGCAATGTTTTCTTTTAGCTAAAATATGATAAAAAATTATAAAATTCGGGCGCGGAAGCAAATATTTATATGATTTTTTACAAAAATAAAGTCAGATTTTACCTTTTTTTGAAATGGATATTTTTGTTAAAACATTTATAAACAATCTTTTAAACCTATACTATGGATAAAATATGATGAAAAATTATAAAATTCGGGCGCGGAGGCAAATATTTATATGATTTTTTACAAAACTTAAGTCAGATTTTACCTATTTTTAATGAATACGATGTATATTGTAAGCTACATGCGCTTGATTCTAGAATACCTACCACACTTGAAATAGCAATTTTCTTGTTGCAACGTTTTCTTATAGCTAAAATATGATGAAAAATTATAAAATTCGGGCGCGGAAGCAAATATTTATATGATTTTTTACAAAAATAAAGTCAGATTTCACCTATTTTTGATGAATACGTTGCATATTGTAAGCTTTATTGGCTGGATTCTAGAATACCACCATTCTTGAAATAGCAATTTTCTTGTTGCAATGTTTTCTTTTAGCTAAATTATGATAAAAAATTATAAAATTCGGGCGCGAAAGCAAATATTTATATGATTTTTTACAAAAATAAAGTCAGATTTTACCTATTCTTGAAATGGATATTTTTGCTAAAACATTCATAAACATGCTTTTGGACCTATACTATGGATAAAATATGATAAAAAAATATAAAATTCGGGCGCGGAAGCAAATATTTATATGATTTTTTACAAAAATAAAGTCAGATTTTCCTATTTTTAATGAATACGTTGTATATTGTAAGCTACATAGGCTGGTTTCTAGAATACCTACCACACTTTAAATAGCAATTTTCTTGTCACAACGTTTTCTTTTAGCTAAAATATGATAAAAAATTATAAAATTCGGTCGCGGAAGCAAATATTTATATAATTTTTTACAAAAATAAAGTCAGATTTTACCTATTTTTGATGTATACGTTGCATATTGTAAGCTTCATTATCTGGATTCTAGAATACCACCACACTTGAAATAGCAATTTTCTTGTTGCAATGTTTTCTTTTAGCTAAAATATGATGAAAAATTATAAAATTCGGGCGCGGAAGGAAATATTTATGATTTTTTACAAAAATAAAGTCAGATTTTACCTTTTCTTAAAATGAATATTTTTGTTAAAACATTCATAAACATGCTTTTGGACCTATACTATTGATAAAATATGGTGAAAAATTATAAAATTCGGGCGCGGAGGCAAAAATTTATATGATTTTTTACAAAAATTAAGTCAGATTTTACCTATTTTTAATGAATACGATGTATATTGTAAGCTACATGCGCTGGATTCTAGAATACCTACCACACTTGAAATAGCAATTTTCTTGTTGCAACGTTTTCTTATAGCTAAAATATGATGAAAAATTATAAAATTCGGGCGCGGAAGCAAATATTTATATGATTTTTTACAAAAATTAAGTCAGGTTTTACCTATTTTTGATGAATACGTTGCATATTGTAAGCTTCATTGGCTGGATTCTAGAATACCACCATTCTTGAAATAGCAATTTTCTTGTTGCAATGTTTTCTTTTAGCTAAAATATGATGAAAAATTATAAAATTCGGGCGCGAAAGCAAATATTTATATGATTTTTTACAAAAATAAAGTCAGATTTTACCTATTCTTGAAATGGATATTTTTGTTAAAACATTCATAAACATGCTTTTGGACCTATACTATGGATAAAATATGATGAAAAAATATAAAATTCGGGCGTGGAAGCAAATATTTATATGATTTTTTACAAAAATAAAGTCAGATTTTACCTATTTTTAATGAATACGTTGTATATTGTAAGCTACATGGGCTGGTTTCTAGAATACCTACCACACTTTAAATAGCAATTTTCTTGTTACAATGTTTTCTTTTAGCTAAAATATGATGAAAAATTATAAAATTCGGTCGCGGAAGCAAATATTTATATGATTTTTTACAAAAATAAAGTCAGATTTTACCTATTTTTGATGAATACGTTGCATATTGTAAGCTTTATTATCTGGATTCTAGAATACCACCACACCTGGAATAGCAATTTTCTTGTTGCAATGTTTTCTTTTAGTTAAAATAAGATAAAAAATTATAAAATTCGGGCGCGGTAGCAAATATTTATATGATTTTTTACAAAAATAAAGTCAGATTTTACCTATTCTTAAAATCGATATTTTTGTTAAAACATTCATAAACATGCTTTTGGACCTATATTATTAATAAAATATGGTGAAAAATTATAAAATTCCGTCGCAGAAGCAAATATTTATATGATTTTTTACAAAAATAAAGTCAGATTTTACCTATTTTTAATGAATACGTTGTATATTTTAAGCTACATGGTCTGGATTCTAGAATACCTACCACACTTGAAATAGCAATTTTCTTGTTGCAATGTCTTCTTTTACCTAAAATTTGATGAAAAATTATAAAATTCGGTCGCGGAAGCAAATATTTATATGATTTCTTACAAAAATAAAGTCAGATTTTACCTATTTTTGATGAATACGTTGCATATTGTAAGCTTCATTGGCTGGATTCTAGAATACCACCACAATTGAAATTGCAATTTTCTTGTTGCAATGTTTTCTTTTAGCTAAAATATGATGAAAAATTATAAAATTCGGGCGCGGAAGCAAATATTTATATATATTTTTACAAAAATTAAGTCAGATTTTACCTATTTTTGATGAATACGTTGTATATTGTAAGATTCATTGGCTGGATTCTAGAATACCTACCACAATTGAAATAGCAATTTTCTTGTAGCAATGTTTTCTTTTAACTAAAATATGATGAAAAATCATAATATTCTAGTTTGGAAGCAATTATTTATATGATTTTTTACAAAAATAAAGTCAGATTTTACCTATTTTTGAAATGGATATTTTTGTTAAAACATTCATAAACAATCTTTTAAACCTATATATACTATGGATAAAATATGATGAAAAATTATAAAATTCGGGCGAGGAAGCAAGTATTTATATGATTTTTTACAAAAATAAAGTCAGATTTTACCTATTTTTGATGAATACGTTGCATATTGTAAGCTTCATTATCTGGATTATAGAATACCACCACACTTGAAATAGCAATTTTCTTGTTGCAATGTTTTCTTTTAGCTAAAATATGATGAAAAATTATAAAATTCGGGCGCGGAAGCAAATATTTATTTGATTTTTTACAAAAATAAAGTCAGATTTTACCTATTCTTAAAATCGATATTTTTGTTAAAACATTCATAAACATGCTTTTGGACCTTTACTATGGATAAAATATAATGAAAAATTATAAAATTCGGGCGCGAAAGCAAATATTTATATAATTTTTTACAAAAATTAAGTCAGATTTTACCTATTTTTGATGAATACGTTGTATATTGTAAGCTTCATTGGCTGGATTCTAGAATACCTACCACACTTTAAATAGCAAATTTCTTGTTGCAATGTTTTCTTTTACCTAAATTATGATGAAAAATCATAAAATTCAGGCGCGGAAGCAAATATTTATATGATTTTTTACAAAAATAAAGTCAGATTTTACCTATTCTTAAAATGGATATTTTTGTTAAAACATTCATAAACATGCTTTTGGACCTATACTGTGGATAAAATATAATAACAAATTATAAAATTCGGGCGCGGAAGCAAATATTTATATGATTTTTTACAAAAATAAAGTCAGATTTTACCTATTTTTAATGAATACGTTGTATATTGTAAGCTACATGGGCTGGATTCTAGAATAGCTATCACACTTGAAATAGCAATTTTCTTGTTGCAATGTGTTCTTTTGGCTAAAATATGATGAAAAATTATAAAATTCGGTCGCGGAGGCAAATATTTATATGATTTTTTGCAAAAATAAAGTCAGATTTTACCTATTTTTAATGAATACGATGTATATTGTAAGCTACATGGGCTGGATTCTAGAATACCTACCACACTTGAAATAGCAATTTTCTTGTTGCAATGTTTTCTTTTAGCTAAAATATGATGAAAATTTATAAAATTCGGGCGCGGAAGCAATTATTTATATGTTTTTTTACAAAAATAAAGTCAGATTTTACCTATTTTTTAAATGGATATTTTTGTTAAAACATTCATAAACATGCTTTTGGACCTTTACTATGGATAAAATATAATGAAAAATTATAAAATTCGGGCGCGAAAGCAAATATTTATATAATTTTTTACAAAAATTAAGTCAGATTTTACCTATTTTTGATGAATACGTTGCATATTGTAAGCTTCATTGGCTGGATTCTAGAATACCACCACACTTGAAATAGCAATTTTCATGTTGCAATGTTTTCTTTTGGCTAAAATATGATGAAAAATTATAAAATTCGGTCGCGGAGGCAAATATTTATATGATTTTTTGCAAAAATAAAGTCAGATTTTACCTATTTTTAATGAATACGATGTATATTGTAAGCTACATGGGCTGGATTCTAGAATACCTACCACACTTGAAATAGCAATTTTCTTGTTGCAATGTTTTCTTTTAGCTAAAATATGATGAAAATTTATAAAATTCGGGCGCGGAAGCAATTATTTATATGTTTTTTTACAAAAATAAAGTCAGATTTTACCTATTTTTTAAATGGATATTTTTGTTAAAACATTCATAAACATGCTTTTGGACCTTTACTATGGATAAAATATAATGAAAAATTATAAAATTCGGGCGCGAAAGCAAATATTTATATAATTTTTTACAAAAATAAAGTCAGATTTTACCTATTTTTAATGAATACGATGTATATTGTAAGCTACATGGGCTTGATTCTAGAATACCTACCACACTTGAAATAGCAATTTTCTTGTTGCAGTGTTTTCTTTTAGGTAAAATTTGACGAAAAATTATAAAATTCGGTGGCGGAAGCAAGTATTTGTATGATTTTTTACAAAAATAAAGTCAGAATTTACCTATTTTTGATGAATACGTTGCATATTGTAAGCTTCATTGGCTGGATTCTAGAATACCTACCACAATTGAAATAGCAATTTTCTTGTAGCAATGTTTTCTTTTAGCTAAAATATGATGAAAAATCATAAAATTCGAGCTCGGTAGCAATTATTTATATGATTTTTTACAAAAATAAAGTCAGATTTTACCTATTTTTGAAATGGATATTTTTGTTAAAACATTCATAAACAATCTTTTAAACCTATACTATGGATAAAATATGATGAAAAATTATAAAATTCGGGCGCGGAGCAAATATTTATATGATTTTTTACAAAAATAAAGTTAGATTTTACCTATTTTTAATGAATACGATGTATATTGTAAGCTACATGCGCTGGATTCTAGAATACCTACCACACTTGAAATAGCAATTTTCTTGTTGCAACGTTTTCTTATAGCTAAAATATGGTGAAAAATTATAAAATTCGGGCGCGGAAGCAAATATTTATATGATTTTTTACAAAAATAAAGTCAGATTTTACCTTTTTTTGAAATGGATATTTTTGTTAAAACATTCATAAACAATCTTTTAAACCTATACTATGGATAAAATATGATGAAAAATTATAAAATTCGGGCGCGGGGGCAAATATTTATATGATTTTTTACAAAAATAAAGTCAGATTTTAACTATTTTTGATGAATACCTTGCATATTGTAAGCTTCATTGGCTAGATTCTAGAATACCACCACTCTTGAAATAGCAATTTTCTTGTTGCAATGTTTTCTTTTAGCTAAAATATGATGAAAAATTATAAAATTCGGGCGCGAAAGCAAATATTTATATGATTTTTTACAAAAATAAAGTCAGATTTTACCTATTCTTGAAATGGATATTTTTGTTAAAACATTCATAAACATGCTTTTGGACCTATACTATGGATAAAGTATGATGAAAAAATATAAAATTCGGGCGCGGAAGCAAATATTTTTATGATTTTTTACAAAAATAAAGTCAGATTTTACCTATTTTTAATGAATACGTTGTATATTGTAAGCTACATGTTCTGGTTTCTAGAATACCTACCACACTTTAAATAGCAATTTTCTTGTTGCAATGTGTTCTTTTAGCTAAAATATGATGAAAAATTATAAAATTCGGGCGCGGAAGCAAATATTTATATGATTTTTTACAAAAATAAAGTCAGATTTTACCTATTCTTAAAATGGATATTTTTGTTAAAACATTCACAAACATGCTTTTGGACCTATACTATTGATAAAATATGGTGAAAAATTATAAAATTCGGGCACGGAAGCAAATATTTATATAATTTTTTACAAAAATAAAGTCAGATTTTATCTATTTTTGAAATGGATATTTTTGTTAAAACATTCATAAACAATCTTTTAAACCTATACTATGGATAAAATATGGTGAAAAATTATAAAATTCGGTCGCGGAAGCAAATATTTATATGATTTCTTACAAAAATAAAGTCAGATTTTACCAATTTTTGATGAATACGTTGCATATTGTAAGCTTCATTGGCTGGATTCTAGAATACCACCACAATTGAAATTGCAATTTTCTTGTTGCAATGTTTTCTTTTAGCTAAAATATGATGAAAAATTATAAAATTCGGGCGCGGAAGGAAATATTTATGATTTTTTACAAAAATAAAGTCAGATTTTACCTATTCTTAAAATGAATATTTTTGTTAAAACATTCATAAACATGCTTTTGGACCTATACTATTGATAAAATATGGTGAAAAATTATAAAATTCGGGCGCGGAGGCAAAAATTTATATGATTTTTTACAAAAATTAAGTCAGATTTTACCTATTTTTAATGAATACGATGTATATTGTAAGCTACATGCGCTGGATTCTAGAATACCTACCACACTTGAAATAGCAATTTTCTTGTTGCAACGTTTTCTTATAGCTAAAATATGATGAAAAATTATAAAATTCGGGCGCGAAAGCAAATATTTATATGATTTTTTACAAAAATAAAGTCAGGTTTTACCTATTTTTGATGAATACGTTGCATATTGTAAGCTTCATTGGCTGGATTCTAGAATACCACCATTCTTGAAATAGCAATTTTCTTGTTGCAATGTTTTCTTTTAGCTAAAATATGATGAAAAATTATAAATTCGGGCGCGAAAGCAAATATTTATATGATTTTTTACAAAAATAAAGTCAGATTTTACCTATTCTTGAAATGGATATTTTTGTTAAAACATTCATAAACATGCTTTTGGACCTATACTATGGATAAAATATGATGAAAAAATATAAAATTCGGGCGTGGAAGCAAATATTTATATGATTTTTTACAAAAATAAAGTCAGATTTTACCTATTTTTAATGAATACGTTGTATATTGTAAGCTACATGGGCTGGTTTCTAGAATACCTACCACACTTTAAATAGCAATTTTCTTGTTACTATGTTTTCTTTTAGCTAAAATATGATGAAAAATTATAAAATTCGGTCGCGGAAGCAAATATTTATATGATTTTTTACAAAAATAAAGTCAGATTTTACCTATTTTTGATGAATACGTTGCATATTGTAAGCTTTATTATCTGGATTCTAGAATACCACCACACCTGGAATAGCAATTTTCTTGTTGCAATGTTTTCTTTTAGCTAAAATAAGATGAAAAATTATAAAATTCGGGCGCGGTAGCAAATATTTATATGATTTTTTACAAAAATAAAGTCAGATTTTACCTATTCTTAAAATCGATATTTTTGTTAAAACATTCATAAACATGCTTTTGGACCTATATTATGGATAAAATATGGTGAAAAATTATAAAACTCGGGCGCAGAAGCAAATATTTATATGATTTTTTACAAAAATAAAGTCAGATTTTACCTATTTTTGAAATGGATATTTTTGTTAAAACATTCATAAACAATCTTTTAAACCTATACTATGGATAAAATATGGTGAAAAATTATAAAATTCGGTCGCGGAAGCAAATATTTATATGATTTCTTACAAAAATAAAGTCAGATTTTACCTATTTTTGATGAATACGTTGCATATTGTAAGCTTCATTGGCTGGATTCTAGAATACCACCACAATTGAAATTGCAATTTTCTTGTTGCAATGTTTTCTTTTAGCTAAAATATGATGAAAACTTATAAAATTCGGGCGCGGAAGGAAATATTTATGATTTTTTACAAAAATAAAGTCAGATTTTACCTATTCTTAAAATGAATATTTTTGTTAAAACATTCATAAACATGCTTTTGGACCTATACTATTGATAAAATATGGTGAAAAATTATAAAATTCGGGCGCGGAGGCAAAAATTTATATGATTTTTTACAAAAATTATGTCAGATTTTACCTATTTTTAATGAATACGATGTATATTGTAAGCTACATGCGCTGGATTCTAGAATACCTACCACACTTGAAATAGCAATTTTCTTGTTGCAACGTTTTCTTATAGCTAAAATATGATGAAAAATTATAAAATTCGGGCGCGAAAGCAAATATTTATATGATTTTTTACAAAAATAAAGTCAGGTTTTACCTATTTTTGATGAATACGTTGCATATTGTAAGCTTCATTGGCTGGATTCTAGAATACCACCATTCTTGAAATAGCAATTTTCTTGCTGCAATGTTTTCTTTTAGCTAAAATATGATGAAAAATTATAAAATTCGGGCGCGAAAGCAAATATTTATATGATTTTTTACAAAAATAAAGTCAGATTTTACCTATTCTTGAAATGGATATTTTTGTTAAAACATTCATAAACATGCTTTTGGACCTATACTAATATGGATAAAATATGATGAAAAAATATAAAATTCGGGCGTGGAAGCAAATATTTATATGATTTTTTACAAAAATAAAGTCAGATTTTACCTATTTTTAATGAATACGTTGTATATTGTAAGCTACATGGGCTGGTTTCTAGAATACCTACCACACTTTAAATAGGAATTTTCTTGTTACTATGTTTTCTTTTAGCTAAAATATGATGAAAAATTATAAAATTCGTTCGCGGAAGCAAATATTTATATGATTTTTTACAAAAATAAAGTCAGATTTTACCTATTTTTGATGAATACGTTGCATATTGTAAGCTTTATTATCTGGATTCTAGAATACCACCACACCTGGAATAGCAATTTTCTTGTTGCAATGTTTTCTTTTAGCTAAAATAAGATGAAAAATTATAAAATTCGGGCGCGGTAGCAAATATTTATATGATTTTTTACAAAAATAAAGTCAGATTTTACCTATTCTTAAAATCGATATTTTTGTTAAAACATTCATAAACATGCTTTTGGACCTATATTATGGATAAAATATGGTGAAAAATTATAAAACTCGGGCGCAGAAGCAAATATTTATATGATTTTTTACAAAAATAAAGTCAGATTTTACCTATTTTTAATGAATACGTTGACTCTGAGATAGCGCGTGGTCTGGATTCTAGAATACCTACCACACTTGAAATAGCAATTTTCTTGTTGCAATGTGTTCTTTTACCTAAAATTTGATGAAAAATTATAAAATTCGGTCGCGGAAGCAAATATTTATATGATTTCTTACAAAAATAAAGTCAGATTTTACCTATTTTTGATGAATACGTTGCATATTGTAAGCTTCATTGGCTGGATTCTAGAATACCACCACAATTGAAATTGCAATTTTCTTGTTGCAATGTTTTCTTTTAGCTAAAATATGATGAAAACTTATAAAATTCGGGTGCGGAAGCAAATATTTATATGATTTTTTACAAAAATAAAGTCAGATTTTACCTATTTTTGAAATGGATATTTTTGTTAAAACATTCATAAACATGCTTTTGGACCTATACTATGGATAAAATATAATGAAAAATTATAAAATTCGGGCGCGGAAGCAAATATTTATATATATTTTACAAAAATTAAGTCAGATTTTACCTATTTTTGATGAATACGTTGTATATTGTAAGATTCATTGGCTGGATTCTAGAATACCTACCACAATTGAAATAGCAATTTTCTTTGTAGCAATGTTTTCTTTTAACTAAAATATGATGAAAAATCATAAAATTCTAGCTCGGAAGCAATTATTTATATGATTTTTTACAAAAATAAAGTCAGATTTTACCTATTTTATAAATGGATATTTTTGTTAAAACATTCATAAACAATCTTTTAAACCTATATATACTATGGATAAAATATGATGAAAAATTATAAAATTCGGGCGAGGAAGCAAGTATTTATATGATTTTTTACAAAAATAAATTCAGATTTTACCTATTTTTGATGAATACGTTGCATATTGTAAGCTTCATTATCTGGATTCTAGAATACCACCACACTTGAAATAGCAATTTTCTTGCTGCAATGTTTTCTTTTAGCTAAAATATGATGAAAAATTATAAAATTCGGGCGCGGAAGCAAATATTTATTTCATTTTTTACAAAAATAAAGTCAGATTTTACCTATTCTTAAAATGGATATTTTTGTTAAAACATTCATAAACATGCTTTTGGACCTATACTGTGGATAAAATATAATAACAAATTATAAAATTCGGGCGCGGAAGCAAATATTTATATGATTTTTTACAAAAATAAAGTCAGATTTTACCTATTTTTAATGAATACGTTGTATATTGTAAGCTACATGGGCTGGATTCTAGAATAGCTATCACACTTGAAATAGCAATTTTCTTGTTGCAATGTGTTCTTTTGGCTAAAATATGATGAAAAATTATAAAATTCGGTCGCGGAGGCAAATATTTATATGATTTTTTGCAAAATTAAAGTCAGATTTTACCTATTTTTGATGAATACGTTGTATATTGTAAGCTTCATTGGCTGGATTCTAGAATACCTACCACACTTTAAATAGCAAATTTCTTGTTGCAATGTTTTCTTTTACCTAAATTATGATGAAAAATCATAAAATTCAGGCGCGGAAGCAAATATTTATATGATTTTTTACAAAAATAAAGTCAGATTTTACCTATTCTTAAAATGGATATTTTTGTTAAAACATTCATAAACATGCTTTTGGACCTATACTGTGGATAAAATATAATAACAAATTATAAAATTCGGGCGCGGAAGCAAATATTTATATGATTTTTTACAAAAATAAAGTCAGATTTCACCTATTTTTAATGAATACGTTGTATATTGTAAGCTACATGGGCTGGATTCTAGAATAGCTATCACACTTGAAATAGCAATTTTCTTGTTGCAATGTGTTCTTTTGGCTAAAATATGATGAAAAATTATAAAATTCGGTCGCGGAGGCAAATATTTATATGATTTTTTGCAAAAATAAAGTCAGATTTTACCTATTTTTAATGAATACGATGTATATTGTAAGCTACATGGGCTGGATTCTAGAATACCTACCACACTTGAAATAGCAATTTTCTTGTTGCAATGTTTTCTTTTAGCTAAAATATGATGAAAATTTATAAAATTCGGGCGCGGAAGCAATTATTTATATGTTTTTTTACAAAAATAAAGTCAGATTTTACCTATTTTTTAAATGGATATTTTTGTTAAAACATTCATAAATATGCTTTTGGACCTTTACTATGGATAAAATATAATGAAAAATTATAAAATTCGGGCGCGAAAGCAAATATTTATATAATTTTTTACAAAAATTAAGTCAGATTTTACCTATTTTTGATGAATACGTTGCATATTGTAAGCTTCATTGGCTGGATTCTAGAATACCACCACACTTGAAATAGCAATTTTCATGTTGCAATGTTTTCTTTTAGCTAAAATATGATGAAAAATTATAAAATTCGGTCGCGGAAGCAAATATTTATATGATTTTTTGCAAAAATAAAGTCAGATTTTACCTATTTTTAATGAATACGATGTATATTGTAAGCTACATGGGCTGGATTCTAGAATACCTACCACACTTGAAATAGCAATTTTCTAGTTGCAATGTGTTCTTTTAGCTAAAATTTGATGAAAAATTATAAAATTCGGTCGCGGAAGCAAATATTTATATGATTTCTTACAAAAATAAGTCAGATTTTACCTATTTTTGATGAATACGTTGCATATTGTAAGCTTCATTGGCTGGATTCTAGAATACCACCACAATTGAAATTGCAATTTTCTTGTTGCAATGTTTTCTTTTAGCTAAAATATGATGAAAAATTATAAAATTCGGGCGCGGAAGGAAATATTTATGATTTTTTACAAAAATAAAGTCAGATTTTACCTATTCTTAAAATGAATATTTTTGTTAAAACATTCATAAACATGCTTTTGGACCTATACTATTGATAAAATATGGTGAAAAATTATAAATTCGGGCGCGGAGGCAAAAATTTATATGATTTTTTACAAAAATTAAGTCAGATTTTACCTATTTTTAATGAATACGATGTATATTGTAAGCTACATGCGCTGGATTCTAGAATACCTACCACACTTGAAATAGCAATTTTCTTGTTGCAACGTTTTCTTATAGCTAAAATATGATGAAAAATTATAAAATTCGGGCGCGAAAGCAAATATTTATATGATTTTTTACAAAAATAAAGTCAGGTTTTACCTATTTTTGATGAATACGTTGCATATTGTAAGCTTCATTGGCTGGATTCTAGAATACCACCATTCTTGAAATAGCAATTTTCTTGTTGCAATGTTTTCTTTTAGCTAAAATATGATGAAAAATTATAAAATTCGGGCGCGAAAGCAAATATTTATATGATTTTTTACAAAAATAAAGTCAGATTTTACCTATTCTTGAAATGGATATTTTTGTTAAAACATTCATAAACATGCTTTTGGACCTATACTATGGATAAAATATGATGAAAAAATATAAAATTCGGGCGTGGAAGCAAATATTTATATGATTTTTTACAAAATAAAGTCAGATTTTACCTATTTTTAATGAATACGTTGTATATTGTAAGCTACATGGGCTGGTTTCTAGAATACCTACCACACTTTAAATAGCAATTTTCTTGTTACTATGTTTTCTTTTAGCTAAAATATGATGAAAAATTATAAAATTCGGTCGCGGAAGCAAATATTTATATGATTTTTTACAAAAATAAAGTCAGATTTTACCTATTTTTGATGAATACGTTGCATATTGTAAGCTTTATTATCTGGATTCTAGAATACCACCACACCTGGAATAGCAATTTTCTTGTTGCAATGTTTTCTTTTAGCTAAAATAAGATGAAAAATTATAAAATTCGGGCGCGGTAGCAAATATTTATATGATTTTTTACAAAAATAAAGTCAGATTTTACCTATTCTTAAAATCGATATTTTTGTTAAAACATTCATAAACATGCTTTTGGACCTATATTATGGATAAAATATGGTGAAAAATTATAAAACTCGGGCGCAGAAGCAAATATTTATATGATTTTTTACAAAAATAAAGTCAGATTTTACCTATTTTTAATGAATACGTTGTATATTTTAAGCTACATGGTCTGGATTCTAGAATACCTACCACACTTGAAATAGCAATTTTCTTGTTGCAATGTGTTCTTTTACCTAAAATTTGATGAAAAATTATAAAATTCGGTCGCGGAAGCAAATATTTATATGATTTCTTACAAAAATAAAGTCAGATTTTACCTATTTTTGATGAATACGTTGCATATTGTAAGCTTCATTGGCTGGATTCTAGAATACCACCACAATTGAAATTGCAATTTTCTTGTTGCAATGTTTTCTTTTAGCTAAAATATGATGAAAACTTATAAAATTCGGGTGCGGAAGCAAATATTTATATGATTTTTTACAAAAATAAAGTCAGATTTTACCTATTTTTGAAATGGATATTTTTGTTAAAACATTCATAAACATGCTTTTGGACCTATACTATGGATAAAATATAATGAAAAATTATAAAATTCGGGCGCGGAAGCAAATATTTATATATATTTTTACAAAAATTAAGTCAGATTTTACCTATTTTTGATGAATACGATGTATATTGTAAGCTACATGGGCTTGATTCTAGAATACCTACCACACTTGAAATAGCAATTTTCTTGTTGCAGTGTTTTCTTTTAGGTAAAATTTGACGAAAAATTATAAAATTCGGTGGCGGAAGCAAGTATTTATATGATTTTTTGCAAAAATAAAGTCAGATTTTACCTATTTTTAATGAATACGATGTATATTGTAAGCTACATGGGCTGGATTCTAGAATACCTACCACACTTGAAATAGCAATTTTCTTGTTGCAATGTTTTCTTTTAGCTAAAATATGATGAAAATTTTATAAAATTCGGGCGCGGAAGCAATTATTTATATGTTTTTTTACAAAAATAAAGTCAGATTTTACCTATTTTTTAAATGGATATTTTTGTTAAAACATTCATAAACATGCTTTTGGACCTTTACTATGGATAAAATATAATGAAAAATTATAAAATTCGGGCGCGAAAGCAAATATTTATATAATTTTTTACAAAAATAAAGTCAGATTTTACCTATTTTTAATGAATACGATGTATATTGTAAGCTACATGGGCTTGATTCTAGAATACCTACCACACTTGAAATAGCAATTTTCTTGTTGCAGTGTTTTCTTTTAGGTAAAATTTGACGAAAAATTATAAAATTCGGTGGCGGAAGCAAGTATTTGTATGATTTTTTACAAAAATAAAGTCAGAATTTACCTATTTTTGATGAATACGTTGCATATTGTAAGCTTCATTGGCTGGATTCTAGAATACCTACCACAATTGAAATAGCAATTTTCTTGTAGCAATGTTTTCTTTTAGCTAAAATATGATGAAAAATCATAAAATTCGAGCTCGGTAGCAATTATTTATATGATTTTTTACAAAAATAAAGTCAGATTTTACCTATTTTTGAAATGGATATTTTTGTTAAAACATTCATAAACAATCTTTTAAACCTATACTATGGATAAAATATGATGAAAAATTATAAAATTCGGGCGCGGAGCAAATATTTATATGATTTTTTACAAAAATAAAGTTAGATTTTACCTATTTTTAATGAATACGATGTATATTGTAAGCTACATGCGCTGGATTCTAGAATACCTACCACACTTGAAATAGCAATTTTCTTGTTGCAACGTTTTCTTATAGCTAAAATATGGTGAAAAATTATAAAATTCGGGCGCGGAAGCAAATATTTATATGATTTTTACAAAAATAAAGTCAGATTTTACCTTTTTTGAAATGGATATTTTTGTTAAAACATTCATAAACAATCTTTTAAACCTATACTATGGATAAAATATGATGAAAAATTATAAAATTCGGGCGCGGGGGCAAATATTTATATGATTTTTTACAAAAATAAAGTCAGATTTTTCCTATTTTTGATGAATACCTTGCATATTGTAAGCTTCATTGGCTAGATTCTAGAATACCACCACTCTTGAAATAGCAATTTTCTTGTTGCAATGTTTTCTTTTAGCTAAAATATGATGAAAAATTATAAAATTCGGGCGCGAAAGCAAATATTTATATGATTTTTTACAAAAATAAAGTCAGATTTTACCTATTCTTGAAATGGATATTTTTGTTAAAACATTCATAAACATGCTTTTGGACCTATACTATGGATAAAGTATGATGAAAAAATATAAAATTCGGGCGCGGAAGCAAATATTTTTATGATTTTTTACAAAAATAAAGTCAGATTTTACCTATTTTTAATGAATACGTTGTATATTGTAAGCTACATGTTCTGGTTTCTAGAATACCTACCACACTTTAAATAGCAATTTTCTTGTTGCAATGTTTTCTTTTAGCTAAAATATGATGAAAAATTATAAAATTCGGGCGCGGAAGCAAATATTTATATGATTTTTTACAAAAATAAAGTCAGATTTTACCTATTCTTAAAATGGATATTTTTGTTAAAACATTCACAAACATGCTTTTGGACCTATACTATTGATAAAATATGGTGAAAAATTATAAAATTCGGGCACGGAAGCAAATATTTATATAATTTTTTACAAAATAAAGTCAGATTTTACCTATTTTTGAAATGGATATTTTGTTAAAACATTCATAAACAATCTTTTAAACCTATACTATGGATAAAATATGGTGAAAAATTATAAAATTCGGTCGCGGAAGCAAATATTTATATGATTTCTTACAAAAATAAAGTCAGATTTTACCAATTTTTGATGAATACGTTGCATATTGTAAGCTTCATTGGCTGGATTCTAGAATACCACCACAATTGAAATTGCAATTTTCTTGTTGCAATGTTTTCTTTTAGCTAAAATATGATGAAAAATTATAAAATTCGGGCGCGGAAGGAAATATTTATGATTTTTTACAAAAATAAAGTCAGATTTTACCTATTCTTAAAATGAATATTTTTGTTAAAACATTCATAAACATGCTTTTGGACCTATACTATTGATAAAATATGGTGAAAAATTATAAAATTCGGGCGCGGAGGCAAAAATTTATATGATTTTTTACAATAATTAAGTCAGATTTTACCTATTTTTAATGAGTACGATGTATATTGTAAGCTACATGCGCTGGATTCTAGAATACCTACCACACTTGAAATAGCAATTTTCTTGTTGCAACGTTTTCTTATAGCTAAAATATGATGAAAAATTATAAAATTCGGGCGCGAAAGCAAATATTTATATGATTTTTTACAAAAATAAAGTCAGGTTTTACCTATTTTTGATGAATAA
>JAQOWZ010000295.1:0-68502 GCA_035578165.1 Stenolophus ochropezus | reverse complement strand
ACGCGCTATCTCAGAGTCCGAATTTTATGATTTTTCATCATATTTTATCCATAGTATAGGTCTAAAAGCATGTTTAAGAATATTTTAACAAAAATATCCATTTCAAGAATAGGTAAAATCTGACTTCATTTTTGTAAAAAATCATATAAATATTTGCTTTCGCGCCCGAATTTTACAATTTTTCATCATAATTTATTTAAAAGAAAACATTGCAACAATAAAATTGCTTTTTTCAAGTGTGTTAGGTATTCTAGAATCTAGACCATGTAGCTTACAATATACAACGTATTCATCAAAAATAGGTAAAATCTGACTTTATTTTTGTAAAAAATTATATAAATATTTGCTTCCGCGCCCGAATTTTATAATTTTTGATCATATTTTATCCATAGTATAGGTCCAATTGCATGTTTATGAATGTTTTAACAAAAATACCCATTTCAAAAGTAGGTAAAATCTGACTTTATTTCTGTAAAAAATCATATAAATATTTGCTTCCGCGCCCGAATTATATGATTTTTCATCATATTTTAGTTAAAATAAAACATTGCAACAAGAAAATTGCTATTTCAAGTGTGTTAGGTATTCTAGAATCCAGCCCATGTAGCTTACAATATACAACGTATTTATCAAAAATAGGTAAAATCTGACATTTTTTTTCTAAAAAATCATATAAATATTTGCTTCCGCGCCCGTATTTTTATAATTTTTTATCATATTTTATCCACAGTATAGGTCAAAAAGCATGTTTATGATTGTTTTAACAAAAATATCCATTTCAAAAATAGGTAAAATCTGACTTTTTTTTGTAAAAAATCATATAAATATTTGCTTCCGCGCCCGAATTTTATGATTTTTCATCATATTTTAGCTAAAATAAAACATTGCAACAAGAAAATTGCTATTTCAAGTGTGTTAGGTATTCGAGAATCCAGCCCATGTAGCTTACAATATACAACGTATTTATCAAAAATAGGTAAAATCTGACTTTTTTTTTGCAAAATATCGTATAAATGTTTGCTTCCGCGCCCCGAATTTTATAATTTTTCATCATATTTTATCCACAGTATAGGTCAAAAAGCATATTTATGAATGTTTTAACAAAAATATCCATTTCAAAATTAGGAAAAATTCTGACTTTATTTTTGTACAAAATCATATAAATATTGCTTCCGCGCCCGAATTTTATGATTTATCATCATATTTTAGCTAAACGAAAGCATTGCAACAAGAAAATTGCTATTTCAAGTGTGTTAGGTATTTTAGAATCCAGCCCATGTAGCTTACAATATACAACGTATTCATAAAAAATAGGTAAAATCTGACTTTTTTTTTGTAAAAAATCATATAAATATTTGCTTCCGCGCCCAAATTTTATAATTTTTCATCATATTTTATCCATAGTATAGGTCCAAAAGCATGTTTATGAATGTTTTAACAAAAATATCCATTTCAAAAATAGGTAAAATCTGACTTTATTTTTGTAAGAAATGATATAAATATTTGCTTCCGTGACCGAATTTTATGATTTTTCATCATATTCTAGCTAAAAGAAAACATTGCAACAAGAAAATTGCTATTTCAAGTGTGGTAGGTATTCTAGAATCCAGCCAATGAAGCTTACAATATACAACGTATTCATCAAAAATAGGTAAAATCTGATTTTTTTTTTGTAAAAAATCATATAAATATTTGCTTCCGCTCCCGAATTTTATAATTTTTTTTCATATTTTATCCATAGTATAGGTCCAAAGTCATGTTATGAATGTTTTAAACAATAAATATCCATTTCAAAAAATTGGTAAAATCTGACTTTATTTTTGTAAAAAATCATATAAATATTTGCTTCCGCGCCCGAATTTTATGATTTTTTCATCATATTTTAGCTAAAAGAAAACATTGCAACAAGAAAATTGCTATTTCAAGTGTATTAGGTATTTTAGAATCCATCCCATGTAGTTTACAATATACAACGTATTCATCAAAAATAGGTAAAATCTGACTTTTTTTTGTTAAAAATCATATAAATATTTGCTTCCGCGCCCGAATTTTATAATTTTTCATCATATTTTATCCAACAGTATAGGTCCAAAAGCATGTTTAAGAATGTTTTAACAAAAATATCTATTGCAAGAATAGGTAAAATATTTTTGTAAAAAATCATATAAATATTTGCTTCCGCGCCCGAATTTTATGATTTTTCATCATAATTGAGGGAAAAGAAAACATTGCAACAAGAAAATTGCTATTTCAAGTGTGGTAGATATTCTAGAATCCAGCCAATGGAGCTTACAATATACAACGTATTCATCAAAAATAGGTAAAATCTGACTTTATTTTTGTAAAAAATTATATAAATATTTGCTTCCGCGCCCGAATTTTATAATTTTTCATCATATATTATCCATAGCAATAGGTCCAGAAGCATGTTTATGAATGTTTTAACAAAAATATCCATTTGAAAAACAAGTAAAATCCGACATTATTTTTTGTAAAAAATCATATAAATATTTGCGTCCGCGCCCGAATTTTATGATTTTTCATCATATTTTAGCTAAAAGAAAACATTGCAAGAAGAAAATTGCTATTGCAAGTATGTTTGGTATTCTAGAATCCAGCCCATGTAGCTTACAATATACAACGTATTAATCAAAAATAGGTAAAATATGATTTTTTTTGTAAAAAATCATAAATATTTGCTTCTGCGCCCGAATTTTATGATTTTTCATCATATTCTAGCTAAAAGAAAACATTGCAACAAGAAAATTGCTATTACAAGTGTGGTAGGTATTCTAGAATCCAGCCAATGAAGCTTACAATATACAATGTATTCATCAAAAATAGATAAAATCTGACATTTTTTTGGAAAATATCATATAAATATTTTCTTCCACGCCCGAACCTTATGATTTTTTATCATATTTTATCCATAGTATAGGTCCAAAAGCATGTTTATGAATATTTTAACAAAAATATCCATTTCAAGAATAGGTAAAAATCTGACTTTATTTTTGTAAAAATCATATAAATATTTGCTTTCGCGCCCGAATTTTATGATTTTGCATCATAATTAAGGTAAAAGAAAACATTGCAACAAGAAAATTGCTATTTCAAGAGTGGTAGATATTCTAGAATCCAGCCAATGAACCTTACAATATACAACGTATTCATCAAAAATAGGTAAAATCTGACATTTTTTTGTAAAAAATCATATAAATATTTGCTTCCGCGCCCGAATTTTATAATTTTTTTATCATATTTTATCCATAGTATAGGACCAAAAGCAATATTATGAATGTTATAACAAAAATATCCATTTCAAAAATGGGTAAAATCTGACTTTATTTTTGTAAAAAATTATATAAATATATGCTTCCGCGCCCGAATTTTATGATTTTTCATCATATTTTAGCTAAAAGAAAACATTGCAACAAGAAAATTGCTATTTCAAGAGTGGTAGGTATTCTAGAATCCAGCCAATGAACCTTACAATATACAACGTATTCATCAAAAATAGGTAAAATCTGACTTTTTTTTTGTAAAATATCATATAAATATTTGCTTCCGCGCCCGAATTTTTTTATTTTTCATCATATTTTATCCACAGTATAGGTCCAAAAGCATGTTTAAGAATGTTTTAACAAAAATATCCATTGCAGGAATAGGTAAAATCTGATTTTATTTTTGTAAAAAATCATAAAAATTTGTTTCCGCGCCCGATTTTCATGATTTTTCATCATAATTTAGGTAAAAGAAAACACTGCATCTGGAAAATAGCTATTTCAAGTTAGGTAGGTCTTCTAGAATCCAGCCAATGAACCTTACAATATACAACGTATTCATCAAAAATAGGTAAAATCTGACTTTATTTTTGTAAAAAATTAAATAAATATTTTGCTTCCGCAACCGAAATTTATAATTTTTTCATCATATTTTATCCATAGTATAGGTCCAAAAGCATGTTTATGAATGTTTTAACAAAAATATCCATTTCAAAAATAGGTAAAATCTGATTTTTTCTTGTAAAAAATCATATAAATATGTGCTTCCGGCGCCCGAATTTTATGATTTTTCATCATATTTTAGCTAAGAGAAAATATTGCAACAAGAAAATTGCTATTTCAAGTGTGTTAGGTGTTCTAGAATCCAGCCTATGTAGCTTACAATATAGAACGTATTCATCAAAAATAGGTAAAATCTGACTTTTTTTTGTAAAAAATCATATAAATATTTGCTTCCGCGCCCGAATTTTATAATTTTTTATCATATTTTATCCACAGTATAGGTCCAAAAGCATGTTTATGAATGTTTTACCAAAAATATCCATTTCAAGAATAGATAAAATCTCACTTTATTTAGTAAGAAATCATATAAATATATGCTTCCGCGCCCAATTTTTATGATTTTTCAACATAATTTAGGTAAAAGAAAACATTTCAACAGGAAAATTGATATTTCAAGAGTGGTAGGTATTCTAGAATCCAGCCAATGAACCTTACAATATACAACGTATTCATCAAAAATAGGTAAAATCTGACTTTATTTTTGTAAAAAATTAAATAAATATATGCCTTCCGCGGCCGAATTTTATAATTTTTCATCATATATATACATAGTATAGATCCAAAAGCATGTTTATGAATGTTTTAACAAAAATATCCATTTCAAAAATAGGTAAAATCTGAGTTTATTTTTGTGAAAAATCATATAAATATTTGCTTTTGCGCCCGAATTTTATGATTTTTCATCATTATTTGGGTAAAAAGAAAAACATTCCAACAAGAAAATTGCTATTTCAAGTGTGGTAGGTATGCTAGAATCCAGCCAATGAAGCTTACAATATACAACGCATTCATCAAAAATAGGTAAAATCTGACTTTATTTTTGTAAAAAATTATATAAATATTTGCTTCCGCATCCAAATTTTATAATTTTTCATCATATTTTATCCATAGTATAGGTCCAAAAGCATGTTTGGTGAATGTTTTAACAAAAATATCCATTTCAAAAAATAGGTAAATTCTGATTTTTTTTTTGTAAAAAATCATATAAATATGTGCTTCCGCGCCCGAATTTTATGATTTTTTCATCATATTTTAGCTAAGAGAAAATATTGCAACAAGAAAATTGCTATTTGAAGTGTGTTAAGTGTTCTAGAATCCAGCCTATGTAGCTTACAATATAGAACGTATTCATCAAAAATAGGTAAAATCTGACTTTTTTTTGTAAAAAATCATATAAATATTTGCTTCCGCGCCCGAATTTTATAATTTTTTATCATATTTTATCCACAGTATAGGTCCAAAAGCATGTTTATGAATGTTTTACCAAAAATATCCATTTCAAGAATAGATAAAATCTCACTTTATTTTTAGTAAAAAATCATATAAATATTTGCTTCCGCGCCCAAATTTTATGATTTTTCAACATAATTTAGGTAAAAGAAAAACATTGCAACAAGAAAATTGATATTTCAAGAGTGGTAGGTATTTTAGAATCCAGCCAATGAACCTTACAATATACAACGTATTCATCAAAAATAGGTAAAATCTGACTTAATTTTTGTAAAAAATTAAATAAATATTTGCTTCCGCGCCCGAATTTTATAATTTTTCATCATATATTATACATAGTATAGATCCAAAAGCATGTTTATGAATGTTTTAACAAAAATATCCATTTCAAAAATAGGTAAAATCTGACTTTATTTTTGTGAAAAATCATATAAATATTTGCTTTTGCGCCCGAATTTTATGATTTTTCTTCATTATTTGGGTAAAAGAAAACATTGCAACAAGAAAATTGCTATTTCAAGGGTGGTAGGTATGCTAGAATCCAGCCAATGAAGCTTACAATATACAACGCATTCATCAAAAATAGGTAAAATCTGACTTTATTTTTGTAAAAAATTATATAAATATTTGCTTCCGCGCCCAAATTGTATAATTTTTCATCATATTTTATCCATAGTATAGGTCCAAAAGCATGTTTATGAATGTTTTAACAAAAATATCCATTTCAAAAATAGGTAAAATCTGATTTTTTTTTTGAAAAAAATCATATAAATATGTGCTTCCGCGCCCGAATTTTATGATTTTTCATCATATTTTAGCTAAGAGAAAACATTGCAACAAGAAAATTGCTATTTCAAGTGTGTTAGGTGTTCTAGAATCCAGCCTATGTAGCTTACAATATAGAACGTATTCATCAAAAATAGGTAAAATCTGACTTTTTTTTGTAAAAAATCATATAAATATTTGCTTCCGCGCCCGAATTTTATAATTTTTTATCATATTTTATCCACAGTATAGGTCCAAAAGCATGTTTATGAATGTTTTAACAAAAATATCCATTTCAAAAATATGTAAAATCTGACTTTATTTTTGTAAAAAATCATATAAATATTTGCTTCCGCGCCCCAAATTTTATGATATTTTATAATAATTTAGGTAAAAGAAAACATTGCAACAAGAAAATTACCATTTCAAGTGTGGTAGGTTTTCTAGGACTCCAGCCCATGTAGCTTACAATATATAACGTATTCATCAAAAATAGGTAAAATCTGACTTTTTTTTGTAAAAAATCATATAAATATTTGCTTCCGCGCCCAAATTTTTATAATTTTTCATAATATTTTATCCACAGTATAGGTCCAAAAGCATGTTTATCAATGTTTTAACAAAAATATCCATTTCAAGAACAGGTAAAATCTGACTTTATTTTTGTAAAAAATCATATAAATATTTGCTTCTGCGCCCGAATTTTATGATTTTTTATCATAATTTAGGTAAAAGAAAACATTGCAACAAGAAAATTGCTATTTCAAGTGTGATAGTTATTCTAGAACCCAGCCAATGAAGCTTACAATGTACAACGTATTGAAGCAGTACTGCTAGCATGTATCATTTTGTTAATAATATTTAAAATAATCTTTATTTAGATAAAATAATTTTCTTGAACAATTTATTTTATACACATCTGTTTGTATTTTTAAAACTCAGCATAGTGTAACAAATTTTTGTTATCTTAGTTTCATTATTACCTGCTAAGAATATGGGTCAAATAGCCTTACCCTCGGCAGACGACACTTTGCCACATGTGGGAATATAACTTACACATAGGCGTAGAGATCACAAATTTCTCTATGATACTAATACTTCCGTGAATTATTATATAAATTAGTTATTTGTTTAAATAGGCTCGGATATGCAAATCAAGTATTTAAAGTAACAGAAATATCTATTTCAATATTAAATTGGGTAAAAAACCATGTCCTTTCAATTTTCATGTAAGTACCGGTAGTTTTAACAACATAAAGTTGATAAATTATTATGTATTAAAATCATTCGTAAAAATATCTAAAAATATTGTGTTAGTACAACACAGATCATTTATATTATTCCGTTGTAAAATACGTCCAATATAAATAAAAGAATATATTTTAATTAAACTAAATTTCGCTAATTCACGCTAGGACAGGTGACCCCAATGTATTCCTTCCAGCTGGTGTTGCTAATTGATATAAATAAATATGTAATATGACAAAGAATATTATGTTTTGTTAGATATTTTTGAAATGTAGAAAAGTACTCAAGGGATCATCCGCACGCCCATGGACTTCCGTCCTGGCGCACAAGCCAAACGGCAAAACCACTTGAAAGGATCAAATTTCGAGACGCTGAGCCTGCACGCGCATTTTAAGATGCAGCTTTCTAGAAGATTCGACGATCACGCGTTTGGATTGTGGACCACCCCCGAAACGCCCTCATTCTGAAGGGGAGAAGGGGGATATTTTTGTATATAACCCGAGTCCAAATCTGTACTCGAGGAGTCGGTTCCAGGACTCCGCTTATGTTTGGCTTGTCCGAAGTAAGTCTTCCTGGTCTCCTGACTCCAATCCTTTCTTGACTTTGATCTATGGTTGTACCAGGATCGGGTTAACTCTTTTCCTAACTTTGATCTATGGTTGTACCAGGATCGGGTTAACTCTTTTCCTAACTTTGATCTATGGTTGTACCAGGATCGGGTGAACTCTTTTCTTGACTTTGATCTATGGTTGTACCAGGATCGGGTTAACTCTTTTCCTAACTTTGATCTATGGTTGTACCAGGATCGGGTGAACTCTTTTCTTGACTTTGATCTATGGTTGTACCAGGATCGGGTTAACTCTTTTCCTAACTTTGATCTATGGTTGTACCAGGATCGGGTGAACTCTTTTCTTAACTTTGATCTATGGTTGTACCAGGATCGGGTGAACTCTTTTTCTTGACTTTGATCTATGGTTGTACCAGGATCGGGTTAACTCTTCTCTTGACTTTGATCTATGGTTGTACCAGGATCGGGTTAACTCTTCTCTTGACTTTGATCTATGGTTGTACCAGGATCGGGTTAACTCTTTCTCTTGACTTTGATCTATGGTTGTACCAGGATCGGGTTAACTCTTCTCTTGACTTTGATCTATGGTTGTACCAGGATCGGGTTAACTCTTCTCTTGACTTTGATCTATGGTTGTACCAGGATCGGGTTAACTCTTTCTCTTGACTTTGATCTATGGTTGTACCAGGATCGGGTTAACTCTTCCTTGACTTTGATCTATGGTTGTACCAGGATCGGGTTAACTCTTTTCTTGGCTTTGATCTATGGTTGTACCAGGATCGGGTTAATTCTTTTTTCTAACTTGAATAACTGTCGCTATAAACATCATTACCCCCAGTCTTAACTCGGACAAGCTAAGTATGTATTTGGTATCTATCTATGAAGGATCACAAATGGTTCTCATTTAACACTGACATGTGTATTGTGGGTCTAATTTGTGAACTGCATATTTTATGATAAACTAAGAATTATGGTTGTCACAATGATATCATATTTTTATTAAATATAGCCGATCTAATATTGGTTGTCTAACAATTGTATTTTGCGAGACTTTGTGCTCTGCACAAACTCTCAGGCTCAAGAATGTGCCGCATCAGCACGAACGAACGTTCACTTGGGTATAAATAAACAATACACAACCGTAGTGCGGCACCGGCACTACGAGGAGCGTGCGACCACTCAGTGGTAATCGCTTTAGACTCGCTAGCTCAGCTGGGTGTCTACCCCAAAAACACTGGCCCTCAGGCAATGCCGAGCGCCCCCAGAAACAAAAGATATCAGAGCAACGGCATGCCGACTCTGAACCAATTAATAAAAACCCACGCAAACCAACACGCACACACTTACAACTGTCAATGACTTCCAATATCAGTTTGGTCGCCATAAATGAATTTTACCATAAATGTTTATAATAAATTATTGGGACAACTCTTTATGTATTGAATGCAATATTTTTATGTGATTGTTAAATGTTCAAAATTGTCTCTCTACCTGAGGTTTTGGCTGTGGTTTCCCTCAGGTTCATAAGGTGAATACCAGAGAGCGTAAATATTCCACAGCACTTTCCGATTTTATTTTATTATAATAAATGCACAAGTCAGATATTTTGTCTGTCTTTTGGAGTGAATATCATTCTTTTATTTTATCAAATACCTGTCCCGATTCCTCCACTCTTAACAGCTACTCTGCATTACGACGATGAAGGGTTACTTATTTAAATAAACACAACGTAGGGTAAGTTAAACCTTCCACTAGACAATCTTTGGCTAAAATATAACTGTATGTACGGAGGAGGTGGGTAAGTAGTGTTACAGTATTCATCAAAAATAGGTAAAATCTTACTTTATTTTGTAAATAATCATATAAATAATTGCTTCCGCGCCCGAATTTTATAATTTTTCATTATATTTTATCCACAGTATAGGTCCAAAAGCATGTTTATGAATGTTTTAACAAATATATCCATATCAAGAATAGGTAAAATGTGACTTTATTTTTGTAAAGAATCATATAAATATTTGCTTCCGCGCCCGAATTTTATGATTTTTACATCATTATTTAGGTAAAAGAAAAACATTGCAACAAGAAAAATTGCTATTTCAAGAGTATTAGGTATTCTAGAATCCAGCCAATGAACCTTACAATATACAACGTATTCATCAAAAATAGGTAAAATCTGACTTTATTTTTGTAAAAAATTAAATAAATATTTGCTTCCGCGCCCGAATTTTATAATTTTTCATCATATATTATACATAGTATAGGTCCAAAAGCATGTTTATGAATGTTTTAACAAAAATATCCATTTCAAAAATAGGTAAAATCTGACTTTTTTTTGTGAAATATCATATAAATATTTGCTTTTGCGCCCGAATTTTATGATTTTTCATCATATTTTAGCTAAAAGAAAACATTGCAACAAGAAAATTGCTATTTCAAGTATGTTAGGTATTCTAGAATCCAGCCCATGTAGCTTACAATATACAACGTATTCATCAAAAATAGGTAAAATCTGACTTTTTGTTGTAATAAATCATAAAATATTTGCTTCCGCGCCCGAATTTTATAATATTTCATCATATTTTATCCACAGTATAGGTCCAAAAGCATGTTTATGAATGTTTTAACAAAAATATCCATTTCAAGAATAGGTAAAATCTGACTTTATTTTTGTAAAAAATCATATAAATATTTGCTTCCACGCCCGAATTTTATGATTTTTTATCATATTTTAGCTAAAGAAAAACATTGCAACAAGAAAATTGCTATTTCAAGTGTGTTAGGTATTCTAGAATCCAGCCCATGTAGCTTACAATATACAAACGTATTCATCAAAAATAGGTAAAATCTGACTTTTTTTTTGTAAAAAATCATACAAATATTTGCTTCCGCGCCCGAATTTTAAAATTTTTCATCATATTTGATCCATAGTATAGGTCCAAAAGCATGTTTATGAATGTTTTAACAAAAATATCCATTTCAAAAACAGGTAAAATATGACTTTATTTTTGTAAAAAATCATATAAATATTTGCTTCCGCGCCCGAATTTTATAATTTTTTATCATATTTTATCCACAGTATAGGTCCAAAAGCATGTTTATGAATGTTTTAACAAAAATATCCATTTCAAAAATATGTAAAATCTGACTTTATTTTTGTAAAAATCATATAAATCATAAAAAAACATTGCAAGAAGAAAATTGCTATTTCAAGCGTGGTAGGTATTCTAGAATCCAGCCAATGAAGCTTACGATATACAACGTATTCATCAAAAATAGGTAAAATCTGACTTTATTTTTGTAAAAAATTATATAAATATTTGCTTCTGCGCCCGAATTTTATAATTTTTTATTATATTTTTATCCATAGTATAGGTCCAAAAGCATATTATGAATATTTTAACAAAAATATTCATTTCAAAAATATGTTAAATCTGACTTTATTTTTGTAAAAAATCATATAAATATTTGCTTCCGCGCCCGAATTTTATGACTTTTCATCATATTTTAGCTAAAAGAAAACATTGCAACAAGGAAATTGCTATTTCAAGTGTGTTTGGTATTCTAGAATCCAGCCCATGTAGCTTACAATATACAACGTATTCATCAAAAATAGGTAAAATCTGATTTAAAATCATATAAATAATTGCTTCCGCGCCCGAATTTTATAATTTTTTATCATATTTTATCCACAGTATAGGTCCAAAAGCATGTTTCTAAATGTTTTAATAAAAATATCCATTTCAAGAATAGGTAAAATCTGACTTTATTTTTGTAAAAAATCATATAAATATTTGCTTCCGCGCCCCGAATTTTATGATTTTTTATCATAATTTATGTAAAAGAAAACATTGCAACAAGAAAATTGCTATTTCAAGTGTGGCAGGTATTCTAGAATCTAGCCAATGAAGGTTACAACGTATTCATCAAAAATAGGTAAAATCTGACAATGAAGCTTACAATGTACAACGTATTGAAGCAGTACTGCTAGCATGTATCATTTTGTTAATAATATTTAAAATAATCTTTATTTAGATAAAATAATTTTCTTGAACAATTTATTTTATACCCATCTGTTTGTATTTTTAAACTCAGCATAGTGTAACAAATTTTTGTTATCTTAGTTTCATTATTACCTGCTAAGAATATGGGGTCAAATAGCCATACCCTCGGCAGACGACACTTTGCCACATGTGGGGAATATAACTTACACATAGGCGTAGAGATCACAAATTTCTCTATGATACTAATACTTCCGTGAATTATTATATAAATTAGTTATTTGTTTAAATAGGCTCGGATATGCAAATCAAGTATTTAAAGTAACAGAAATATCTATTTCAATATTAAATTGGACTCTGAGATAGCGCGTTTTTCATGTAAGTACCGGTAGTTTTAACAACATAAAGTTGATAAATTATTATGTATTAAAATCATTCGTAAAAATATCTAAAATATTGTGTTAGTACAACACAGATCATTTATATTATTCCGTTGTAAAATACGTCCAATATAAATAAAAGAATATATTTTAATTAAACTGAATTTCGCTAATTCACGCTAGGACAGGTGACCCAATGTATTCCTTCCAGCTGGTGTTGCTAATTGATATAAATAAATATGTAATATGACAAAGAATATTATGTTTTGTTAGATATTTTTGAAATGTAGAAAAGTACTCAAGGGATCATCCGCACGCCCATGGACTCCCCGTCCTGGCGCACAAGCCAAACGGCAAAACCACTTGAAAGGATCACATTTCGAGACGCTGAGCCTGCACGTGCATTTTTAAGATGCAGCTTTCTAGAAGATTCGACGATCACGCGTTTGGATTGTGGACCACCCCCGAAACGCCCTCATTCTGAAGGGGAGAAGGGGGATATTTTTGTATATAACCCGAGTCCAAATCTGTACTCGAGGAGTCGGTTCCAGGACTCCGCTTATGTTTGGCTTGTCCGAAGTAAGTCTTCCTGGTCTCCTGACTCCAATCCTTTCTTGACTTTGATCTATGGTTGTACCAGGATCGGGTTAACTCTTTTCCTAACTTTGATCTATGGTTGTACCAGGATCGGGTGAACTCTTTTCTTGACTTTGATCTATGGTTGTACCAGGATCGGGTTAACTCTTTTCCTAACTTTGATCTATGGTTGTACCAGGATCGGGTGAACTCTTTTCTTGACTTTGATCTATGGTTGTACCAGGATCGGGTTAACTCTTTTCCTAACTTTGATCTATGGTTGTACCAGGATCGGGTGAACTCTTTTCTTAACTTTGATCTATGGTTGTACCAGGATCGGGTGAACTCTTTTTCTTGACTTTGATCTATGGTTGTACCAGGATCGGGTTAACTCTTCTCTTGACTTTGATCTATGGTTGTACCAGGATCGGGTTAACTCTTCTCTTGACTTTGATCTATGGTTGTACCAGGATCGGGTTAACTCTTTCTCTTGACTTTGATCTATGGTTGTACCAGGATCGGGTTAACTCTTCTCTTGACTTTGATCTATGGTTGTACCAGGATCGGGTTAACTCTTCTCTTGACTTTGATCTATGGTTGTACCAGGATCGGGTTAACTCTTTCTCTTGACTTTGATCTATGGTTGTACCAGGATCGGGTTAACTCTTTCCTTGACTTTGATCTATGGTTGTACCAGGATCGGGTTAACTCTTTTCTTGGCTTTGATCTATGTTTGTACCAGGATCGGGTTAATTCTTTTTCTAACTTGAATAACTGTCGCTATAAACATCATTACCCCAGTCTTAACTCGGACAAGCTAAGTATGTATTTGGTATCTATCTATGAAGGATCACAAATGGTTCTCATTTAACACTGACATGTGTATTGTGGGTCTAATTTGTGAACTGCATATTTTATGATAACTAAGAATTAAGGTTGTCACAATGATATCATATTTTTATTAAATATAGCCGATCTAATATTGGTTGTCTAACAATTGTATTTTGCGAGACTTTGTGCTCTGCACAAACTCTCAGGCTCAAGAATGTGCCGCATCAGCACGAACGAACGTTCACTTGGGTATAAATAAACAATACACAACCGTAGTGCGGCACCGGCACTACGAGGAGCGTGCGACCACTCAGTGGTAATCGCTTTAGACTCGCTAGCTCAGCTGGGTGTCTACCCCAAAAACACTGGCCCTCAGGCAATGCCGACTCTGAACCAATTAATAAAAACCCACGCAAACCAACACGCACACACTTACAACTGTCAATGACTTCCAATATCAGTTTGGTCGCCATAAATGAATTTTACCATAAATGTTTATAATAAATTATTGGGACAACTCTTTATGTATTGAATGCAATATTTTTATGTGATTGTTAAATGTTCAAAATTGTCTCTCTACCTGAGGTTTTGGCTGTGGTTTCCCTCAGGTTCATAAGGTGAATACCAGAGAGCGTAATATTCCACAGCACTTTCCGATTTTATTTTATTATAATAAATGCACAAGTCAGATATTTTGTCTGTCTTTTGGAGTGAATATCATTCTTTTATTTTATCAAATACCTGTCCCGATTCCTCCACTCTTAACAGCTACTCTGTATTACGACGATGAAGGGTTACTTATTTAAATAAACACAACGTAGGGTAAGTTAAACCTTCCACTAGACAATCTTTGGCTAAAATATAACTGTATGTACGGAGGAGGTGGGTAAGTAGTGTTACAGTATTCATCAAAAATAGGTAAAATCTTACTTTATTTTGTAAATAATCATATAAATAATTGCTTCCGCGCCCGAATTTTATAATTTTTCATTATATTTTATCCACAGTATAAGTCCAAAAGCATGTTTATGAATGTTTTAACAAATATATCCATATCAAGAATAGGTAAAATGTGACTTTATTTTTGTAAAGAATCATATAAATATTTGCTTCCGCGCCCGAATTTTATGATTTTTACATCATTATTTAGGTAAAAGAAAACATTGCAACAAGAAAATTGCTATTTCAAGAGTATTAGGTATTCTAGAATCCAGCCAATGAACCTGACAATATACAACGTATTCATCAAAAATAGGTAAAATCTGACTTTATTTTTGTAAAAAATTAAATAAATATTTGCTTCCGCGCCCGAATTTTATAATTTTTCATCATATATTATACATAGTATAGGTCCAAAAGCATGTTTATGAATGTTTTAACAAAAATATCCATTTCAAAAATAGGTAAAATCTGACTTTTTTTTGTGAAACATCATATAAATATTTGCTTTTGCGCCCGAATTTTATGATTTTTCATCATATTTTAGCTAAAAGAAAACATTGCAACAAGAAAATTGCTATTTCAAGTATGTTAGGTATTCTAGAATCCAGCCCATGTAGCTTACAATATACAACGTATTCATCAAAAATAGGTAAAATCTGACTTTTTGTTGTAATAAATCATAAAATATTTGCTTCCGCACCCGAATTTTATAATATTTCATCATATTTTATCCACAGTATAGGTCCAAAAGCATGTTTATGAATGTTTTAACAAAAATATCCATTTCAAGAATAGGTAAAATCTGACTTTATTTTTGTAAAAAATCATATAAATATTTGCTTCCACGCCCGAATTTTATGATTTTTTATCATATTTTAGCTAAAGAAAAACATTGCAACAAGAAAATTGCTATTTCAAGTGTGTTAGGTATTCTAGAATCCAGCCCATGTAGCTTACAATATACAACGTATTCATCAAAAATAGGTAAAATCTGACTTTTTTTTTGTAAAAAACCATACAAATATTTGCTTCCGCGCCCGAATTTTAAAATTTTTCATCATATTTTATCCATAGTATAGGTCCAAAAGCATGTTTATGAATGTTTTAACAAAAATATCCATTTCAAAAACAGGTAAAATATGACTTTATTTTTGTAAAAAATCATATAAATATTTGCTTCCGCGCCCGAATTTTATAATTATTTATCATATTTTATCCACAGTATAGGTCCAAAAGCATGTTTATGAATGTTTTAACAAAAATATCCATTTCAAAAATATGTAAAATCTGACTTTATTTTTGTAAAAATCATATAAATCATAAAAAAACATTGCAAGAAGAAAATTGCTATTTCAAGCGTGGTAGGTATTCTAGAATCCAGCCAATGAAGCTTACGATATACAACGTATTCATCAAAAATAGGTAAAATCTGACTTTATTTTTGTAAAAAATTATATAAATATTTGCTTCTGCGCCCGAATTTTATAATTTTTTATCATATTTTATCCATAGTATAGGTCCAAAAGCATATTTATGAATATTTTAACAAAAATATTCATTTCAAAAATATGTTAAATCTGACTTTATTTTTGTAAAAAATCATATAAATATTTGCTTCCGCGCCCGAATTTTATGACTTTTCATCATATTTTAGCTAAAAGAAAACATTGCAACAAGGAAATTGCTATTTCAAGTGTGTTTGGTATTCTAGAATCCAGCCCATGTAGCTTACAATATACAACGTATTCATCAAAAATAGGTAAAATCTGATTTAAAATCATATAAATAATTGCTTCCGCGCCCGAATTTTATAATTTTTTATCATATTTTATCCACAGTATAGGTCCAAAAGCATGTTTCTAAATGTTTTAATAAAAATATCCATTTCAAGAATAGGTAAAATCTGACTTTATTTTTGTAAAAAATCATATAAATATTTGCTTCCGCGCCCGAATTTTATGATTTTTAATCATAATTTATGTAAAAGAAAACATTGCAACAAGAAAATTGCTATTTCAAGTGTGGCAGGTATTCTAGAATCTAGCCAATGAAGGTTACAACGTATTCATCAAAAATAGGTAAAATCTGACTTTATTTTTGTAAAAAATTATTTAAATATTTGCTTCCGCGCTTGAATTTTATAATTTTTTATCATATTTTATCCATAGTATAGGTCCAAAAGCATGTTTATGAATATTTTAACAAAAATATCCATTTCAAAAATGGGTAAAATCTGACTTTATTTTTGTAAAAAATCATATAAATATTTGCTTCCGCGCCCGAATATTATAATTTTTCATCATATTCTATCCATAGTATAGGTCCAAAAGCATGTTTATGAAAGTTTTAACAAAAATATCCATTTCAAAAACAGGTAAAATCTGACTTTATTTTGTAAAGAATCATATAAATATTTGCTTCCGCGCCTGAATTTTATGATTTTTCATCATATTTTAGCTAAACGAAAACATTGCAACAAAAAAATTGCTATTTCAAGTGTGTTAGGTATTCTAGAATCCAGCCCAAGTAGCTTACAATATACAACGTATTTATCAAAAATAGGTAAAATCTTACTTTATATTTGTAAAAAATTATATAAATATTTCTTCCGCGCCCAAATTTTATAATTTTTCATCATATATTATCCATAGTATAAGTCCAAAAGCATATTTATGAATGTTTTAACAAAAAATCCATTTCAAAAATAGGTAAAATCTGACTTTATTTTTGTAAAAAATCATATAAATATTTACTTCCGCGCCTGAATTTTATGATTTTTCATCATATTTTAGCTAAAAGAAAACATTGCAACAAGAAAATTGCTATTTCAAGTGTGTTAGGTATTTTAGAATCCAGCCCAAGTAGCTTACAATATACAACGTATTCATCAAAAATAGGTAAAATCTGACTTTTTTTGTAAGAAATCATATAAATATTTGCTTCCGCGCACGAATTTTATAATTTTTCATCATATTTTATCCACAGTTTAGGTCCAAAAGCATGTTTATGATTGTTTTAAACAAAAATATCCATTTCAAGAATAGGTAAAATCTGACTTTATTTTTGTAAAAAGTCATATAAATATTTGCTTCCCTGCTCGAATTTTATGATTTTTCATCATATTTTAGCTAAAAGAAAATATTGCAACAAGAAAATTGCTATTTCAAGTGTGTTAGGTATTCTAGAATCCAGCCCATGTAGCTTACAATATACAACGTATTCATCAAAAATAGGTAAAATCTGACTTTTTTTTGTAAAAAATCATATAAATATTTGCTTCCGCGCCCGAATTTTTTTTTTCGTCATATTTTAGCTAAGAGATAACTTTGCAACAAGAAAATTGCTTATTCAAGTGTAGTAGGTATTCTAGAATCCAGTCAATGAAGCTTACAATATACAACGTATTCATCAAAAATAGGTAAAATCTGACTTTTTTTTGTAAAAAATCATATAAATATTTGCTTCGGCGCCCGAATTTTATAATATTTCATCATATTTTATCCACAGTATAGGTCCAAAAGCATGTTTATGAATGTTTTAACAAAAATATCCATTTCAAAAATAGGTAAAATCTGACTTTATTTTTGTAAAAAATCATATAAATATTTGCTTCCGCGCCCAAATTTTATGACTTTTTATAATAATTTAGGTAAAAGAAAACATTGCAACAAGAAAATTGCTATTTCAAGTGTGGTAGGTATTCAAGAATCCAGCCAATGAAGCTTACGATATACAACGTATTCATCAAAATTAGGTAAAATCTGACTTTATTTTTGTAAAAAATTATATAAATTTTTGCTTCCGCGCCCGAAATTTATAATTTTTCATCATATTTTATCCATAGTATAGGTCCAAAAGCATGTTTATGAATGTTTTAACAAAAATATCCATTTCAAAAATAAGTAAAATCTGACTTTATTTTTGTAAAAAATCATATAAATATTTGCTTCCGCGCCCGAATTTAATGATTTTTCATCATAATTTAGGTAAAAGAAAACATTGCAACAAGAAAATTGCTATTTCAAGTGTGGTAGGTATTCTAGAATCCAGCCAATGAATATATACAACGTATTTATCAAAAATAGGTAAAATCTGACTTTATTTTTGTAAAAAATTAAATAAATATTTGCTTCCGCACCCGAATTTTATAATTTTTCATCATATTTTATCCATAGTATTGGTCCAAAAGCATGTTTATGAATGTTTTAACAAAAATATCCATTTCAAAAACAGGTAAAATCTGACTTTATTTTGTAAAAAATGATATAAATATTTGCTTCCGCGCCCGAATTTTATGACTTTTCATCATATTTTAGCTAAAAGAAAACATTGCAACAAGAAAATTGCTATTTCAAGTGTGTTTGGTATTCTAGAATCCAGCCCATGTAGCCTAATATACAACGTATTCATCAAAAAAAGGTAAAATCTGATTTAAAATCATATAAATAATTGCTTCCGCGGCCGAATTTTATAATTTTTTATCATATTTTATCCACAGTATAGGTCCAAAAGCCTGTTTCTGAATGTTTTAATAAAAATATCCATTTCAAAAATAGGTAAAATCTGACTTTATTTTTGTAAAAAATCATATAAATATTTGCTGCCGCGCCCGAATTTTATGATTTTTCATCATAATTTAGGTAAAAGAAAACAGTGCAACAAGAAAATTGCTATTTCAGGTGTGGGAGGTATTCTAGAATCTAGCCAATGAAGGTTACAACAACGTATTCATCAAAAATAGGTAAAATCTGACTTTATTTTTGTAAAAAATTATATAAATATTTGCTTCCGCACCCGAATTTTATCATTTTTCATCATATTTTATCCATAGTATAGGTCTAAAAGCATGTTTATGAATATATTAACAAAAATATCCATTTCAAAATTAGGTAAAATCTGACTTAATTTTTGTAAAAAATCATATAAATATTTGCTTCCGCGCCCGAATATTATAATTTTTTATTATATTTTATCCATAGTATAGGTCCAAAAGCATGTTTATGAATGTTTTAACAAAAATATCTATTTCAAAAACAGGTAAAATCAGACTTTATTTTTGTAAAAAATCATATAAATATTTGCTTCCGCGCCTGAATTTTATGATTTTTCGTTATATTTTAGATAAAAGAAAACATTCCAACAAGATAATTGCTATTTCAAGTGTGTTAGGTATCCTAGAATCCAGCCCATGTAGCTTACAATATACAACGTATTTATCAAAAATAGGTAAAATCTAACTTTTTTTTTGTGAAAAATCATATAAATATTTGCTTCCGCGCCCGAATTTTATAATTTTTCATTATATTTTATCCACAGTATAGGTCCAAAAGCATGTTTATGAATGTTTTAACAAATATATCCATTTCAAGATTAGGTAAAATCTGACTTTATTTTTGTAAAGAATCATATAAATATTTGCTTCCGCGCCCAAATTTTATGATTTTTCATCATAATTTAGGAAAAAGAAAACATTGCAACAAGAAAATTGCTATTTCAAGTGTGGTAGGCATTCTAGAATCCAGCCAATGAAGCTCACAATATACAACGTATTCATCAAAAATAGGTAAAATCTGACTTTATATTTGTAAAATATTATATAAAAAATTTTTTCCGCGCCCGAATTTTATAATTTTTCATTATATTTTATCCACAGTATAGGTCCAAAAGCATGTTTATGAATGTTTTAACAAAATTATCCATTTCAAAAATAGGTAAAATCTGACTTTATTTTTGTAAAAAATCATATAAATATTTGCTTCCGCGCCCTAATTTTATGATTTTTTATCATAATTTAGGTACAAGAAAACATTTCAACAAGAAAATTGCTATTTCAAGTGTGATAGTTATTCTAGAATCCAGCCAATGAAGCTTACAATATACAACGTATTCATCAAAAATAGGAAAAATCTGACTTTATTTTTGTAAAAAATTATATAAATTTTTGCTTCCGCGCCCGAAATTTATAATTTTTCATCATATTTTATCCATAGTATAGGTCCAAAAGCATGTTTATGAATGTTTTAACAAAAATATCCATTTCAAAAATAAGTAAAATCTGACTTTATTTTTGTAAAAAATCATATAAATATTTGCTTCCGCGCCCGAATATTATGATTTTTCATCATATTTTAGCTAAAAGAAAACATTGCAACAAGAAAATTGCTATTTCAAGTGTGTTAGGTATTCTAGAATCCAGCCCATGTAGCTTACAATATACAACATATTCATCAAAAATAGGTAAAATTTGACTTTTTTTTTGTAAATAATCTTATAAATATTTACTTCTGCGCCCGAATTTTATAATTTTTCATCATATTTTATCCACAGTATAGGTTCAAAAGCATGTTTATGAATGTTTTAACAAAAATATCCATTTCAAGAATAGATAAAATCTGACTTTATTTAAAAGAAAACATTGCAACAAGAAAATTGTTATTTCAAGTGTGGTAGGTATTCAAGAATCCAGCCAATGAAGCTTACAATATACAACGTATTCATCAAAAATAGGTAAAAGCTGACTTTTTTTTTGTAAAAAATCATATAAATATTTGCTACCGTGCACGAATTTTATAATTTTTTATCATATTTTATCCATAGTATAGGTCCAAAAGCATGTTATGAATGTTTTAACAAAAATATCCATTTCAAGAATAGGTAAAATCTGGCTTTATTTTAGTAAAAAATCATATAAATATTTGCTTCCGCGCCCGAATTTTATGATTTTTTATCATAATTTAGGTAAAAAAAAACATTGCAACAAGAAAATTGCTATTTCAAGTGTGGTAGGTATTTAAGAATCCAGCCAATGAAGCTTACAATATACAACGTATTCATCAAAAATAGGTAAAATCTGACTTTTTTTTGTAAAAAATCATATAAATACTGCTACTGCGCCCAAATTTTATAATTTTTTATCATATTTTATCCATAGTATAGGTCCAAAAGCATGTTATGAATGTTTTAACAAAAATATCCATTTCAAAAATGGGTAAAATTTGACTTTATTTTTGTAAAAAAATATATAAATATTTGCTTCCCTGCCCGAATTTGATGATTTTTCATCAAGTTTTAGCTAAAAGAAAACATTGCAACAAGAAAATTGCTATTTCAAGTGTGTTAGTTATTCTAGAATCCAGCCCATGTAGCTTACAATATACAACGTATTCATCAAAAATAGGTCAAATCTGCCTTTTTTTTGTAAAAAATCATAAAAATATTTGCTTCCGCGCCCGAATATTATAATTTTTCATCATATTTTATCCACAGTATAGCTCTAAAAGTATGTTTATGAATGTTTTAACAAAAATATCCATTTCAAGAATAGGTAAAATCTGGCTCTATTTTTGTAAAAAATCATATTAATATTTGCTTTCGCGCCCGAATTTTATGATTTTTCATCATAATTTAGGTAAAAGAAAACATTGCAAAAAGAAAATTGCTATTTCAAGTGTGGTAGGTATTCTAGAATCCAGTCAATGAAGCTTAAAATATACAACGTATTCATCAAAAATAGGTGAAATCTGACTTTATTTTTGTAAAAAATTATATAAATATTTGCTTCCGCGCCCGAATTTTATAATTTTTCATCATATATTATCCATAGTATAGGTCCAAAAGCATGTTTATGAATGTTTTAACAAAAATATCCATTTCAAAAACAGGTAAAATCTGACTTAATTTTTGTAAAAAATTCATATAAATATTTGCTTCCGCGCCCGAATTTTTTGATTTTTCATCATAATTTAGGTAAAAGAAAACACTGCAACAAGAAAATTGATATTTCAAGTGTGGCAGGTATTCTAGAATCTAGCTAATAAAGGTTACAACAACGTTATCATCAAAAATAGGTAAAATCTGACTTTATTTTTGTAAAAAATTATATAAATATTTGCTTCCGAGCCCGAATTTTATAATTTTTTATCATATTTTATCCATAGTATAGGTCCAAAAGCATATTTATGAATGTTTTAACAAAAATATCCATTTCAAGAATAGGTAAAATCTGACTTTATTTTTGTAAAAAATCATATAAATATTTGCTTCCGCGCCCGAATTTTATGATTTTTCATCATATTTTAGCTAAAAGAAAACATTGCAACAAGAAAATTGCTCTTTCAAGTGTGGTAGGTATTCTAGAATCCAGCCAATGAAGCTTACAATATACAACGTATTTATCAAAAATAGGTAAAATCTGACTTTTTTTTTGTAAAAAATCATATAAATATTTGCTTGCGCGCCTAAATTTTATAATTTTTTATCATATTTTATCCATAGTATAGGTCTAAAAGCATGTTATGAATGTTTTAAGAAAAATAACCATTTCAAAAATGGGTAAAATCTGACTTTATTTTTGTAAAAAATCATATAAATATTTGCTTCCCTGCCCGAATTTTATGATTTTTCATCAAATTTTAGCTAAAAGAAAACATTGCAACAAGAAAATTGCTATTTCAAGTGTGTTAGTTATTCTAGAATCTAGCCCATGTAGTTTACAATATACAACGTATTCATCAAAAATAGAACAAATCTGACTTTTTTTAGTAAAAAATCATAAAAATATTTGCTTCCGCGCCCGAATTTTATAATTTTTTATCATATTTTATCCATAGTATAGGTCCAAAAGCATGTTTATAAATGTTTTAACAAAAATTTTCATTTCAAAAAGAGGTAAAATCTGATTTTTTTTTTGTAAAAAATCATAGAAATATTTGCTTCCGCGCCCGAATTTTATGATTTTTCATCATAATTTAGGTAAAAGAAAACATTGCAACAAGAAAATTGCTATTTCAAGTGTGGTAGGTATTCTAGAATCCAGCCAATGAAGCTTACAATATACAACGTATTCATCAAATATAGGTGAAATCTGACTTTATTTTTGTAAAAAAATATATAAATATTTGCTTCCGCGCCCGAATTTTATAATTTTTCATCTTATATAATCCATAGTATAGGTCCAAAAGCATGTTTATGAATACGTTAACAAAAATATCCATTTAAAAAATAGGTAAAATCTGACTTTATTTTTGTAAAAAATCATATAAATATTTGCTGCCGCGCCCGAATTTTATGATTTTTCATCATATTTTAGCTAAAAGAAAACATTGCAACACGAAAATTGCTATTTCAAGTGTGTTAGGTATTCTAGAATCCAGCCCATGTAGCTTACAATACACAACGTATTCATCAAAAATAGGTAAAATCAGACATTTATTTGTAAAAAATCATATAAATATTTGCTTCCGCGCCCGAATTTTATAATTTTTCATCATATTTTATCTACAGTATAGGTCCAAAAGCATGTTTATGAATGTTTTAACAAAAATATCCATTTCAAGAATAGGTAAAATCTGACTTTATTTTTGTAAAAAATCACATAAATATTTGCTTTCGCCCCCGAATTTTATGATTTTTCATCATAATTTAGGTAAAATTAAACATTGCAACAAGAAAATTGCTATTTCAAGTGTGGTAGGTATTCTAGAATCCAGCAAATGAAGCTTACAATATACAACGTATTCATCAAAATTAGGTTAAATCTGACTTTATTTTTGTAAAAAATTATATAAATATTTGCTTCCGCGCCTGAATTTTATAATTTTTCATCATATTTTATCCATAGTATAGGTCCAAAAGCATGTTTATGAATGTTTTAACAAAATATTCATTTCAAAAACAGGTAAAATCTGATTTTTTATTGTAAAAAATCATATAATTATTTGCTTCCGCGCCCGAATTTTATGATTTTTCATTATATTTTAGCTACGAGAAAACATTGCAACAAGAAAATTGATATTTCAAGTGTGTTAGGTGTTCTAGAATCCAGCCTATGTAGCTTACAATAAAGAACGTATTAATCAAAAATAGGTAAAATCTGACTTTTTTTTGTAAAAAATCATAATATTTCCTTCCGCGCCCGAATTTTATAATTTTTTATCATATTTTATCCACAGTATAGGTCCAAAAGCATGTTTATGAATATTTTAACACAAATATCCATTTCAAGAATAGGTAAAATCTAACTTAATTTTTGTAAAAAATCATATAAATATTTGCTTTCGCGCCCGAATTTTATGATTTTTCATCATAATTTAGGTAAAAGAAAACATTGCAACAAGAAAAGTGCTATTTCAAGTGTAGTAGGTATTCTAGAATCCAGTCAATGAAGCTTACAATATACAACGTATTCATCAAAAATTGGTATAATCTGACTTTATTTTGTAAAAAATTGTATAAATATTTGCTTCCGCGCCCGAATTTTATAATTTCTCATCATATTTTATCCATAGTATACTCTGAGATAGCGCGTTTTATGAATGTTTTAACAAAAATATCCATTTCAAAAATAGATAAAATCTGACTTTATTTTTGTAAAAAATCATATAAATATTTGCTTCCGCGCCCGAATTTTATGATTTTTCATCATATTTTAGCTAAAAGAAAATATTGCAACAAGAAAATTGCTATTTCAAGAGTGTTAGGTATTCTAGAATCCAGCCCATGTAGCTTACAATATACAACGTATTTATCAAAAATAGGTAAAATCTGAGTTTTTTTTTGTAAAAATTATATAAATATTTGCTTCCGCGCCCGAATTTTATAATTTTTCATCATATTTTATCCATAGAATAGGTCCAAAAGCATTTTAATGAATGTTTTATCAAAAATATCCATTTCAAAAACAGGTAAAATCTGACTTTATTTTTGTAAAAAAACATATAATTATTTGCTTCCGCGCCCGAATTTTATGATTTTTCATCATATTCTAGCTAAAAGAAAACATTGCAACAAGAAAATTGCTATTTCAAGTGTGTTTGGTATTCTAGAATACAGCCCATGTAGCTTACAACATACAACGTATTCATCAAAAATAGGTAAAATCTGATTTAAAGTCATATAAATATTTGCTTCCGCGCCCGAAATTTATAATTTTTTATCATATTTTATCCACAGTATAGGTCCAAAAGCATGTTTGTGAATGTTTTAACAAAATTATCCATTTCAAAAATATGTAAAATCTGACATTATTTTTGTAAAAAATCATATAAATATTTGCTTCCGCGCCCGAATTTTATGATTTTTCATCATAATTTAGGTAAAAGAAAACATTGCAACAAGAAAATTGCTATTTCAAGTGTGGTAGGTATTCTAGAATCCAGCCAATGAAGGTTACAACAACGTATTCATCAAAAATAGGTAAAATGTGAAATATTTTTGTAAAAAATTATATAAATATTTGCTTCCGCGCCCGAATTTTATAATTTTTCATCATATTTTATCCACAGTATAGGTACAAAAGCATGTTTATGAATGTTTTAACAAAAATATCCATTTCAAAAATATGTAAAATCTGACTTTATTTTTGTAAAAAATCATATAAATATTTGCTTCCGCGCCCGAATTTTATGATTTTTCATCATAATTTAGGTAAAATTAAACATTGCAACAAGAAAATTGCTATTTCAAATGTGGTAGGTATTCTAGAATCCAGCCAATGAAGGTTACAATACACAACGTATTCATCAAAAATAGGTAAAATCTGGCTTTATTTTTGTAAAAAATTATATAAATATTTGCTTTCGCGCCCGAATTTTATAATTTTTCATCATATTTTAGGTAAAATTAAACATTGCAACAAGAAAATTGCTATTTCAAATGTGGTAGGTATTCTAGAATCCAGCCAATGAAGCTTACAATACACAACGTATTCATCAAAAATAGGTAAAATCTGGCTTTATTTTTGTAAAAAATTATATAAATATTTGCTTCCGCGCCCGAATTTTATAATTTTTCATCATATTTTATCCATAGTATAGGTCCAAAAGCATGTTAATGAATGTTTTAACAAAAATATCCATTTCAAAAATAGGAAAAATTTGACTTTATTTTTGTAGAAAATCATATAAATATTTGCTTCCGGGCCCGAATTTTATGATTTTTTATCATAATTTAGGTAAAAGAAAACATTGCAACAAGAAAATTGCTACTTCTAGTGTGGTAGGTATTCTAGAATCCAGCCAATGAAGCTTACAACATACAACGTATTCATCAAAAATAGGTAAAATCTGACTTTTTTTTTGTAAAAAATCATATAAATATTTGCTTCCGCGCCCGAATTTTATAATTTATCATCATATTTTATACACAGTATAGGTCCAAAAGCATGTTTATGAATGTTTTAACAAAAATATCCATTTCAAGAATATGTAAAATCTGACTTTATTTTTGTAAAAAATCATATAAATATTTGCTTCCGCACCCGAATTTTATGATTTTTCATCTTAATTTAGGTAAAAGAAAACATTGCAACAAGAAATTTGTTATATCAAGTGTGGTACGTATTCTAGAATCCAGCCAATGAAGCTTACAATATACAACGTATTCATCAAAAATAGGTAAAATCTGTCTTTATTTTTGTAAAAAATTATATAAATATTTGCTTCCGCGCTAGAATTTTATAATTTTTCATCATATTTTATCCATAGTATAGGTCCAAAAGCATGTTTATGAATGTTTTAACAAAAATATCCATTTCAAAAATAGGTAAAATCTGACTTTATTTTTTAAAAAATCATATCAATGTTTGCTTCCGCGCCCGAATTTTATGATTTTTCATCACAATTTAGGTAAAAGAAAACATTGCAACAAGAAAATTGCTATTTCAAGTGTGGTAGGTATTCTAGAATCCAGCCAATGAAGGTTACAATATACAACGTATTCATCAAAAATAGGAAAATCTGACTTTTTTTGTAAAAAATTATATAATTATTTGCTTCCGCGCCCGATTTTTATAATTTTTTATCATATTTTATCCATAGTATAGGTCCAAAAGCATGTTATGAATGTTTTAACAAAAATATCCATTTCAAAAATGGGTAAAATCTGACTTTATTTTTGTAAAAAATCATATAAATATTTGCTTCCCTGCACGAATTTTATGATTTTTCATCATATTTTAGCTAAAAGAAAACATTGCAACAAGAAAATTGCTATTTCAAGTGTGTTAGTTATTCTAGAATCCAGCCCATGTAGCTTACAATATATAACGCATTCATCAAAAATAGGTCAAATCTGAATTTTTTTGTAAAAAAACATATAAATATTTGCTTCCGCGCCCGAATTTTATAATTTTTCATCATATTTTATCCACAGTATAGGTCCAAAAGCATGTTTATGAATGTTTTAACAAAAATAACCATTTCAAGAATAGGAAAAATCTGTCTTTATTTTTGTAAAAAATCATATAAATATTTGCTTCCGCGCCCGAATTTTATGATTTTTCATCATAATTTAGCTAAAAGAAAACATTGCAACAAGAAAATTGCTATTTCAAGTGTGGTAGGTATTCTAGAATCCAGCCAATGAAGGTTACAATATACAACGTATTCATCAAAAATAGGTAAAATCTGACTTAATTTTTGTAAAAAATCATATAAATATTTGCTTCCGCGCCCGAATTTTATAATTTTTTCTTATATTTTATCCATAGTATAGGTCCAGAAGCATGTTTATGAATGTTTTAACAAAAATATCCATTTCAAATATAGGTAAAATCTGACTTTAATTTTGTAAAAAATCATATAAATATTTGCTTCCGCGCCCGAATTTTATGATTTTTTATCATATTCTAGCTAAAAGAAAACATTGCAACAAGAAAATTGCTTTTTCAAGTGTGGTAGGTATTCTAGAATCCAGCCAATGAAGGTTACAATATACAACGTATTCATCAAAAATAGGTAGAATCTGACTTTATTTTTGTAAAAAATTATATAAATATTCGCTTCCGCGCCAGAATTTTATAATTTTTCATCATATATTATCCATAGTATAGGTCCAAAAGGATGTTTATGAATGTTTTAACAAAAATATCCATTTCAAAAATAGGTACAATCTGACTTTATTTTTGTAAAAAATCATATAAATATTTGCTACCGCGCCCGAATTTTATAATTTTTCATCATATTTTAGCTAAAAGAAAACATTGCAACAAGAAAATTGCTATTTCAAGTCTGGAAGGTATTCTAGATTACAGCCCATGTAGCTTACAATAAAAAACGTATTCATCAAGAAAAGGTAAAATCTGATTTTATTTTTGTAAAAAATCATATAAATATTTGCTTCCGCGCCTGAATTTTAAATTTTTCATCATATATTAGCTAAAAGAAAACATTGCAACAAGAAAATTGCTATTTCACGTGTGTTAGGTATTCTAGAATCCAGCCCATGTAGCTTACAATATACAACGTATTCATCAAAAATAGGTAAAATCTGACTTTTTTTGTAATAAATCATATAAATATTTGCTTCCGCGCCCGAATTTCATAATTTTTCATCATATTTTATCCACAGTATAGGTCCAAAAGCATGTTTATGAATGTTTTAACAAAAATATCCATTTCAAGAATAGGTAAAATCTGACTTTATTTTTGTAAAAAATTATATAAATATTTGCTTCCGCGCCCGAATTTTATGATTTTTCATCATAATTTAGGTAAAAGAAAATATTGCAACAAGAAAACTGCTATTTCAAGTGTGGTAGGTATTCTAGAATCCAGCCAATGAAGCTTACAATATACAACGTATTCATCAAAAATAGGTAAAATCTGACTTTATTTTTGTAAAAAATTATATAAATATTTGCTTCCGCGCCAGAATTTTATAATTTTTCATCATATTTTGTCCATAGTATAGGTCGAAAAGCATGTTTATGAATGTTTTAACAAAAATATCCATTTCAAGAATAGGTAAAATCTGACTTTATTTTTGTAAAAAAATCATATAAATATTTGCTTTCGCGCCCGAATTTTATGATTTTTCATCATAATTTAGGTAAAATTGAACATTGCAACAAAAAAATTGCTATTTCAAGTGTGGTAGGTATTCTAGAATCCAGCCAATGGAGCTTACAATACACAACGTATTCATCAAAAATATGTAAAATCTGGCTTTATTTTATAAAAAATTATATAAATATTTGCTTCCGCGCCCGAATTTATAATTTTTCATCATATTTTATCCATAGTATAGGTCCAAAAGCATGTTTATGAATGTTTTAACAAAAATATCCATTTCAAAAATAGGTAAAATCTGGCTTTATTTTTGTAAAATATCATATAAATATTTGCTTCCGCGCCCGAATTTTATGATTTTTTATCATATTCTATCTAAAAAAAAACATTGCAACAAGAAAATTGCTACTTTAAGTGTGGTAGGTATTCTAGAATCCCGCCAATGAAGCTTACAATATACAACGTATTCATCAAAAATAGGTAAAATCTGACTTTATTTTTGTGAAAAATCATATAAATATTTGCTTCCGCGCCCGAATTTTATGATTTTTCATCATATTTTAGCTAAAAGAAAACATTGCAACAAGAAAATTGCTATTTCAAGTGTGGTAGGTATTCTGTACAATATACAACGTATTCATCTAAAATAGGTATAATCTGACTTTATTTTTGTAAAAAATTATATAAATATTTGCTTCCGCGCCCGAATTTATAATTTTTCATCATATATTATCCATAGTATAGGTCCAAAAGGATGTTTATGAATGTTTTAACAAAAATATCCATTTCAAAAATAGGTACAATCTGACTTTATTTTTGTAAAAAATCATATAAATATTTGCTTCCCCGCCCGAATTTTATGATTTTTCATCATATATTAGCTAAAAGAAAACATTGCAACAAGAAAATTGCTATTTCACGTGTGTTAGGTATTCTAGAATCCAGCCCATGTAGCTTACAATATACAACGTATTCATAAAAAATAGGTAAAATCTGACTTTTTTTGTAATAAATCATATAAATATTTGCTTCCGCGCCCGAATTTTATAATTTTTCATCATATTTTATCCACAGTATAGGTCCAAATGCATGTTTATGAATGTTTTAACAAAAATATCCATTTCAAAAATAGGTAAAATCTGACTTTATTTTTGTAAAATATCATATAAATATATGCTTTCGCGCCCGAATTTGATGATTTTTTATCATATTCTAGCTAAAAAAAAACATTGCAACAAGAAAATTGCTACTTCAAGTGTGGTAGGTATTCTAGAATCCCGCCAATGAAGCTTACAATATACAACGTATTCATCAAAAATAGGTAAAATCTGACTTTATTTTTGTGAAAAATCATATAAATATTTGCTTCCACGCCCGAATTTTATGATTTTTCATCATATTTTAGCTAAAAGAAAACATAGCAACAAGAAAATTGCTATTTCAAGTGTGGTAGGTATTCTGTACAATATACAACGTATTCATCTAAAATAGGTATAATCTGACTTTATTTTTGTAAAAAATTATATAAATATTTGCTTCCGCGCCCGAATTTAATAATTTTTCATCATATTTTATCCAATAGTATAGGTCCAAAAGCATGTTTATGAATGTTTTAACAAAAATATCCATTTCAAAAACAGGTAAAATCTGATATTTTTTTGTAAAAAATCATTTAAATATTTGCTTCCGCGCCCGAATTTTATGATTTTTTATCATATTTTAGCTAAAAGAAAACATTGCAACAAGAAAATTGCTATTTCAAGAGTGGTAGGTATTCTAGAATCCAGCCCATGTAGCTTACAATATACAACGTATTCATCAAAAATAGGTAAAATCAGACTTTTATTTGTAAAAAGTCATATAAATATTTGCTTCCGCGCCCGAATTTTATAATTTTTCATCATATATTATCCACAGTATAGGTCCAAAAGCATGTTTATAAATGTTTTAACAAAAATATCCATTTCAAGAATAGGTAAAATCTGACTTTATTTTTGTAAAAAATCATATAAATATTTGCTTCCGCGCCCGAATTTTATGATTTTTCATCATAATTTAGGTAAAAGAAAACATTGCAACAAGAAATTGCTATTTCAAGTATGGTAGGTATTCTAGAATCCAGCCAATGAAGCTTACAATATACAACGTATTCATCAAAAATAGGTAAATCTGACTTTATTTTTGTAAAAAATTATATAAATATTTGCTTCCGCGCCAGAATTTTATAATTTTTCATCATATTTTATCTATAGTATAGGTCCAAAAGCATGTTTATAAATGTTTTAACAAAAATATCCATTTCAAGAATAGGTAAAATCAGACTTTATTTTGTAAAAAATCATATAAATATTTGCTTCCGCGCCCGAATTTTATTATTTTTTATCATATTTTAGCTAAAAGAAAACATTGCAACAAGAAAATTGCTATTTCAAGAGTGTTAGGTATTCTATAATCCAGCCCATGTAGCTTACAATATACAACGTATTCATCAAAAATAAGTCAAGTCTGACTTTTTTTTGTAAAAAATAATATAAATATTTGCTTCCGCGCCCGAATTTTATGATTTTTCATCATAATTTAGGTAAAAGAAAACATTGCAACAAGAAAATTGCTATTCAAGTGTGGTAGGTATTCTAGAATCCAGCCAATGAAGGTTACAATATACAACGTATTCATCAAAAATAGGAAATCTGACTTTTTTTGTAAAAAATCATATAAATATTTGCTTCCGCGCCGATTTTTATAATTTTTTATCATATTTTATCCATAGTATAGGTCCAAAAGCATGTTATGAATGTTTTAACAAAAATATCCATTACAAAAATGGGTAAAATCTGACTTTATTTTTGTAAAAAATCATATAAATATTTGCTTCCCTGCCCGAATTTTATGATTTTTCATCATATTTTAGCTAAAAGAAAACATTTCAACAGAAAATTGCTATTTCAAATGTGTTAGTTATTCTAGAATCCAGCCCATGTAGCTTACAATATATAACGCATTCATCAAAAATAGGTCAAATCTGAATTTTTTTGTAAAAAATCATATAAATATTGCTTCCGCGCCCGAATTTTATGATTTTTTCATCATAATTTAGGTAAAAGAAAACATTGCAACAAGAAAATTGCTATTTCAAGTGTGGTAGGTATTCTAAAACCCAGCCAATAAAGCTTACAATATACAACGTATTCATCAAAAATAGGTAAAATCTGACATTTTTTTTGTAAAATATTATATAAATATTTGCTTCCGCACCCGAATTTTATAATTTTTCATCATATTTTATCTATAGTTTAGGTCCAAAAGCATGTTTATGAATGTTTTAACAAAAATATCCATTTCAAGAATAGGTAAAATCTGACATTATTTTTGTAAAAAATCATATAAATATTTGCTTCCGCGCACGAATTTTATGATTTTTCATCATATTTTAGTTAAAAGAAAACATTGCAACAAGAAAATTGCTATTTCAAGTGTGTTAGGTATTCTAGAATCCAGCCCATGTAGCTTTCAATATACAACGTATTCATTAAAAATAGGTCAAATCTGACTTTTTTTTGTAAAAAATTATAAAAACATTTGCTTCCGCGCCCGAATTTTATAATTTTTTTATCATATTTTATCCATAGTATAGGTACAAAAGCATGTTTATGAATGTTTTAACAAAAATATTCATTGCAAAAAATAGGTAAAATCTGATTTTTTTTGGTAAAAAATCATATAAATATTTGCTTCCGCGCCCGAATTTTATAATTTTTCATCATATTTTATCCATAATATAGGTCCAAAAGCATGTTTATGATGTTTTAACAAAAATATCCATTTCAAAAATAGGTAAAATCTGACTTTATTTTGTAAAAAATCATATCAATATTTGCTTCCGCGCCTGAATTTTATGATTTTTCATCATATTTTAGCTAAAATAATACATTGCAACAAGAAAATTGCTATTTCAAGTGTGTTAGGTATTCTAGAATCCAGCCCATGTAGCTTACAATATGCAACGTATTTATCAAAAATAGGTAAAATCTGAAATTTTTTTTGTAAAAAATCATATAAATATTTGCTTCCGCGCCCGAATTTTATAATTTTTCATCATATTTATCCACAGTATAGGTCCAAAAGCATGTTTATGAATGTTTTAACAAAAATATCCATTTCAAGAATATGTAAAATCTGACTTTAATTTGTAAAAAATCATATAAATATTTGCTTCCGCGCTCGAATATAATGATTCTTCATCATAATTTAGGTAAAAGAAAACATTGCAACAAGAAAACTGCTATTTCAAGTGTGGTAGGTATTCTAGAATCCAGCCAATGAAGCTTACAATATACAACGTATTCATCAAAAATAGGTAAAATGTGACTTTATTTTTGTAAAAAATTATATAAATATTTGCTTCCGCGCCAGAATATTATAATTTTTCACCTTATTTTATTCATAGTATAGGTCCAAAAGCATGTTTATGAATGTTTTAACAAAAATATCCATTTAAAAAATAGGTAAAATCTGACTTTATTTTTGTAAAAAATCATATAAATATTTGCTTCCGCGCCTGAATTTTATGATATATCATCATATTTTAGCTAAAATAAAACATTGCAACAAGAAAATTGCTATTTCAAGTGTGTTAGGTATTCTAGAATCCAGCCCATGTAGCTTACAATATACAACGTAATTATCAAAAATAGGTAAAATCTGATTTTTTTTTGTAAAAAATCATATAAATATTTGCTTCCGCACCCGAATTTTATAATTTTTATCATATTTTATCCACAGTATAGGTCCAAAAGCATGTTTATGAATGTTTTAACAAAAATATCCATTTCAAGAATATGTAAAATCTGACTTTAATTTTGTAAAAATCTTATAAATATTTGCTTCCGCGCTCGAATTTATGATTTTTCATCATAATTTAGGTTAAAGAAAACATTGCAACAAGAAATTGCTACTACAAGTGTGGTAGGTATTCTAGAATCCAACCAATGAAGCTTACAATATACAACGTATTCATCAAAATAGGTAAAATCTGACTTTTTTTTTGTAAAAAATCATATAAATATTTGCTTCCGCGCCCGAATTTTATATTTTTTATCATATTTTATCCATAGTATAGGTCCAAAAGCATGTTATGAATGTTTTAACAAAAATATCCATTTCAAAAATAGTTAAAATCTGACTTTATTTTTTAAATAATCATATAGATATTTGTTTTCGCGCCCGAATTTTATGATTTTTCATCATAATTTAGGTAAAATTAAACATTGCAACAAGAAAATTGCTATTTCAAGTGTGGTAGGTATTCTAGAATCCAGCCAATGAAGCTTGCAATATACAACGTATTCATCAAAAATAGGTAAAATCTGACTTTATTTTTGTAAAAATTTATATAAATATTTGCTTCCGCGCCAGAATTTTATAATTTTTCATCATATTTTATCCATAGTATAGGTCCAAAAGCATGTTTATGAATGTTTTCACAAAAATATCCATTTCAAAAATATGTAAAATCTGACTTTATTTTCGTAAAAACTCATATAAATATTTGCTTCCGCGCCTGAATATAATGATTTTTCATCATAATTTAGGTAAAAGAAAACATTGCAACAAGAAAATTGCTATTTCAAGTGTGGTAGGTATTCTAGAATCCAGCCAATGAAGCTTACAATGTACAACGTATTCATCAAAAATAGGTAAAATCTGATTTTATTTGTAAAAAATCATATAAATATTTGCTTCCGCGCCCAAATTTTATAATTTTTCATCATATTTTATCTACAGTATAGGTCCAAAAGCATGTTTATGAATGTTTTAACAAAAATATCCATTTCAAGAATAGGTAAAATCTGACTTTATTTTTGTAAAAAATCATATTAATATTTGCTTTCGCGCCCGAATTTTATGATTTTTCATCATAATTTAGGTAAAATTAAACATTGCAACAAGAAAATTGCTATTTCAAGTGTGGTAGGTATTCTAGAATCCAGCCAATGAAGCTTACAATACACAACGTATTCATCAAAAATAGGTAAAATCTGGCTTTATTTTTGTAACAAATTATATAAATATTTGCTTCCGCGCCCGAATTTATAATTTTTCATCATATTTTATCTATAGTATAGGTCCAAAAGGATGTTTATGAATGTTTAACAAAAATATCCATTTCAAAAATAGGTACAATCTGACTTTATTTTTGTAAAAAAATCATATAAATATTTGCTTCCCGCCCGAATTTTTTGATTTTTCATCATATATTAGCTAAAAGAAAACATTGCAACAAGAAAAATGCTATTTCACGTGTGTTAGGTATTCTAGAATCCAGCCCATGTAGCTTACAATATACAACGTATTCATCAAAAATAGGTAAAATCTGACTTTTTTTGTAATAAATCATATAAATATTTGCTTCCGCGCCGAATTTTATAATTTTTCATCATATTTTATCCACAGTATAGGTCCAAAAGCATGTTTATGAATGTTTTAACAAAAATATCCATTTCAAAAATAGGTAAAAATCTGACTTAATTTTTGTAAAAAATCTTAAAAATATTTGCTTCCGCGCCCGAATTTTATGATTTTTTTTTCATATTCTAGCTAAAAGAAAACATTGCAACAAGAAAATTGCTACTTCAAGTGTGGTAGGTATTCTAGAATCCAGCCAATGAAGCTTACAATATACAACGTATTCATCAAAAATAGGTAAAATCTGACTTTATTTTTGTAAAAAATTATATAAATATTTGCTTCCGCGCTCGAATTTTATAATTTTTCATCATATATTATCCCATAGTATAGGTCCAAAAGCATGTTTATGAATATGTTAATAAAAATACCCATTTCAAAAATAGGTAAAATCTGACTTTATTTTTGTAAAAATCATATAAATATTTGCTTCCGCGCCCGAATTTTATGATTTTTTATTATAATTTAGCTAAAAGAAAACATTGCAACAAGATAATTGCTATTTCAAGTGTGTTAGGTATTCTAGAATCCAGCCCATGTAGCTTACAATACACAACGTATTCATCAAAAATAGGTAAAATCTGACTTTTATTTGTAAAAAATCATATAAATATTTGCTTCCGCGCCCGAATTTTATAATTTTCATCATATTTTATCCACAATATAGGTCCAAAAGCATGTTTATGAATGTTTTAACAAAAATATCCATTTCAAGAATAGGTAAAATCTGACTTTATTTTTGAAAAAAATCATATAAATATTTGCTTTCGCGCCCAAATTTTATGATTTTTCATCATAATTTAGGTAAAATTAAACATTGCAACAAGAAAATTGCTATTTCAAGTGTGGTAGTTATTCTAGAATCCAGCCAATGAAGCTAACAATACACAACGTATTCATCAAAAATATGTAATATCTGGCTTTATTTTTGTAAAAAAATTATATAAATATTTGCTTGTGCGCCCGAATTTATAATTTTTCATCATATTTTATCCATAGTATAGTCCAAAAGCATGTTTATGAATGTTTTAACAAAAATATCCATTTCAAAAATAGGTAAAATCTGACTTAATTTTTGTAAAAAATCTTATTAAATATTTGCTTCCGCGCCCGTATTTTATGATTTTTTATCATATTCTAGCTAAAAGAAAACATTGCAACAAGAAAATTGCTACTTCAAGTGTGGTAGGTATTCTAGAATCCAGCCAATGAAGCTTAGAATATACAACGTATTCATCAAAAATAGGTATAATCTGACTTTTTTTTGTAATAAATCATATAAATATTTGCTTCCGCGCCCGAATTTTATAATTTTTTATCATATTTTATCCATAGTATAGGTCCAAAAGCATGTAATGAATGTTTTAACAAAAATATCCATTTCAAAATGGGTAAAATCTGACTTTATTTTTTAAATAATCATATAAATATTTGTTTTCGCGCCCGAATTTTATGATTTTTCATCATAATTTAGGTAAAAGAAAACATTGCAACAAGAAAATTGCTATTTCAAGTGTAGTAGGTATTTTAGTATCCAGTCAATGAAGCTTACAATATACAACGTTATTCATCAAAAATAGGTAAAATCTGACTTTATTTTTGTAAAAAATCATATAAATATATGCTTCCGCGCCCGAATTTTATGATTTTTCATAATATTTTACCTAAAAGAAAACATTGCTAACAAGAAAATTGCTATTTCACGTGTGTTAGGTATTCTAGAAATCCAGCCCATATAGCTTACAATATACAACGTCTTCATCGAAAATAGGTAAAATCTGACTTTTTATTTGTAAAAATCATAAAAATATTTGCTTCCGCGCCCGAATTTTATATATTATAATTTTTCATCATATTTTATCCACAGTATAGCTCCAAAGGCATGTTTATGAATGTTTTAACAAAAATATCCATTTCAAGTATATGTAAAATCTGACTTAATTTTTGTAAAAACTTATATAAATATTTGCTTCCGCGCCTGAATGTTATGATTTTTCATCATAATTTAGGTAAAAGAAAACATTGCAACAAGAAAATTGCTATTTCAAGTGTGGTAGTTATTCTAGAATCCAGCCAATGAAGCTTACAATACACAACGTATTCATCAAAAATATGTAAAATCTGGCTTTATTTTTGTAAAAAATTATATAAATATTTGCTTGTGCGCCCGAATTTATAATTTTTCATCATATTTTATCCATAGTATAGGTCCAAAAGCATGTTTATGAATGTTTTAACAAAAATATCCATTTCAAAAATAGGTAAAATCTGACTTAATTTTTGTAAAAAATCTTATAAATATTTGCTTCCGCGCCCGTATTTTATGATTTTTTATCATATTCTAGCTAAAAGAAAACATTGCAACAAGAAAATTGCTACTTCAAGTGTGGTAGGTATTCTAGAATCCAGCCAATGAAGCTTAGAATATACAACGTATTCATCAAAAATAGGTAAAATCTGACTTTTTTTTTTGTAATAAATCATATAAATATTTGCTTCCGCGCCCGAATTTTATAATTTTTTATCATATTTTATCCATAGTATAGGTCCAAAAGCATGTAATGAATGTTTTAACAAAAATATCCATTTCAAAAATGGGTAAAATCTGACTTTATTTTTTAAATAATCATATAAATATTTGTTTTCGCGCCCGAATTTTATGATTTTTCATCATAATTTAGGTAAAAGAAAACATTGCAAAAAGAAAATTGCTATTTCAAGTGTAGTAGGTATTCTAGAATCCAGTCAATGAAGCTTACAATATACAACGTATTCATCAAAAATAGGTAAAATCTGACTTTATTTTTGTAAAAAATCATATAAATATATGCTTCCGCGCCCGAATTTTATGATTTTTCATAATATTTTACCTAAAAGAAAACATTGCAACAATAAAATTGCTATTTCACGTGTGTTAGGTATTCTAGAATCCAGCCCATATAGCTTACAATATACAACGTATTCATCAAAAATAGGTAAAATCTGACTTTTTTTTGTAAAAAATCATAAAAATATTTGCTTCCGCGCCCGAATTTTATAATTTTTCATCATATTTTATCCACAGTATAGCTCCAAAAGCATGTTTATGAATGTTTTAACAAAAATATCCATTTCAAGTATATGTAAAATCTGACTTAATTTTTGTAAAAACTTATATAAATATTTGCTTCCGCGCCTGAATGTTATGATTTTTCATCATAATTTAGGTAAAAGAAAACATTGCAACAAGAAAATTGCTATTTCAAGTGTGGTAGGTATTCTAGAATCCAGCCAATGAAGCTTACAATATACAACGTATTCATCAAAAATAGGTAAAATCTGACTTTATTTTTGTAAAAAATTATATAAATATTTGCTTCCGCGCCAGAATTTTATAATTTTTCATCATATTTTATTCATAGTATAGGTCCAAAAGCATGTTTATGAATGTTTTAACAAAAATATCCATTTCAAAAATAGGTAAAATCTGACTTTATTTTTGTAAAAAATCATATAAATATTTGCTTCCGCGCCGAAATTTTATGATTTTTCATCATATTTTAGCTAAAATAAAACATTGCAACAAGAAAATTGCTATTTCAAGTGTGTTAGGTATTCTAGAATCCAGCCCATGTAGCTTACAATATACAACGTATTCATCAAAAATAGGTAAAATCTGACTTTTATTTGTAAAAAATCATATAAATATTTGCTTCCGCGCCCGAAATTTATAATTTTTTCATCATATTTTATCCACAGTATAGGTCCAAAAGCATGTTTATGAATGTTTTAACAAAAATATCCATTTCAAGAATAGGTAAAATCTGACTTTATTTTTGTAAAAAATCATATAAATATTTGCTTCCGCGCCCGAATTTTATGATTTTTCATCATAATTTAGGTAAAAGAAAACATTGCAAAAAGAAAACTGCTATTTCAAGTGTGGTAGGTTTTCTAGAATCCAGCCCATGTAGCTTACAATATACAACGTATTCATCAAAAATAGGTAAAATCTGACTTTTATTTGTAAAAAATCATATAAATATTTGCTTCCGCGCCCGAATTTTATAATTTTTCATCATATTTTATCCACAGTATAGGTCCAAAAGCATGTTTATGAATGTTTTAACAAAAATATCCATTTCAAGAATAGGTAATATCTGACTTTACTTTTGTAAAAAATTATATAAATATTTGCTTTCGCGCCCGAATTTTATGATTTTTCATCATAATTTAGGTAAAATTAAACATTGCAACAAGAAAATTGCTATTTCAAGTGTGGTAGGTATTCTAGAATGCAGCCAATGAAGCTTACAATACACAACGTATTCATCAAAAATATGTAAAATCTGGCTTTATTTTTGTAAAAAATTATATAAATATTTGCTTCCGCGCCAGAATTTTATAATTTTTTATCATATTTTATTTATAGTATAGGTCCAAAAGCATGTTTATGAATGTTTTAACAAACATATCCATTTCAAAAATAGGTAAAATCTGACTTTATTTTTGTAAAAAATCATATAAATATTTGCTTCCGCGCCTAAATTTTATGATTTTTCATCATATTTTAGCTAAAATAAAACATTGCAACAAGAAAATTGCTATTTCAAGTGTGTTAGGTATTCTAGAATCCAGCCCATGTAGCTTACAATATACAACGTATTTATCAAAAATAGGTAAAATCTGACTTTATTTTTGTAAAAAATCTTATAAATATTTGCTTCCGCGCCCGAATTTTATGATTTTTTATCATATTCTAGCTAAAAGAAAACATTGCAACAAGAAAATTGCTACTTTAAGTGTGGTAGGTATTCTAGAATCCAGCCAATGAAGCTTACAATATACAACGTATTCATCAAAAATAGGTAAAATCTGACTTTTTTTTTGTAAAAAATCATATAAATATTTGCTTCCGCGCCCGAATTTTATAATTTTTTATCATATTTTATCCATAGTATAGGTCCAAAAGCATGTTATAAATGTTTTAACAAAAATATCCATTTTAAAAATGGGTAAAATCTAAATTAATTTTTTAAAAAATCATATAAATATTAGCTTTCGCGCCCGAATTTTATGATTTTTCATCATAATTTAGGTAAAAGAAAACATTGCAACAAGAAAATTGCTATTTCAAGTGTGGTAGGTATTCTAGAATCCACCCAATGAAGCTTACAATATACAACGTATTCATCAAAAATAGTTAAAATCTGACTTTATTTTTGTAAAAAATTATATAAATATTTGCTTCCGCGCCAGAATTTTATAATTTTTCATCATATTTTATCCGTAGTATAGGTCTAAAAGCATGTTTATGAATGTTTTAACAAAAATATCCATTTCAAAAATAGGTAAAATCTGACTGTATTTTTGTAAAAACTCATAAATATTTGCTTCCGCGCCTGAATGTTATGATTTTTCATCATAATTTAGGTAAAAGAAAACATTGCAACAAGAAAATTGCTATTTCAAGTGTGGTAGGTATTCTAGAATCCAGCCAATGAAGCTTACAATATACAACGTATTCATCAAAAAAAGGTAAAATCTGATTTTATTTGTAAAAAATCATATAAATATTTGCTTCCGCGCCCAAATTTTATAATTTTTCATCATATTTTATCCACAGTATAGGTCCAAAAGCATGTATATGAATGTTTTAACAAAAATATCCATTTCAAAAATAGGTAAAATCTGACTTTATTTTTGTAAAAAATCATATAAATATTTGCTTTCGCGCCCGAATTTTATGATTTTTCATCATAATTTAGGTAAAATTAAACATTGCAACAAGAAAATTGCTATTTCAAGTGTGGTAGGTATTCTAGAATCCAGCCAATGAAGCTTACAATACACAACGTATTCATCAAAAATAGGTAAAATCTGGCTTTATTTTTGTAAAAAATTATATAAATATTTGCTTCCGCGCCCGAATTTATAATTTTTCATCATATTTTATCCATAGTATAGGTCCAAAAGGATGTTTATGAATGTTTTAACAAAAATACCCATTTCAAAAATAGGTACAATCTGACTTTATTTTTGTAAAAAATCATATAAATATTTGCTTCCCCGCCCGAATTTTATGATTTTTCATCATATATTAGCTAAAAGAAAACATTGCAACAAGAAAATTGCTATTTCACGTGTGTTAGGTATTCTAGAATCCAGCCCATGTAGCTTACAATATACAACGTATTCATCAAAAATAGGTAAAATCTGACTTTTTTTGTAATAAATCATATAAATATTTGCTTCCGCGCCCGAATTTTATAATTTTTCATCATATTTTATCCATAGTATAGGTCCAAAAGCATGTTTATAAATGTTTTAACAAAAATATCCATTTCAAAAATAGGTAAAATCCGACTTTATTTTCGTAAAAACTCATATAAATATTTGCTTCCGCGCCTGAATGTTATGATTTTTCATCATAATTTAGGTAAAAGAAAACATTGCAACAAGAAAATTGCTATTTCAAGTGTGGTAGGTTTTCTAGAATTCAGCCAATGAAGCTTACAATATACAACGTATTCATCAAAAATAGGTAAAATCTCATTTTATTTGTAACAAATCATATAAATATTTGCTTCCGCGCCCAAATTTTATAATTGTTCATCATATATTATCCACAGTATAGGTCCAAAAGCATGTTTATGAATGTTTTAACAAAAATATCCATTTCAAGAATAGGTAAAATCTGACTTTATTTTTGTAAAAAATCATATAAATATTTGCTTTCGCGCCCGAATTTTATGATTTTTCATCATAATTTAGGTAAAATTAAACATTGCAACAAGAAAATTGCTATTTCAAGTGTGGTAGGTATTCTAGAATCCAGCCAATGAAGCTTACAATACACAACGTATTCATCAAAAATAGGTAAAATCTGGCTTTATTTTTGTAAAAAATTATAATAATATTTGCTTCCGCGCCCGAATTTATAATTTTTCATCATATTTTATCCATAGTATAGGTCCAAAAGGATGTTTATGAATGTTTTAACAAAAATATCCATTTCAAAAATAGGTACAATCTGATTTTATTTTTGTAAAAAATCATATAAATATTTGCTTCCCCGCCCGAATTTTATGATTTTTCATCTTATATTAGCTAAAAGAAAACATTGCAACAAGAAAATTGCTATTTCACGTGTGTTAGGTATTCTAGAATCCAGCCCATGTAGCTTACAATATACAACGTATTCATCAAAAATAGGTAAAATCTGACTTTATTTTTGTAAAAAATTATATAAATATTTGCTTCCGCGCCAGAATTTTATAATTTTTCATCATATTTTGTCCATAGTATAGGTCGAAAAGCATGTTTATGAATGTTTTAACAAAAATATCCATTTCAAGAATAGGTAAAATCTGACTATATTTTTGTAAAAAATCATATAAATATTTGCTTTCGCGCCCGAATTTTATGATTTTTCATCATAATTTAGGTAAAATTTAACATTGCAACAAGAAAATTGCTATTTCAAGTGTGGTAGGTATTCTAGAATCCAGCCAATGGAGCTTACAACACACAACGTATTCATCAAAAATATGTAAAATCTGGCTTTATTTTTGTAAAAAATTATATAAATATTTGCTTCCGCGCCCGAATTTATAATTTTTCATCATATTTTATCCATAGTATAGGTCCAAAAGCATGTTTATGAATGTTTTAACAAAAATATCCATTTCAAAAATAGGTAAAATCTGACTTTATTTTTGTAAAATATCATATAAATATTTGCTTTCGCGCCCGAATTTTATGATTTTTTATCATATTCTAGCTAAAAGAAAACATTGCAACAAGAAAATTGCTACTTCAAGTGTAGTAGGTATTCTAGAATCCCGCCAATGGAGCTTACAATACACAACTTATTCATCAAAAATATGTAAAATCTGGCTTTATTGTTGTAAAAAATTATATAAATATTTGCTTCCGCGCCCGAATTTATAATTTTTCATCATATTTTATCCATAGTATAGGTCCAAAAGCATGTTTATGAATGTTTTAACAGTAGTAGGTATTCTATACAATATACAACGTATTCATCTAAAATAGGCATAATCTGACTTTATTTTTGTAAAAAATTATATAAATATTTGCTTCCGCGCCCGAATTTAATAATTTTCCAGCATATTTTATCCAATAGTATAGGTCCAAAAGCATGTTTATGAATGTTTTAACAAAAATATCCATTTCAAAAATAGGTAAAATCTGAAATTTTTTTGTAAAAAATCATTTAAATATTTGCTTCCGCGCCCGAATTTTATGATTTTTCATCATATTTTAGCTAAAAGAAAACATTGCAACAAGAAAATTGCTATTTCAAGTGTGGTAGGTATTCTAGAATCCAGCCCATGTAGCTTACAATATACAACGTATTCATCAAAAATAGGCACAATCTGACTTTTATTTGTAAAAAATCATATAAATATTTGCTTCCGCGCAGAATTTTATAATTTTTCATCATATTTTATCCACAGTATAGGTCCAAAAACATGTTTATAAATGTTTTAACAAAAATATCCATTTCAAGAATAGGTAAAATCTGACTTTATTTTTGTAAAAAATCATATAAATATTTGCTTCCGCGCCCGAATTTTATGATTTTTCATCATATTTTAGCTAAAAGAAAACATTGCAACAAGAAAATTGCTATTTCAAGTGTGGTAGGTATTCTAGAATCCAGCCAATGGAGCTTACAATACACAACTTATTCATCAAAAATATGTAAAATCTGGCTTTATTGTTGTAAAAAATTATATAAATATTTGCTTCCGCGCCCGAATTTATAATTTTTCATCATATTTTATCCATAGTATAGGTCCAAAAGCATGTTTATGAATGTTTTAACAAAAATATCCATTTCAAAAATTGGTAAAATCTGACTTTATTTTTGTAAAAAATCTTATAAATATTTGCTTCCGCGCCCGAATTTTATGATTTTTTATCATATTCTAGCTAAAAGAAAACATTGCAAAAAGAAAATTGCTACTTCAAGTGTGATAGGTATTCTAGAATCCAGCCAATGAAGCTTACAATATACAACGTATTCATCAAGAATAGGTAAAATCTGACTTTTTTTTGTAAAAAATCATATAAATATTTGCTTCCGCGCCCGAATTTAATAATTTTTTATCATATTTTATCCATAGTATAGGTCCAAAAGCATGTTATGAATGTTTTAACAAAAATATCCATTTCAAAAATAGGTAAAATCTGACTTTATTTTTGTAAAAAATCTTATAAATATTTGCTTTCGCGCCCGAATTTTGTGATTTTTTATCATATTCTAGCTAAAAGAAAACATTGCAACAAGAAAATTGCTACTTCAAGTGTGGTAGGTATTCTAGAATCCAGCCAATGAAGCTTACAATATACAACGTATTCATCAAAAATAGGTAAAATCTGACTTTTTTTTTGTAATAAATCATATAAATATTTGCTTCCGTGCCCGAATTTTATAATTTCTTATCATATTTTATCCATAGTATAGGTCTAAAGGCATGTTATGAATGTTTTAACAAAAATATCCATTTCAAAAATGGGTAAAATCTCACTTTATTTTTTAAATAATCATATAAATAATTGTTTTCGCGCCCAAATTTTATGATTTTTTATCATAATTTAGGTAAAAGAAAACATAGCAACAAGAAAATTGCTACTTCAAGTGTAGTAGGTATTCTAGAATCCAGTCAATGAAGCTTACAATATACAACGTATTCATCAAAAATAGGTAAAATCTGACTTTATTTTTGTAAAAAATCATATAAATATATGCTTCCGCGCCCGAATTTTATGATTTTTCATAATATTTTAGCTAAAAGAAAACATTGCAACAAGAAAATTGCTATTTCACGTGTGTTAGGTATTCTAGAATCCAGCCCATATAGCTTACAATATACAACGTATTCATCAAAAATAGGTAAAATCTGACTTTTATTTGTAAAAAATCATATAAATATTTGCTTCCGCGCCCGAATTTTATAATTTTTCATCATATTTTATCCACAGTATAGGTCCAAAAGCATGTTTATGAATGTTTTAACAAAAATATCCATTTCAAGAATAGGTAATATCTGACTTTATTTTTGTAAAAAATCATATAAATATTTGCTTTCGCGCCCGAATTTTTTGATTTTTCATCATAATTTAGGTAAAATTAAACATTTCAACAAGAAAATTGCTATTTCAAGTGTGGTAGGTATTCTAGAATGCAGCCAATGAAGCTTACAATACACAACGTATTCATCTAAATTATGTAAAATCTGGCTTTATTTTTGTAAAAAATTATATAAATATTTGCTTCCGCGCCTGAATTTATAATTTTTTATCATATTTTATCCATAGTATAGGTCCAAAAGCATGTTTATGAATGTTTTAACAAAAATATCCACTTCAAAAATAGGTAAAATCTGACTTTATTTTTGTAAAAAATCTTATAAATATTTGCTTCCGCGCCCGAATTTTATGATTTTTTATCATATTCTAGCTAAAAGAAAACATTGCAACAAGAAATTTGCTACTTCAAGCGTGGTAGGTATTCTAGAATCCAGCCAATGAAGCTTACAATATACAACGTATTCATCAAAAATAGGTAAAATCTGACTTTATTTTTGTAAAAAATTATATAAATATTTGCTTCCGCGCCAGAATTTTATAATTTTTCATCATATTTTATTCATAGTATAGGTCCAAAAGCATGTTTATGAATGTTTTAACAAATATATCCATTTCAAAAATAGGTAAAATCTGACTTTATTTTTGTAAAAAATCATATAAATATTTGCTTCTGCGCTCGAATTTTATGATTTTTCATCATAATTTAGGTAAAAGAAAACACTGCAACAAGAAAACTGCTATTTCAAGTGTGGTAGGTATTCTAGAATCCAGCCAATGAAGCTTACAATATACAACGTATTCATCAAACATAGGTAAAATCTGACTTTATTTTTGTAAAAAATTATATACATATTTGCTTCCGCGCCAGAATTTTATAATTTTTCATCATATTTTATTCATAGTATAGGTCCAAAAGCATGTTTATGAATGTTTTAACAAAAATATCCATTTCAAAAATAGGTAAAATCTGACTTTATTTTTGTAAAAAATCATATAAATATTTGCTTCCGCGCCTAAATTTTATGATTTTTCATCATATTTTAGCTAAAATAAAACATTGCAACAAGAAAATTGCTATTTCAAGTATGTTAGGTATTCTAGAATCCAGCCCATGTAGCTTACAATATACAACGTATTTATCAAAAATAGGTAAAATCTGACTTTATTTTTGTAAAAAATCTTATAAATATTTGCTTCCGCGCCCGAATTTTATGATTTTTTATCATATTCTAGCTAAAAGAAAACATTGCAACAAGAAAATTGCTACTTCAAGTGTGGTAGGTATTCTAGAATCCAGCCAATGAAGCTTACAATATACAACGTGTTCATCAAAAATAGGTAAAATCTGACTTTTTTTTTGTAAAAAATCATATAAATATTTGCTTCCGCGCCCGAATTTTATAATTTTTTATCATATTTTATCCATAGTATAGGTCCAAAAGCATGTTATGAATGTTTTAACAAAAATATCCATTTCAAAAATAGGTAAAATCTGACTTTATTTTTGTAAAAAATCTTATAAATATTTGTTTCCGCGCCTGAATTTTATGATTTTTTATCATATTCTAGCTAAAAGAAAACATTGCAACATGAAAATTGCTACTTTAAGTGTGGTAGGTATTCTAGAATCCAGCCAATGAAGCTTACAATATACAACGTATTCATCAAAAATAGGTAAAATCTAACTTTTTTTTTTGTAATAAATCATATAAATATTTGCTTCCGTGCCCGAATTTTATAATTTTTAATCATATTTTATCCATAGTATAGGTCCAAAGGCATGTTATGAATGTTTTAACAAAAATATCCATTTCAAAAATTGGTAAAATCTGACTTTATTTTTTAAATAATCATATAAATATTTGTTTTCGCGCCCGAATTTTATGATTTTTCATCATAATTTAGGTAAAAGAAAACATAGCAACAAGAAAATTGCTACTTCAAGTGTAGTAGGTATTCTAGAATCCAGTCAATGAAGCTTACAATATACAACGTATTCATCAAAAATAGGTAAAATCTGACTTTATTTTTGTAAAAAATCATATAAATATATGCTTCCGCGCCCGAATTTTATGATTTTTCATAATATTTAAGCTAAAAGAAAACATTGCAACAAGAAAATTGCTATTTCACGTGTGTTAGGTATTTTAGAATCCAGCCCATATAGCTTACAATATACAACGTATTCATCAAAAATAGGTAAAATCTGACTTTTTTTTTGTAAAAAATCATAAAAATATTTGCTTCCGCGCCCGAATTTTATAATTTTTCATCATATTTTATCCACAGTATAGCTCCAAAAGCATGTTTATGAATGTTTTAACAAAAATATCCATTTCAAAAATAGGTAAAATCTGACTTTATTTTCGTAAAAACTCATATAAATATTTGCTTCCGCGCCTGAATGTTATGATTTTTCATCATAATTTAGGTAAAAGAAAACATTGCAACAAGAAAATTGCTATTTCAAGTGTGGTAGGTTTTCTAGAATTCAGCCAATGAAGCTTAAAATATACAACGTATTCATCAAAAATAGGTGAAATCTGATTTTATTTGTAAAAAATCATATAAATATTTGCTTCCGCGCCCAAATTTTATAATTTTTCATCATATTTTATCCACAGTATAGGTCCAAAAGCATGTTTATGAATGTTTTAACAAAAATATCCATTGCAAGAATAGGTAAAATATGACTTTATTTTTGTAAAAAATCATATAAATATTGGCTTTCGCGCCCGAATTTTATGATTTTTCATCATAATTTAGGTAAAATTAAACATTGCAGCAAGAAAATTGCTATTTCAAGTGTGGTAGGTATTCTAGAATCCAGCCAATGAAGCTTACAATACACAACGTATTCATCAAAAATAGGTAAAATCTGGCTTTATTTTTGTAAAAAATTATATAAATATTTGCCTCCGCGCCCGAATTTATAATTTTTCATCATATTTTATCCATAGTATAGGTCCAAAAGGATGTTTATGAATGTTTTAACAAAAATATCCATTTCAAAAATAGGTACAATCTGACTTTATTTTTGTAAAAAATCATATAAATTTTTGCTTCCCCGCCCGAATTTTATGATTTTTCATCATATATTAGATAAAAGAAAACATTGCAGCAAGAAAATTGCTATTTCACGTGTGTAAGGTATTCTAGAATCCAGCCCATGTAGCTTACAATATACAACGTATTCATCAAAAATAGGTAAAATCTGACTTTTTTTTTGTAAAAAATCATAAAAATATTTGCTTCCGCGCCCGAATTTTATAATTTTTCATCATATTTTATCCACAGTATAGCTCCAAAAGCATGTTTATGAATGTTTTAACAAAAATATCCATTTCAAAAATAGGTAAAATCTGACTTTATTTTCGTAAAAACTCATATAAATATTTGCTTCCGCGCCTGAATGTTATGATTTTTCATCATAATTTAGGTAAAAGAAAACATTGCAACAAGAAAATTGCTATTTCAAGTGTGGTAGGTTTTCTAGAATCCAGCCAATGAAGCTTAAAATATACAACGTATTCATCAAAAATAGGTGAAATCTGATTTTATTTGTAAAAAATCATATAAATATTTGCTTCCGCGCCCAAATTTTATAATTTTTCATCATATTTTATCCACAGTATAGGTCCAAAAGCATGTTTATGAATGTTTTAACAAAAATATCCATTGCAAGAATAGGTAAAATATGACTTTATTTTTGTAAAAAATCATATAAATATTGGCTTTCGCGCCCGAATTTTATGATTTTTCATCATAATTTAGGTAAAATTAAACATTGCAGCAAGAAAATTGCTATTTCAAGTGTGGTAGGTATTCTAGAATCCAGCCAATGAAGCTTACAATACACAACGTATTCATCAAAAATAGGTAAAATCTGGCTTTATTTTTGTAAAAAATTATATAAATATTTGCCTCCGCGCCCGAATTTATAATTTTTCATCATATTTTATCCATAGTATAGGTCCAAAAGGATGTTTATGAATGTTTTAACAAAAATATCCATTTCAAAAATAGGTACAATCTGACTTTATTTTTGTAAAAAATCATATAAATTTTTGCTTCCCCGCCCGAATTTTATGATTTTTCATCATATATTAGATAAAAGAAAACATTGCAGCAAGAAAATTGCTATTTCACGTGTGTAAGGTATTCTAGAATCCAGCCCATGTAGCTTACAATATACAACGTATTCATCAAAAATAGGTAAAATCTGACTTTTTTTGTAATAAATCATATGAATATTTGCTTCCGCGCCCGAATTTTATAATTTTTCATCATATTTTATCCACAGTATAGGTCCAAAAGCATGTTTATGAATGTTTTAACAAAAATATCCATTTCAAGAATAGGTAAAATCTGACTTTATTTTTGTAAAAAATTATATAAATATTTGCTTCCGCGCCCGAATTTTATGATTTTTCATCATAATTTAGGTAAAAGAAAACATTGCAACAAGAAAACTGCTATTTCAAGTGTGGTAGGTATTCTAGAATCTAGCCAATGAAGCTTACAATATACAACGTATTCATCAAAAATAGGTAAAATCTGACTTTATTTTTGTAAAAAATTATATAAATATTTGCTTCCGCGCCAGAATTTTATAATTTTTCATCATATTTTATCCATAGTATAGGTCCAAAAGCATGTTTATGAATGTTTTAACAAAAATATCCATTTGAAGAATAGGTAAAAGCTGACTTTATTTTTGTAAAAAATCATATAAATATTTGCTTTCGCGCCCGAATTTTATAATTTTTCATCATATTTTATCCACAGTATAGGTCCAAAAGCATGTTTATGAATGTTTTAACAAAAATATCCATTTCAAGAATAGGTAAAATCTGACTTTATTTTTGTAAAAAATCATATAAATATTTGCTTTCGCGCCCGAATTTTATGATTTTTCATCATAATTTAGGTAAAATTAAACATTGCAACAAGAAAATTGCTATTTCAAGTGTGGTAGGTATTCTAGAATCCAGCCAATGAAGCTTACAATACACAACGTATTCATCAAAAATAGGTAAAATCTGGCTTTATTTTTGTAAAAAATTATATAAATATTTGCTTCCGCGCCCGAATTTATAATTTTTCATCATATTTTATCCATAGTATAGGTCCAAAAGGATGTTTATGAATGTTTTAACAAAAATATCCATTTCAAAAACAGGTACAATCTGACTTTATTTTTGTAAAAAATCATATAAATATTTGCTTCCCCGCCCGAATTTTATGATTTTTCATCATATATTAGATAAAAGAAAACATTGCAGCAAGAAAATTGCTATTTCACGTGTGTTAGGTATTCTAGAATCCAGCCCATGTAGCTTACAATATACAACGTATTCATCAAAAATAGGTAAAATCTGACTTTTTTGTAATAAATCATATGAATATTTGCTTCCGCGCCCGAATTTTATAAATTTTCATCATATTTTATCCACAGTATAGGTCCTAAAGCATGTTTATGAATGTTTTAACAAAAATATCCATTTCAAGAATAGGTAAAATCTGACTTTATTTTTGTACAAAATTATATAAATATTTGCTTCCGCGCCTGAATTTTATGATTTTTCATCATAATTTAGGTAAAAGAAAACATTGGAACAAGAAAACTGCTATTTCAAGTGTGGTAGGTATTCTAGAATCTAGCCAATGAAGCTTACAATATACAACGTATTCATCAAAAATAGGTAAAATCTGACTTTATTTTTGTAAAAAAATTATATAAATGTTTGCTTCCGCGCCACAATTTTATACTTTTTCATCATATTTTATCCATAGTATAGGTCCAAAAGCATGTTTATGAATGTTTTAACAAAAATATCCATTTCAAGAATAGGTAAAATCTGACTTTATTTTTGTAAAAAATCATATAAATATTTGCTTTCGCGCCCGAATTTTATGATTTTTCATCATAATTTAGGTAAAATTAAACATTGCAACAAGAAAATTGCTATTTCAAGTGTGGTAGGTATTCTAGAATCCAGCCAATGGAGCTTACAATACACAACGTATTCATCAAAAATAGGTAAAAACTGACTTTTTTTTGTAAAAAATCATAAAAATATTTGCTTCCGCGCCCGAATTTTATAATTTTTCATCATATTTTATCCACAGTATAGCACCAAAAGCATGTTTATGAATGTTTTAACAAAAATATCCATTTCAAGAATATGTAAAATCTGACTTTATTTTTGTAAAAACTCATATAAATATTTGCTTCCGCGCCTGAATGTTATGATTTTTCATCATAATTTAGATAAAAGAAAACATTGCAACAAGAAAATTGCTATTTCAAGTGTGGTAGGTATTCTAGAATCCAGCCAATGAAGCTTACAATATACAACGTATTCATCAAAAATAGGTAAAATCTGACTTTATTTTTGTAAAAAATTATATAAATATTTGCTTCCGCGCCAGAATTTTATAATTTTTCATCATATTTTATCGATAGTATAGGTCCAAAAGCATGTTTATGAATGTTTTAACAAAAATATCCATTTCAAAAATAGGTAAAATCTGACTTTATTTTCGTAAAAACTCATATAAATATTTGCTTCCGCGCCTGAATGTTATGATTTTTCATCATAATTTAGGTAAAAGAAAACATTGCAACAAGATAATTGCTATTTCAAGTGTGGTAGGTTTTCTAGAATCCAGCCAATGAAGCTTACAATATACAATTTATTCATCAAAAATAGGTAAAATCTGATTTTATTTCTAAAAAATCATATAAATATTTGCTTCCGCGCCCAAATTTTATAATTTTTCATCATATTATATCCACAGTATAGGTCCAAAAGCATGTTTATAAATGTTTTAACAAAAATATCCATTTCAAGAATAGGTAAAATCTGACTTTATTTTTGTAAAAAATCATATAAATATTTGCTTTCGCGCCCGAATTTTATGATTTTTCATCATAATTTAGGTAAAATTAAACATTGCAACAAGAAAATTGCTATTTCAAGTGTGGTAGGTATTCTAGAATCCAGCCAATGAAGCTTACAATACACAACGTATTCATCAAAAATAGGTAAAATCTGGCTTTATTTTTGTAAAAAATTATATAAATATTTGCTTCCGCGCCCGAATTTATAATTTTTCATCATATTTTATCCATAGTATAGGTCCAAAAGGATGTTTATGAATGTTTTAACAAAAATATCCATTTCAAAAATAGGTACAATCTGACTTTATTTTTGTAAAAAATTATATAAATATTTGCTTCCCCGCCCGAATTTTATGATTTTTCATCATATATTAGCTAAAAGAAAACATTGCAACAAGTAAATTGCTATTTCACGTGTGTTAGGTATTCTAGAATCCAGCCCATGTAGCTTACAATATACAACGTATTCATCAAAAATAGGTAAAATCTGACTTAATTTTTGTAAAAAATTATATAAATATTTGCTTCCGCGCCAGAATTTTATAATTTTTCATCATATTTTATCCACAGTATAGGTCCAAAAGCATGTTTATTAATGTTTTAACAAAAATATCCATTTCAAGAATAGGTAAAATCTGACTTTATTTTTGTAAAAAATCATATAAATATTTGCTTCCGCGCCCGAATTTTATGATTTTTCATCATAATTTAGGTAAAAGAAAACATTGCAACAAGAAAACTGCTATTTCAAGTGTGGTAGGTATTCTAGAATCCAGCCCATGTAGCTTACAATATACAACGTATTCATCAAAAATAGGTAAAATCTGACTTTTATTTGTAAAAAATCATATAAATATTTGCTTCCGCGCCCAATTTTATAATTTTTCATCATATTTTATCCACAGTATAGGTCCAAAAGCATGTTTATGAATGTTTTAACAAAAATATCCATTTCAAGAATAAGTAATATCTGACTTTATTTTTGTAAAAAATCATATAAATATTTGCTTTCGCGCCCGAATTTTATGATTTTTCATCATAATTTAGGTAAAATTAAACATTGCAACAAGAAAATTGCTATTTCAAGTGTGGTAGGTATTCTAGAATGCAGCCAATGAAGCTTACAATACACAACGTATTCATCAAAAATATGTAAAATCTCTCTTTATTTTTGTAAAAAATTATATAAATATTTGCTTCCGCACCCGAATTTATAATTTTTTATCATATTTTATCCATAGTGTAGGTCCAAAAGCATGTTTATGAATGTTTTAACAAAAATATCCATTTCAAAAATAGGTAAAATCTGACTTTATTTTTGTAAAAACTCATAAATATTTGCTTCCGCGCCTGAATGTTATGATTTTTCATCATAATTTAGGTAAAAGAAAACATTGCAACAAGAAAATTGCTATTTCAAGTGTGGTAGGTATTCTAGAATCCAGCCAATGAAGCTTACAATATACAACGTATTCATCAAAAATAGGTAAAATCTGACTTTATTTTTGTAAAAAATTATATAAATATTTGCTTCCGCGCCAGAATTTTATAATTTTTCATCATATTTTATCCATAGTATAGGTCCAAAAGCATGTTTATGAATGTTTTAACAAAAATATCCATTTCGAAAATAGGTAAAATCTGACATTATTTTTGTAAAAAATCATATAAATATTTGCTTCTGCGCTCGAATTTTATGATTTTTCATCATAATTTAGGTGAAAGAAAACATTGCAACAAGAAAACTGCTATTTCAAGTGTGTTAGGTATTCTAGAATCCAGCCAATGAAGCTTACAATATACAACGTATTCATCAAAAATAGGTAAAATCTGACTTTATTTTTGTAAAAAATTATATAAATATTTGCTTCCGCGCCAGAATTTTATAATTTTTCATCATATTTTATTCATAGTATAGGTCCAAAAGCATGTTTATGAATGTTTTAACAAAAATATCCATTTAAAAAATAGGTAAAATTTGACTTTATTTTTGTAAAAAATCATATAAATATTTGCTTCCGCGCCTAAATTTTATGATTTTTCATCATATTTTAGCTAAAATAAAACATTGCAACAAGAAAATTGCTATTTCAAGTGTGTTAGGTATTCTAGAATCTAGCCCATGTAGCTTACAATATACAACGTATTTATCAAAAATAGGTAAAATCTGACTTTATTTTTGTAAAAAATCTTATAAATATTTGCTTCCGCGCCCGAATTTTATGATTTTTTATCATATTCTAGCTAAAAGAAAACATTGCAACAAGAAAATTGCTACTTTAATTGTGGTAGGTATTCTAGAATCCAGCCAATGAAGCTTACAATATACAACGTATTCATCAAAAATAGGTAAAATCTGACTTTTTTTTGTAAAAAATCATATAAATATTTGCTTCCGCGCCCGAATTTTATAATTTCTTATCATATTTTATCCATAGTATAGATCCAAAAGCATGTTATGAATGTTTTAACAAAAATATCCATTTCAAAAATGGGTAAAATCTGATTTTATTTTTTAAAAAATCATATAAATATTTGCTTTCGCGCCCGAATTTTATGATTTTTCATCATAATTTAGGTAAAAGAAAACATTGCAACAAGAAAATTGCTATTTCAAGTGTGGTAGGTATTCTAGAATCCAGCCAATGAAGCTTACAATATACAACGTATTCATCAAAAATAGTTAAAATCTGACTTTATTTTTGTAAAAAATTATATAAATATTTGCTTCCGCGCCAGAATTTTATAATTTTTCATCATATTTTATCCGTAGTATAGGTCCAAAAGCATGTTTATGAATGTTTTAACAAAAATATCCATTTCATAAATAGGTACAATCTGACTTTATTTTTGTAAAAACTCATATAAATATTTGCTTCCGCGCCTGAATGTTATGATTTTTCATCATAATTTAGGTAAAAGAAAACATTGCAACAAGAAAATTGCTATGTCAGGTGTGGTAGGTATTCTAGAATCCAGCCAATGAAGCTTACAATATACAACGTATTCATCAAAAATAGGTAAAATCTGATTTTATTTGTAAAAAATCATATAAATATTTGCTTCCGCGCCCAAATTTTATAATTTTTTATCATATTTTATCCACAGTATAGGTCCAAAAGCATGTTTATGAATGTTTTAACAAAAATATCCATTTCAAAAATAGGTAAAACTGACTTTATTTTTGTAAAAAATCATATAAATATTTGCTTCCGCGCCTAAATTTTATGATTTTTCATCATATTTTAGCTAAAATAAAACATTGCAACAAGAAAATTGCTATTTCAAGTGTGTTAGGTATTCTAGAATCTAGCCCATGTAGCTTACAATATACAACGTATTTATCAAAAATAGGTAAAATCTGACTTTATTTTTGTAAAAAATCTTATAAATATTTGCTTCCGCGCCCGAATTTTATGATTTTTTATCATATTCTAGCTAAAAGAAAACATTGCAACAAGAAAATTGCTACTTTAATTGTGGTAGGTATTCTAGAATCCAGCCAATGAAGCTTACAATATACAACGTATTCATCAAAAACAGGTAAAATATGACTTTTTTTTTGTAAAAAATCATATAAATATTTGCTTCCGCGCCCGAATTTTATAATTTTTTATCATATTTTATCCATAGTATAGATCCAAAAGCATGTTATGAATGTTTTAACAAAAATATCTATTCCAAAAATGGGTAAAATCTGACTTTATTTTTTAAAAATCATATAAATATTTGCTTTCGCGCCCGAATTTTATGATTTTTCATCATAATTTAGGTAAAAGAAAACATTGCAACAAGAAAATTGCTATTTCAAATGTGGTAGGTATTCTAGAATCCAGCCAATGAAGCTTACAATATACAACGTATTCATCAAAAATAGTTAAAATCTGACTTTATTTTTGTAAAAAATTATATAAATATTTGCTTCCGCGCCAGAATTTTATAATTTTTCATCATATTTTATCCGTAGTATAGGTCCAAAAGCATGTTTATGAATGTTTTAACAAAAATATCCATTTCATAAATAGGTACAATCAGACTTTATTTTTGTAAAAACTCATATAAATATTTGCTTCCGCGCCTGAATGTTATGAGTTTTCATCATAATTTAGGTAAAAGAAAACATTGCAACAAGAAAATTGCTATTTCAAGTGTGGTAGGTATTCTAGAATCCAGCCAATGAAGCTTACAATATACAACGTATTCATCAAAAATAGGTAAAATCTGATTTTATTTGTAAAAAATCATATAAATATTTGCTTCCGCGCCCAAATTTTATAATTTTTCATCATATTTTATCCACAGTATAGGTCCAAAAGCATGTTTATGAATGTTTTAACAAAAATATCCATTTCAAAAATAGGTAAAATCTGACTTTATTTTTGTAAAAACTCATATAAATATTTGCTTCTGCGCTCGAATTTTATGATTTTTCATCATAATTTAGGTAAAAGAAAACTTTGCTACAAGAAAACTGCTATTTCAAGTGTGGTAGGTATTCTAGAATCCAGCCAATGAAGCATACAATATACAACGTATTCATCAAAAATAGGTAAAATCTGACTTTATTTTTGTAAAAAATTATATAAATATTTGCTTCCGCGCCAGAATTTTATAATTTTTCATCATATTTTATTCATAGTATAGGTCCAAAAGCATGTTTATGAATGTTTTAACAAAAATATCCATTTCAAAAATAGGTAAAATCTGACTTTATTTTTGTAAAAAATCATATAAATATTTGCTTCCGCGCCTAAATTTTATGATTTTTCATCATATTTTAGCTAAAATAAAACATTGCAACAAGAAAATTGCTATTTCAAGTGTGTTAGGTATTCTAGAATCCAGCCCATGTAGCTTACAATATACAACGTATTTATCAAAAATAGGTAAAATCTGACTTTATTTTTGTAAAAAATCTTATAAATATTTGCTTCCGCGCCCGAATTTAATGATTTTTTATCATATTTTAGCTAAAAGAAAACATTGCAACAAGAAAATTGCTACTTCAAGTGTGGTAGGTATTCTAGAATCCAGCCAATGAAGCTTACAATATACAACGTATTCATCAAAAATAGGTAAAATCTGACTTTTTTTGTAAAAAATCATATAAATATTTGCTTCCGCGCCCGAATTTTTACAATTTTTTATCATATTTTATCCATAGTATAGGTCCAAAAGCATGTTATGAATGTTTTAACAAAAATATCCATTTCAAAAATGGGTAAAATCTGACTTTATTTTTTAAAAAATCATATAAATATTAGCTTTCGCGCCCGAATTTTATGATTTTTCATCATAATTTAGGTAAAAGAAAACATTGCAACAAGAAAATTGCTATTTCAAGTGTGGTAGGTATTCTAGAATCCAGCCAATGAAGCTTACAATATACAACGTATTCATCAAAAATAGTTAAAATCTGACTTTATTTTTGTAAAAAATTATATAAATATTTGCTTCCGCGCCAGAATATTATAATTTTTCATCATATTTTATCCATAGTATAGGTCCAAAAGCATGTTTATGAATGTTTTAACAAAAATATCCATTTCAAAAATAGGTAAAATCTGACTTTATTTTTGTAAAAACTCATAAATATTTGCTTCCGCGCCTGAATGTTATGATTTTTCATAATAATTTAGGTAAAAGAAAACATTGCAACAAGAAAATTGCTATTTCAAGTGTGGTAGGTATTCTAGAATCCAGCCAATGAAGCTTACAATATACAACGTATTCATCAAAAATAGGTAAAATCTGACTTTATTTTTGTAAAAAATTATATAAATATTTGCTTCCGCGCCAGAATTTTATAATTTTTCATCATATTTTATCCATAGTATAGGTCCAAAAGCATGTTTATGAATGTTTTAACAAAAATATCCATTTCAAAAATAGGTAAAATCTGACTTTATTTTTGTAAAAACTCATATAAATATTTGCTTCCGCGCCTGAATGTTATGATTTTTCATCATAATTTAGGTAAAAGAAAACATTGCAACAAGAAAATTGCTATTTCATGTGTGGTAGGTTTTCTAGAATCCAGCAAATGAAGCTTACAATATACAAAGTATTCATCGAAAATAGGTAAAATCTGATTTTATTTGTAAAAAATCATATAAATATTTGCTTCCGCGCCCAAATTTTATAATTTTTCATCATATTTTATCCACAGTATAGGTCCAAAAGCATGTTTATGAATGTTTTAACAAAAATATCCATTTCAAGAATAGGTAAAATCTGACTTTATTTTTGTAAAAAATCATATAAATATTTGCTTCCGCGCCCGAATTTTATAATTTTTTATCATATTTTATCCATAGTATAGGTCCAAAAGCATGTTATGAATGTTTTAACAAAAATATCCATTTCAAAAATAGGTAAAATCTGACTTTATTTACCAAAAGCATGTTATGAATGTTTTAAACAAAAATATCCATTTCAAAAATAGGTAAAATCTGACTTTATTTTTGTAAAAAATCTTATAAATATTTGCTTCCGCGCCCGAATTTCATGATTTTTCATCATATATTAGCTAAAAGAAAAACATTGCAACAAGAAAATTGCTATTTCAAGTGTGGTAGGTATTCTAGAATCCAGCCAATGGAGCTTACAATACACAACGTATTCATCAAAAATATGTAAAATCTGGCTTTATTTTTGTAAAAAAATTATATAAATATTTGCTTCCGCGCCCGAATTTATAATTTTTCATCATATTTTATCCATAGTATAGCGTCCAAAAGCATGTTTATGAATGTTTTAACAAAAATATCCATTTCAAAAATAGGTAAAATCTGAAATTTTTTTGTAAAAAATCATTTAAATATTTGCTTCCCGCGCCCGAATTTTATGATTTTTCATCATATTTTAGCTAAAACAAAATTTTGCAACAAGAAAAATTGCTATTTCAAGTGTGGTAGGTATTCTAGAATCCAGCCCATGTAGCTTACAATATACAACGTATTCATCAAAAATAGGTAAAATATGACTTTTATTTGTAAAAAATCATATAAATATTTGCTTCCGCGCAGAATTTTATAATTTTTCATCATATTTTATCCACAGTATAGGTCCAACAACATGTTTATAAATGTTTTTAACAAAAATATCCATTTCTAGAATAGGTAAAATCTGACTTTATTTTTGTAAAAAATCATATAAATATTTGCTTCCGGGCCCGAATTTTATGATTTTTCATCATATTTTAGCTAAAACAAAACATTGCAACAAGAAAATTGCTATTTCAAGTGTAGTAGGTATTCTATACAATATACAACGTATTCATCTAAAATAGGTATAATCTGACTTTATTTTTGTAAAAAATTATATAAATAATTGCTTCCGCGCCCGTAATTATAATGTTTCATCATATTTTTATCCATAGTATAGGTCCAAAAGCATGTTTATGAATGTTTTAACAAAAATATCCATTTCAAAAATAGGTAAAATCTGACTTTATTTTTGTAAAAAATCTTATAAATATTTGCTTCCGCGCCCGAATTTTATGATTTTTTATCATATTCTAGCTAAAAGAAAACATTGCAACAAGAAAAATTGCTACTTCAAGTGTGGTAGGTATTCTAGAATCCAGCCAATGAAGCTTACAATATACAACGTATTCATCAAAAATAGGTAAAATCTGACTTTTTTTTTGTAAAAAATCATAAATATTTGCATCCGCGCCCGAATTTTATAACTTTTTATCATATTTTTATCCATAGTATAGGTCCAAAAGCATGTTATGAATGTTTTAACAAAAATATCCATTTCAAAAATAGGTAAAATCTGACTTTATTTTTGTAAAAAATCTTATAAATATTTGCTTCCGCGCCCGAATTTTATGATTTTTTATCATATTCTAGCTAAAAGAAAACATTGCAACAAGAAACTTGCTACTTCAAGTGTGGTAGGTATTCTAGAATCCAGCCAATGAAGCTTACAATATACAACGTATTCATCAAAAATAGGTAAAATCTGACTTTTATTTCTAAAAAATCATATAAATATTTGCTTCTGCGCCCGAATTTTATAATTTTTCATCATATTTTATCCACAGTATAGGTCCAAAAGCATGTTTATGAATGTTTTAACAAAAATATCCATTTCAAGAATAGGTAATATCTGACTTTATTTTTGTAAAAAATCATATAAATATTTGCTTTCGCGCCCGAATTTTTAGATTTTTCATCATAATTTTAGGTAAAATTAAACATTGCAACAAGAAAATTGCTATTTCAAGTGTGGTAGGTATTCTAGAATGCAGCCAATGAAGCTTACAATACACAACGTATTCATCAAAAATATGTAAAATCTGGCTTTATTTTTGTAAAATATTATATAAATATTTGCTTCCGCGCCCGAATTTATAATTTTTCATCATATTTTATCCATAGTATAGGTCCAAAAGCATGTTTATGAATGTTTTAACAAAAATATCCACTTCAAAAATAGGTGAAATCTGACTTTATTTTTGTAAAAAATCTTATAAATATTTGCTTCCGCGCCCGAATTTTATGATTTTTTATCATATTCTAGCTAAAAGAAAACATTGCAACAAGAAAATTGCTTCTTCAAGCGTGGTAGGTATTCTAGAATCCAGCCAATGAAGCTTACAATATACAACGTATTCATCAAAAATAGGTAAAATCTGACTTTATTTTTGTAAAAAATTATATAAATATATGCTTCCGCGCCCGAATTTTATGATTTTTCATAATATTTTAGCTAAAAGAAAACATTGCAACAAGAAAATTGCTATTTCACGTGTGTTAGGTATTCTAGAATCCAGCCCATGTAGCTTACAATATACAACGTATTCATCAAAAATAGGTAAAATCTGACTTTTTTTTGTAATAAAATCATATAAATATTTGCTTCCGCGCCCGAATTTATAATTTTTCATCATATTTTATCCATAGTATAGGTCCAAAAAGCATGTTTATGAATGTTTTAAACAAAATATCCATTTCAAAAATAGGTAAAATCTGACTATATTTTTTGTGAAAAATCATATAAATATTTGCTTCCGCGCCCGAATTCTATGATTTTTCATCATATTTTAGCTAAAAGAAAACATTGCAACAAGAAAATTGCTATTTCTAGTGTGGTAGGTATTCTGTACAATATACAACGTATTCATCTAAAATAGGTATAATCTGACTATATTTTTGTAAAAAATTATATAAATATTTGCTTCCGCGCCCGAATTTAAAAATTTTTCATCATATTTTATCCAATAGTATAGGTCCAAAAGCATGTTTATGAATGTTTTAACAAAAATATCCATTTCAAAAGTAGGTAAAATCTGATATTTTTTTTGTAAAAAATCATTTAAATATTTGCTTCCGCGCCCTAATTTTATGATTTTTTATCATAATTTAGGTAAAAGAAAACATTTCAACAAGAAAATTGCTATTTCAAGTGTGATAGTTATTCTAGAATCCAGCCAATGAAGCTTAAAATATACAACGTATTCATCAAAAATAGGTAAAATCTGACTTTATTCTTTGTAAAAAATTATATAAATATTTGCTTCCGCGCCAGAATTTTATAATTTTTTCATCATATTTTATTCATAGTATAGGTCCAAAAGCATGTTTATGAATGTTTTAACAAAAATATCCATTTCAAAAAATGGGTAAAATCTAACTTTATTTTTGTAAAAAATCATATAAATATTTGCTTCTGCGCTCGAATTTTATGATTTTTCATCATAATTTAGGTAAAAGAAAACATTGCAACAAGAAAACTGCTATTTCAAGTGTGGTAGGTATTCTAGAATCCAGCCAATGAAGCTTACAATATACAACGTATTCATCAAAAATAGGTAAAATCTGACTTTATTTTTGTAAAAAATTATATAAATATTTGCTTCCGCGCCAGAATTTTATAATTTTTCATCATATTTTATTCATAGTATAGGTCCAAAAGCATGTTTATGAATGTTTTAACAAAAATATCTATTTCAAAAATAGGTAAAATCTGACTTTATTTTTGTAAAAAATCATATAAATATTTGCTTCCGCGCCTAAATTTTATGATTTTTCATCATATTTTACCTAAAATAAAACATTGCAACAAGAAAATTGCTATTTCAAGTGTGTTAGGTATTCTAGAATCTAGCCCATGTAGCTTACAATATACAACGTATTTATCAAAAATAGGTAAATTCTGACTTTATTTTTGTAAAAAATCTTATAAATATTTGCTTCCGCGCCCGAATTTTATGATTTTTTATCATATTCTAGCTAAAAGAAAACGTTGCAACAAGAAAATTGCTACTTTAAGTGTGGTAGGTATTCTAGAATCCAGCCAATGAAGCTTACAATATACGACGTATTCATCAAAAATAGGTAAAATCTGACTTTTTTTTGTAAAAAATCATATAAATATTTGCTTCCGCGCCCGAATTTTATAATTTTTCATCATATTTTATCCACAGTATAGGTCCAAAATCATGTTTATGAATGGTTTAACAAAAATATCCATTTAAAATATGGGTAAAATCTGACTTTATTTTTTAAAAAATCATATAAATATTTGCTTTCGCGCCCAAATTTTATGATTTTTCATCATAATTTAGGTAAAAGAAGACATTGCAACAAGAAAATTGCTATTTCAAGTGTAGTAAGTATTCTAGAATCCAGTCAATGAAGCTTACAATATACAACGTATTCATCAAAAATAGGTAAAATCTGACTTTCTTTTTGTAAAAAATCATATAAATATTTGCTCCTCCGCGCCCGAATTTTATGATTTTTCATCATATTTTAGCTAAAAGAAAAACATTGCAACAAGAAAATTGCTATTTCAAGTGTGGTAGGTATTCTATACAATATACAAGGTATTCATCTAAAATAGGTATAATCTGACTTTATTTTTGTAAAAAAATTATATAAATATTTGCTTCCGCGTCCGAATTTAATAATTTTTCATCATATTTTATCCAATAGTATAGGTCCAAAAGCATGTTTATGAATGTTTTAACAAAAATATCCATTTCAAAAATAGGTAAAATCTGACTTTATTTTTGTAAAATATCATATAAATATTTGCTTCCGCGCCCCGAATTTTATGATTTTTTATCATATTCTAGTTAAAAAAAAACATTGCAACAAGAAAATTGCTACTTCAAGTGTGGTAGGTATTCTAGAATCCCGCCATTGAAGCTTACAATATACAACGTATTCATCAAAAATAGGTAAAATCTGACTTTATTTTTGTGAAAAATCATATAAATATTTGCTTCCGCGCCCGAATTCTATGATTTTTTCATCATATTTTAGCTAAAAGAAAACATTGCAACAAGAAAATTGCTATTTCAAGTGTGGTAGGTATTCTGTACAATATACAACGTATTCATCTAAAATAGGTATAATCTGACTTTATTTTTGTAAAAAATTATATAAATAGTTGCTTCCGCGCCCGAATTTAATAATTTTTCATCATATTTTATCCAATAGTATAGGTCCAAAAGCATGTTTATGAATGTTTTAACAAAAATATCCATTTCAAAAATAGGTAAAATCTGATATTTTTTTGTAAAAAATCTTTTAAATATTTGCTTCCGCGCCTGAATTTTATGATTTTTCATCATATTTTAGCTAAAAAAAAACATTGCAACAAGAAAATTGCTATTTCAAGTGTGGTAGGTATTCTAGAATCCAGCCCATGTAGCTTACAATATACAACGTATTCATCAAAAATAGGTAAAATCTGACTTTTATTTGTAAAAAATCATATAAATATTTGCTTCCGCGCCCGAATTTTATAATTTTTCATCATATTTTATCCACAGTATAGGTCCAAAAGCATGTTTATGAATGTTTTAAACAAAAATATCCATTTCAAGAATAGGTAAAATCTGACTTTATTTTTGTAAAAAATCATATAAATATTTGCTTTCGCGCCCGAATTTTATGATTTTTCATCATAATTTAGGTAAAAGAAAACATTGCAACAAGAAAATTGCTATTTCAAGTGTGGTAGGTATTCTAGAATCCAGCCAATTAAGCTTACAATATACAACGTATTCATCAAAAATAGTTAAAAATCTGACTTAATTTTTGTAAAAAATTATATAAATATTTGCTTCCGCGCCCGAATTTTATAATTTTTCATCATATTTTACCCACAGTATAGGTCCAAAAGCATGTTTATGAATGTTTTAACAAAAATATCCATTTCAAGAATAGGTAAAATCTGACTTTATTTTTGTAAAAAATCATATAAATATTTGCTTCCGCGCCCGAATTTTATGATTTTTCATCATAATTTAGGTAAAAGAAAAACATTGCAACAAGAAAATTGCTATTTCAAGTGTGGTAGGTATTCTAGAATCCAGCCAATTAACCTTACAATATACAGCGTATTCATCAAAAATAGGTAAAATCTGAACTTGTTTTTGTAAAAAACCATATAAATATTTTTTTCCGCTCCCGAATTTTATAATTTTGCATCATATTTTATCCACAGTATAGGTCCAAAAGCATGTTTATGAATGTTTTAACAAAAAAAATCCATTTCAAGAATAGGTAAAATCTGACTATATTTTTGTAAAAAATCATATAAATATTTGCTTCCGCGCCCGAATTTTATAATTTTTCATCATATTTTATCCATAGTATAGGTCCAAAAAGCATGTTTATGAATGTTTTAAACAAAAATATCCATTTCAAAAATTGGTAAAATCTGACTTTATTTTTGTAAAAAATCATATAAATATTTGCTTCCGTGCCCGAATTTTATGATTTTTTCATCATATTTTAGCTAAAAGAAAACATTGCAACAAGAAAATTGCTATTTCAAGTGTGGTAGGTATTCTAGAATCCAGCCAATGAAGCTTACAATATACAACGTATTCATCAAAAATAGGTAAAATCTGACTTTTTTTTGTAAAAAATCATATAAATATTTGCTTCCGTGCCCGAATTTTGTGATTTTTCATCATATTTTAGCTAAAAGAAAACATTGCAACAAGAAAATTGCTATTTCAAGTGTGTTACGTATTCTAGAATCCAGCCCATGTAGCTTACAATATACACCGTATTCATCAAAAATAGGTAAAATCTGACTTTTTTTTTGTAAAAAATCATATAAATATTTGCTTCCGCGCCCGAATTTTATAATTTTTTATCATATTTTATCCATAGTATAGGTCCAAACGCATGTTATGAATGTTTTAACAAAAATTTTCATTTCAAAAATGGGTAAAATCTGACTTTATTTTTTAAATAATCATATAAATATTTGTTTTCGCGCCCGAATTTTATGATTTTTTATCATAATTTAGGTAAAAGAAAACATTGCAACAAGAAAATTGCTATTTCAAGTGTGGTAGGTATTCTAGAATCCAGCCAATGAAGCTTACAATATACAACGTATTCATCAAAAAATAGGTAAAATCTGACTTTATTTTTTTTAAAAAATTATATAAATATTTGCTTTCGAGCCCGAATTTTATAATTTTTCATCATATTTTATCCATAGTATAGTTCCAAAAGCATGTTCATGAATGTTTTAACAAAAATATCCATTTCAAAAATAGGTAAAATCTGACTTTATTTTTGTAAAAAAATCATATAAATATTTGCTTCCGCGCCCGAATTTTATTCTTTTTCATCATATATTAGCTAAAAAAAAAATTGCAACAAGAAAATTGCTATTTTAAGTGTGTTAGGTATTCTAGAATCCAGCCCATGTAGCTTACAATATACAACGTATTCATCAAAAATAGGTAAAATCTAATTTTTTCTTGTAAAAAATCATATAAATATTTGCTTTCAAGCCCGAATTTTATAATTTTTCATCATATTTTATCCATAGTAATAGTTCCAAAAGCATGTTTATGAATGTTTAAACAAAAGTATCCATTTCAAAAATATGAAAAATCTGACTTTATTTTTGTAAAAAATCATATGAATATTTGCTTCCGCGCCCGAATTTTATGATTTTTTATCATAATTTAGGTAAAATTGAACATTGCAACAAGAAAATTGCTATTTCAAGTGTGGTAGGTATTCTAGAATCCAGCCCATGTAGCTTACAATATACACCGTATTCATCAAAAATAGGTAAAATCTGACTTTTTTTTGTAAAAAATCATATAAATATTTGCTTCCGCGCCCGAATTTTATAATTTTTTATCATATTTTATCCACAGTATAGGTCCAAAAGCATGTTTATGAATGTTTTAACAAAAATTTTTAATTTCAAGAATAGGTAAAATCTGACTTTATTTTTGTAAAAAATCATATAAATATTTGCTTCCGCGCCCGAATTTTATGATTTTTTATCATGATTTAGGTAAAAGAAAACATTGCAAAAAGAAAATTGCTATTTCCAGTGTGGTAGGTATTCTAGAATCCAGCCAATGAACCTTACAATATACAACGTATTCATCAAAAATAGGTAATATCTGACTTTATTTTTGTAAAAAAATTTATTAATATTTGCTTCCCTCGCCCGAATTTTATAATTTTTCATCATATTTTTATACATAGTATAGGTCCCAAAAGCATGTTTATGAATGTTTTTACAAAAATATCCATTTCAAAAAATAGGTAAAATCTGACTTTATTTTTGTAAAAAATCATATAAATATTTGCTTCTGCGAAAGAATTTTGTGATTTTTCATCATATTTTAGCTAAAAGAAAACATTGCAACAAGAAAATTGGTATTTCAAGTGTGTTAGGTATTCTAGAATCCAGCCCATGTAGCTTACAATATACAATGTATTCATAAAAAATAGGTAAATTCTGACTTTTTTTTTTGTAAAAAATTATATAAATATTTGCTTCCGCGCCCGAATTTTATAATTTTTCATCATATTTTATCCACAGTATAGGTCCAAAAGCATGTTTATGAATGTTTTAACAAAAATATCCATTTCAAGAATAGGTAAAATCTGACTTTATTTTTGTAAAAAATCATATAAATATTTGCTTCCGCGCCCGAATTTTATGATTTTTCATCATAATTTAGGTAAAACAAAACATTGCAACAAGAAAATTGCTATTTCAAGTGTGGTAGGTATTCTAGAATCCAGCCAATGAAGCTTACAATATACAACGTATTCATCAAAAATAGGTAAAATCTGACTTTATTTTTGTAAAAAATTATATAAATATTTGCTTCCGCGCCCGAATTTTATAAATTTTCATCATATTTTATCCATAGTATAGGTCTAAAAAGCATGTTTATGAATGTTTTTAATAAAAAATATCTATGTAAAAAATAGGTAAAATCTGACATTTTTTTGTAAAACATCATATAAATATTTGCTTTCCGCGCCTCAATTTCATGATTTTTCATCATATTTTAGCTAAAAGAAAACATTGCAACAAGAAAATTGCTATTTCAAGTGTGTTAGGTATTCTACAATCCAGCCCATGTAGCTTATAATATACACCGTATTCATCAAAAATAGGTAAAATCTGACTTTTTTTTGTAAAAAAATCATATAAATATTTGCTTTTGCGCTGGAATTTTATGATTTTTTATCATAATTAAGGTAAAAGAAAACATTGCAACAAGAAAATTGCTATTTCAAGTGTGGTAGGTATTCTAGAATCCAGCCAATGAAGCTTACAATATACAACGTATTCATCAAAAATAGGTAAAATCACTCTGAGATAGCGCG
>JAQOWZ010000294.1:0-69052 GCA_035578165.1 Stenolophus ochropezus | reverse complement strand
TACAAAAATAAAGTCAGATTTTACCTATTTTTAAAATGGATATTTTTGTTAAAACATTCATAAACATGCTTTTGGACCTATACTATGGATAAAATATGATGAAAAATTATGAAATTCGGGCGCGGAAGCAAATATTTATATGATTTTTTACAAAAATAAAGTCATATTTTACCTATTTTTGATGAATACGTTGTACATTGTAAGCTACATGGGCTGGATTCTAGAATACCTACTACAATTGAAATAGCAATTTTCTTGTAGCAATGTTTTCTTTTAGCTAAAATATGATAAAAAGTCATAAAATTCGGTCGCGGAAGCAGAAATTTATATGATTTTTTACAAAACTAAAGTCAGATATTACCTATTTTTGATGAATACGTTGCATATTGTAAGCTTCATTGGCTTGATTCTAGAATACCACCACACTTGAAATAGCAATTTTCTTGTTGCAATGTTTTCTTTTAGCTAAAATATGATAAAAAATCATAAAATTCTGGCGCGGAATCAAATATTTATATGATTTTTTACAAAAATAAAGTCAGATTTTACCTATTCTCGAAATGGATATTTTTGTTAAAACATTTATAAACATGCTTTTGGACCAATATTATGGTTGAAATATGATGAAATATTATAAAATTCGGGCGCGGAAGCAAATATTTTTATGATTTTTTACAAAAATAAAGTAAGATTTTACCTATTTTTGATGAATACGTTGTATATTGTAAGCTACATGGGCTGGTTTCTAGAATACCTACCACAATTGAAATAGCAATTTTCTTGTAGCAATGTTTTCTTTTAGCTAAAATATGATGAAAAATCATAAAATTCGGGCGCGGAAGCAAATATTTTTATGATTTTTTACAAAAATAAAGTAAGATTTTACCTATTTTTGATGAATACGTTGTATATTGTAAGCTACATGGGCTGGATTCTAGAATATCTACCACAATTGAAATAGCAATTTTCTTGTAGCAATGTTTTCTTTTAGCTAAAATATGATAAAAAATCATAAAATTCGGTCGCGGAAGCAGAAATTTATATGATTTTTTTACAAAAATTAAGTCAGATTTTACCTATTTTTGATGAATACATTGCATATTGTAAGATTCATTGGCTGGATTCTAGAATACCACCACACTTGAAATAGCAATTTCCTTGTTGCAATGTTTTCTCTTAGCTAAAATATGATGAAAAATTATAAAATTCGGTCGCGGAAGCAAAAATTATATGATTTTTTACAAAAATAAAGTCAGATTTTACCTATTTTTGATGAATACGTTGCATATTGTAAGCTTCATTGGCTGGATTCAGGAATACCACCACACTTGAAATAGCAATTTTCTTGTTGCAATGTTTTCTTTTAGCTAAAATATGATGAAAAATCATAAAATTCGAGCGCGAAAGCAAATATTTATATGATTTTTTACAAAAATAAAGTCCGATTTTACCGATTTTTGAAATGGATACTTTTGTTAAAACATTCATAAACATGGTTTAGGACCTATACTATGAATAAAATATGATGAAAAATTATAAAATTCGGGCGCGGAAGCAAATATTTATATAATTTTTTACAAAAATTAAGTCAGGTTTTACCTATTTTTGATGAATACGTTGTATATTGTAAGCTTCATTGGCTGGATTCTAGAATACCTACCACACTTGAAATAGCAATTTTCTTGTTGCAATGTTTTCTTTTACCTAAATTATGATAAAAAATCATAAAATTCTGGCGCGGAATCAAATATTAATATGATTTTTTACAAAAATAAAGTCAGATTTTACCTATTCTCTAAATGGATATTTTTGTTAAAACATTTATAAACATGGTTTTGGACCAATATTATGGATGAAATATGATGAAATATTATAAAATTCGGGCGCGGAAGCAAATATTTTTATGATTTTTATAAAAATAAAGTAAGATTTTACCTATTTTTGATGAATACGTTGTATATTGTAAGCTACATGGGCTGGTTTCTAGAATACCTACAACAATTGAAATAGCAATTTTCTTGTAGCAATGTTTTCTTTTAGCTAAAATATGATGAAAAATCATAAAATTCGAGCGCGGAAGCAAATATTTATATGAATTTTTACAAAAACAATGTCAGATTTTACCTATTTTTGAAATGAATATTTTTGTTAAAACATTCATAAACATGCTTTTGGACCTATACTATGGATAAAATATGATGAAAAATTATGAAATTCGGGCGCGGAAGTAAATATTTATATGATTTTTTACAAAAATAAATTCAGATTTTACCTATTTTTAATGAATACGTTGTAAATTGTAAGCTACATGGGCTGGATTTTAGAATACCTACCACACTTGAAATAGCAATTTTCTTATTGCAATGTTTTCTTTTAGTTAAAATATGATGAAAAATTATAAAATTCGGGCGCGGAAGCAAATATTTATATGATTTTTTCCAAAAATAGTCAGATTTTACCTATTTTAAGATAGATATTTTTGTTAAAATATTCATAAACATGCTTTTGGACCTATACTATAGATAAAATATGATGAAAAATTATGAAATTCGGGCGCGGAAGCAAAAATTTATATGATTTTTTACAAAAATAAAGTCATATTTTACCTATTTTTGATGAATACGTAGTACATTGTAAGCTACATGGGCTGGATTCTAGAATACCTACCACAATTGAAATAGCAATTTTCTTGTAGCAATGTTTTCTTTTAGCTAAAATATGATGAAAAATCATAAAATCACGTATTCATCAAAAATAGGTAAAATCTGACTTTATTTCTATAAAAAATTATATAAATATTTGCTTCCGCGCCCGAATTTTATAATTTTTCATTATATTTTATCCATAGTATAGGTCCAAAAGCATGTTTATGAACGTTTTAACAAAAATATCCATTTCAAAAATATGTAAAATCTGACTTTATTTTTGTAAAAAATCATATAAATATTTGCTTCCGCGCCTATATTTTATGATTTTTCATAATATTTTAGCTAAAAGAAAACATTGCAACAAGAAAATTGCTATTTCAAGTGAGTTAGGAATTCTAGAATTCAGCCCATGTAGCTTACAATATACAACGTATTCATCAAAAATAGGTAAAATCTGACTTTATTTTTGTAAATAATTATATAAATATTTACTTTCGCGCCCGAATTTTATAATTTTCTTAATTTTTTATCCATATTATAGGTCCAAAAGCATGTTTATGATTGTTTTAACAAAAATATCCCGTTCAAAAATAGGTAAAATCTGACATTATTTTTGTAAAAAATTATATAAATATTTGCTTCCGCGCCCGAATTTTATAATTTTTCATCATATTTTAGCTAAAAGAAAACATTGCAAAAAGAAAATTGCTATTTCAAGTGTGTTAGGTATACCAGAAACCAGCCCATGTAGTTTACAATATACAACGTATTCATTAAATTGTTACCCGAAAATTAAATGTTTATTATCTGATTGGTACCAAGTTATGATCACTTTTGCATGGCCAATGCTAAAATTATCCATAGTATAGGTCCAAAAGCATGTTTATGTATGTTTTAACATAAATATCCATTTCAAGAATAGGTAAAAACTGACTTTATTTTTGTAAAAAATCATATAAATATTTGCTTCTGCTCCCTAATGTTATAATTTTTAATCATATTTTATCCATAGTATAGGTCCAAAAGCATGTTTATGAATATTTTAACAAAAATATTCATTTCTAGAATAGATAAAATCTGACTTTATTTTTGTAAAAAATCATAAAAATATTTGCTTCCGCGCCAGAATTTTATGATTTTTCATCGTAATTTAGGTAAAAGAAAATATTGCAACAAGAAAATTGCTATTTCAAGTGTGGTAGGTATTCTAGAATCCAGCCAATGAAGCTTACAATATACAACGTATTCATCAGAAATAGGAAAAATCTGACTTTATTTTTGTAAAAAATTATATAAATCTTTGCTTATGCGCCCGAATTTTATAATTTTTTATCATATATTATGCATAGTATAGGTCCAAAAGCATGTTTATGAATGTTTTAACAAAAATATCCATTTGAAAAATAGGTAAATTCTGACTTTTTTTTGTAAAAAATCATATAAATATTTGATTTCGCGCCCGAATTTTATGATTTTTCATCATATTTTAGCTAAAAGAAAACATTGCAACAAGAAATTGCTATTTTAAGTGTGTTAGGTATTCTAGAATCCAGCCCATGTACCTTACAATATATAACGTATTCATCAAAAATAGGTAAAATCTGACTTTTTTTTGTAAAAAATCATATAAAAATTTGCTTCCGCGCCCGAATTTTATAAATTATCATCATATTTTATCCACAGTATAGGTCCAAAAGCATTTTTACGAATTTTTTAATAAAAATATTCATTTCAAGAATAGGAAAATCTGACTTTATTTTTGGAAAAAATCATATAAATATTTGCTTCCGCGCCCGGAGTTTATGATTTTTCATCATAACTTAGGCAAAAGAAAACATTGCAACAAGAAAATTGCTATTTCAAGTGTGGTAGGTATTCTAGAATCCAGCCTTGTAGCTTACAATATACAACGTAATCATCAAAAATAGGTCAAATCTGACTTTATTTTTGTAAAAAATCATATAAATATTTGCTTCCGCGCTCGAATTTTATAATTTATTATCATATTTTATCCACAGTATAGGTCCAAAAGCATGTTTATGAATGTTTTAACAAAAATATTCATTTTAAGAATAGGTAAAATCTGACTTTATTTTTGTAACAAATCATATAAATATTTGCTTCCGCGCCCAAATTTTATGATTTTTCATCATATTTTAGCTAAAAGAAAACATTGCAACAAGAAATTGCTATTTCAAGTGTGTTAGGTTATTCTAGTATCCAGCCCATGTAACTTACAATATATAACGTATTCATCAAAAATAGGTAAAATTTGACTTTTTTTGTAAAAAATCATATAAATATTTGCTTCCGCGTCCGAATATTATAATTTTTTATCATATTTTATCCACAGTATAGGTCCAAAAGCATGTTTACGAATGTTTTAACAAAAATGTTCATTTCAAGAATAGGAAAATCTGACTTTATTTTTGTAAAAAATCATATAAATATTTGCTTCCGCGCCCGAATTTTAGGATTTTTCATCATAATTTAGGTAAAAGAAAACATTGCAACAAGAAAATTGCTATATCAAGTGTGGTAGGTATTCTACAATCCAGCCAATAAAGCTTACAATATACAACGTATTCATCAGAAATAGGTAAAATCAGACTTTTTATTTGTAAAAAATCATATAAATATTTACTTTCGCGCCCGAATTTTATAATTTTTCATCATATTTTATCCACAGTATAGATCCAAAAGCATGTTTATGAATGTTTTAAAAAATATATCCATTTCAAGAATAGGTAAAATCTGACTTTAATTTTGTAAATAATCATAAAATATTTGCATCCGCGCCCGAATTTTATGATTTTTCATCATAATTTAGGTAAAAGAAAACATTGCAACAAGAAAATTGCTATTTCAAGTGTGGTAGGTATTCTAGAATAAAGCCAATGAAGCTTACAATATACAACGTATTCATCAAGTATAGGTAAAATCTGACTTTATTTTTGTAAAAAATTATATAAATATTTGCTTCCGCGCCCGAATTTTAAATTTTTTTATCATATTTTATCCATAGAATAGGTCCAAAAGCATGTTTATGAATGTTTTAACAAAAATATCTATTTCAAAAACAGGTAAAATCTGACTTTATTTTTGTAAAAAATCATACAAATATTTGCTTCCGCGCCCGAATTTTATGATTATTATTATTGCTATTTCAAGTGTGGTAGGTATTCTAGAATCCAGCCAATGAAGCTTTCAATATACAACGTATTCATCAGAAATAGGTAAAATCTGACTTTATTTTTGTAAAAAATTATATAAATATTTGCTTCCGCGCCCGAATTTTATAATTTTTGATCATATATTATCCATAGTATAGGTCCAAAAGCATGTTAATGAATGTTTACACAAAAATATCCATTTGAAAAATAGGTAAAATCCGACTTTATTTTTGTAAAAAATCATATAAATATTTGAATCCGCGCCCGAATTTTATAATTTTTCATCATATTTTAGTTAAAAGAAAACATTGCTACAAGAAAATTGCTATTTCAAGTGTGTTAGGTATTCTAGAATCCAGCCCATGTAGCTTACAATATATAACGTATTCATCAAAAATAGGTAAAATCTGACTTTTTTTTTGTATAAAATAATATAAATATTTGCTTCCGCCTCCAAATTTTATAAATTTTCATCATATTTTATCCACAGTATAGGTCCAAAAGCATGTTTATGAATGTTTTAACAAAAATATCCATTTCAAGAATAGGTAAAATCTGACTTTATTTTTGTAAAAAATCATATAAATATTTGCTTCCGCGCCCGAAGTTTATGATTTTTCATCATAACTTAGGCAAAAGAAAACATTGCAACAAGAAAATTGCTATTTCAAGTGTGGTAGGTATTCTAGAATCCAGCCTTGTAGCTTACAATATACAACGTAATCATCAAAAATAGGTCAAATCTGACTTTATTTTTGTAAAAAATCATATAAATATTTGCTTCCGCGCTCGAATTTTATAATTTTTTATCATATTTTATCCACAGTATAGGTCCAAAAGCATGTTTATGAATGTTTTAACAAAAATATCCATTTTAAGAATAGGTAAAACTGACTTTATTTTTGTAACAAATCATATAAATATTTGCTTCTGCGCCCGAATTTTATGATTTTTCATCATATTTTAGCTAAAAGAAAACATTGCAACAAGAAAATTGATATTTCAAGTGTGGTAGGTATTCTAGAATCCAGCCCATGTAGCTAACAATATACAACGTATTCATTAAAATGATACCCAAAAATTAAATGTTTATTATCTATTATTGGTACCAAGTTATGGTCACTTTTGCATGTCCAATGCTAAAATTATCCATAGTATAGGTCCAAAAGCATGTTTATGAATGTTTTAACAAAAATATCCATTTAAAGAATAGGTAAAATCTGACTTTATTTTTGTAAAAAATCATATAAATATTTGCTTCCGCGCCCAAATTTTATGAATTTTTATCATATTTTAGCTAAAAGAAAACATTGCAACAAGAAAGTTGCTATTTCAAGTGTGGTAGGTATTCTATAATCCAGCCCAAGTAGCTTACAATATACAACGTATTCATCAAGAATAGGTAAAATCTGAATTTATTTTTGTAAAAAATGATATAAATATTTGCTTCCGCGCCCGAATTTAATAAATTTTTATCATATTTTAGCTAAAAGAAAACATTGCAACAAGAAAATTGCTATTTCAAGTGTGGTAGGTATTCTAAAATCTAGCCAATGAAACTTACTATATACAACGTATTCATCAAAAATAGGTAAAATCTGACTTTATTTTTGTAAAAAATTATATAAATATTTGCTTCCGCGCCCGTATTTTCTAATTTTTCATCATATTTTATCCATAGTATAGGTCCAAATGCATATTTATGAATATTTTAACAAAAATATCCATTTCAAAAATAGGTAAAATCTGACTTTATTTTTGTAAAATATCATATAAATATTTGCTTCCGCGCCCGAATTTCATAATTTTTCATCATATTTCAGCTAAAAGAAAACATTGAAACAAGAATATTGCTATTTCAATTGTGGTAGGTATTCTAGAATCCAGCCAATTAAGCTTACAATATACAACGTATTCATCAAAAATAGGTAAAATCTGATTCTATTTTTGTAAAAAATCATATAAATATTTGCTTAGGCGCCCGAACTTTATAATTTTTCATCATATTTTATCCACAGTATAGGTCCAAAAGCATGTTTATGAATGTTTTAACAAAAATATCTATTTCAAGAATAGGTAAAATCTGACTTAATTTTTGTAAAAAATCATATAAATATTTGCTTCCGCGCCCGAATTTTATAATTTTTTATCATAATTTAGGTAAAAGAAAACATTGCAACAAGAAAATTGCTATTTCAAGTGTGGTAGGTATTCTAGAATCCAGCCAATGAAGCTTACAATATACAACGTGTAGCAAGTCGGCTTGGTTTGTTTTGATGAAGGGTTCAAGTCGGCTTGCGACAAAAAAAAACTTATTTGTTGTGAAGGTTGTAATACCAATAAAAAAGAACATATCGTAACCAGGCGATAAAAAATGGTAACAAGTAACAACTAGCTCAAACAAGTTTAGACCCTTCTGCCAAAATCCATTTATAAATTATATTTAATGCATATAATATTATTTATTTATAAATAATAATATATAGTGGCATAAGCTGCTATAAATTTGGTGACCCCTAAGTGTGAGAATTTGTGTTTGTGCCTATGGAGAATTTTGGTCAAGATGAAGTTTCTATTCCTGCACCACCATTAGTTGCTGCTGTTTCTTCCTCGTTCAAGTTACTCGATTTCTACCCCGATGATCCTGAACTTTGGTTTGTGCAAGTGGAAGCAGAGTTTGACAGTCACAGAATAACATCAGAAATAAGTAGATATCTTAAATTAATTAATAATTTGAAACCAGAACAAGCAATAGAAATTCGAGACTTGATATATAATCGTCCGTCGCAAAACCCGTATACTACAGTTAAATGTGAACTTATTAAACGATTTACAATTTCTGAAGAAGAAAGATTTGATATATTATTTTCGAAACTTGAATTAGGAGGAAGAAAACCCACCCAATTGCTAAGATATATTAAGCAATTATTAGGAAATAAAGTTACTGATCCTATTCTGTTAGAAGAATTATTTTTACATAAATTGCCACTTAATATTCAAACTTCACTTGTTACTGCACAATCAAGCAGTTTGGAAAAAAAGCGGAAATGGCTGATAAAATATTAAATTTATCGTCATGTCATTTATTCACTGAGAATGTGAGATCTGACGAAATACGAAATTTAAAACAAGAGATGTTGGAAATAAAACGTTTACTCACAAACTTGTCTCCAAAGACAATTTTTCTACTGCATCAAATGGAGATATTTCTTCTGATTCCTGTTGGTATCATTTCCACTACGGGACGAAAACCAAGAAGTGTGTACCTCCTTGCAATTGGACTTCTACCTCTAGATCGCATACCGTTTGTCAAAATTTTGAGAATCAAAATTTTGAAGTTATTAATAGTTTGCCTCTCCTTTCCAGAAATAGACCTTCCTTTTCTCCTCACTTGCTGTTCGTTGAAGACAGGTTCTCTGGTCATAGATTTCTTGTTGACACTGGTGCAGAGGTTAGTATCATTACAACAAATCCTACACAACAATATATTAAACAACCTTTTCTTTTACAAGCAGTTAATAACACTCAAATTGCAACATTTGGTTGTATCAAAATTAATATAGACATTAATCTCAATAAAATTTTTAGTTGGAATTTTATAATTGCTAATGTTCAGTATTCTATTTTGGGGGCAGATTTTTTAAGTTACTATAATTTATTGGTTGATCAAAAACACAAACGTTTAATAGATGCAAATTTATCATTTTTTAATAGTCAAATAAATAATATTTCTTCGAATAATGTTAATTTTTGTCCTTTTAAACAAATTTTATCTAAATTTCCATCTTTAACTAGTGAATTCAATATTCATCGTAAAATTAAACATAACGTAAAGCATTCGATTATAACAAATGGTTTACCAATTTTTGCTAAACCAAGGAGATTGGCTCCAGATCGGTTAAATACAGCTCAAACTGAATTTAATAAAATGCTGAAGATGGGTATTATTCGGGCATCTAATAGGAATTGGTCTTCACCCCTTCATATGGTTCCGAAAAAGGAACCAGATGAATGGCGGCCTTGTGGTGATTTTAGAGCTCTAAACAACATTACTGTTCCTGACAGGTACCCTCTTCCTCATATCCAAGATTTTATAATTAATTTACAAAATTGTGAAATATTTCTGATATTGACCTTGTTAAGGCATATCATCAAATACCTATGGAACCAGACTCAATTGCTAAAACTGCTATTACAACTCCTTTCGGACTATTCGAATATGTTGTTATGCCTTTTAGTTTACGAAACAGTGCGCAAACTTTTCAAAGATTTATTAATGAGGTAATTAAAGGCTTAGATTTCTGTTTTGCTTATATTGATGATATATTAATTGCAAGTAATAATGTAGAATCCCATAAAAAACATTTAAGTGTTATTTTTAAACGTTTAGAAGATTATGGAGTATTAGTAAATATTAACAAATGCAAATTTAGATGTGATAATATTGAATTTTTAGGCCATCGTATTTCAAATAACAAAAATGAACCTTTAGAAGATAAAGTTAACGCTGTTAAAAATTTTCCTCCTCCTAAAACACAAAAGGCTTTACGTGAATTTTTAGGGATGGTCAATTTTTATCATAGATTTATTCCTCATTGTTCTATTATATTAAAACCTTTAACTCAATTAATTGATAATCATTCGAAGAGTACGAAAGAAATTGTTTTGACATAATTACAATATCAAGCTTTTTCAAATGTCAAAAACGCTCTAATTAATTTTACTACATTGACAGTTCCACGAAATAATGTGAAAACTAGTATTATGGTCGATGCTTCGGATACTGGGGTAGGAGCTGTACTGCAGCAATTTTATGATAACTCTTGGCATCCAATAGCTTTTTATTCAACATGTTTCCAACCTGCAGCTTGTCGTTATAGTACGTTTGGGAGAGAACTTTTAGCGGTGTATTTGGCAATTAAAAAATTTCGGTATTTTGTAGAAGGACGTGAATTTTTCATTCTGACAGATCATAAAGCTTTGACAAATTCTTTACATAAAAAATCAGACACTTACTCCCCTCGTGAAGTACGTCACCTGGACTACATATTACAATTTACTAATTACATTAGACATATACCTGGTTCGGAGAATAAGGTTGCAGATGCGTTATCACGAATTTCTATTAATACGTTAAACCATTGAGATAGTATTGATTACAATGAAATTGCTAAATTTCAAAAGTCAGATAGTGACACTATTAATTTTTTTAAAAACAAAACCACATCTCTCTCATTCAAAGAAATTTTGTTGGCAGACAATCAATTGACTCTTACTTGTGACGTTACTACTGGAACAGCAAGACCTTACATTCCACTTCCTTTTAGAAAAGATATTTATTTGCATTGACAGATATACCCGATGGCCAGAGGCAATTCCACTTCAAAATACCAATGTAAATACAATAGCAAGATCTTTTATAGAAAATTGGGTAGCAAGATTCGGTGTACCGTCATCAATTACTACCGATCGTGGTGCACAATTTGGATCTCATTTTTTTCTAGAATTGTTATCAGTTTTGGGAACTAAACATATTAGAACTACATCTTATCATCCTGAGTCAAATAGAATTATAGAACGTTTTCACATACAACTCAAAACTTCATTGAAAGCCTGTTCTTATCCTGATAATTGGGTAGAAAATTTACCTTTGGTTTTATTAGGTATTAGAACCTCATTCAAAGAAAGCAATAAATGTAGTTCGGATGATATAGTCTATGGAACACGTCTACGTCTTCCTGGAGAATTTGCCTCAAAACCGAATTCTACTGTAGACCTATCATTTTTCCTTAAAAAATTAAAAAGACATTTTCAATATCTTAAAGCTAGGCCTCCAAAAAACCAAAATACTAAAACTTTTATCCATCCAAATTTATTCTCTTGTTTACATATCTCCATAAGACATGACGCTATTAAAAGACCACTACAACAAAATTATGATGGACCTTATAAAGTTATCAAACGTTTTCCAATATTTTTAACCATTGACATAAATGGTAAGTATGAAAACATTTCCATTGACAGGTTAAAACCATCCTACTAATACGATTTTTGTTCTTTTTACTCCACAAAAAACACAAAGTCACACATATTACTATGCAACTGCAGCAGCTATATTTTCAGAACTTCGAGAATTATCAGCGAACAAGTAGTGAAGACAACGGAAGGATCTAATAGAGTTAATTTATGTTACTTTTATATATTTGTATCAACATTTTGTATATTAATTAAGTTAAAAATTATTGTTATTTAATGTATTCATATTTTGAAATATATGCATTTTTTTGGGGAGGGGTAATTGTAGCAAGTCGGCCTGGTTTGTTTTGATAAAGGGTTCAAGTCGGCTTGCGACAAGAAAAAACTTATTTGTTGCGAAGGTTGTTATACCAATAAAAAAGAACATATTGTAACCAGGCGATAAAAAATGGTAACAAGTAACAACTAGCTCAAATAAGTTTAGACCCTTCTGCCAAAATCCATTTATAAATTATATTTAATGCATATAATAATATTTATTTATAAATAAAAATATATAGTGGCATAAGCTGCTATAAACATATTCATCAAAAATAGGTAAAATCTGAGTTTATGTTTGTAAAAAATTATATAAATATTTGCTTCCGCGCCCAAATTTTACAATTTTTCATCATATTTTATCCATAGTATAGGTCCAAAAGCATGTTTATGAAAGTATAGGTCCCTAAGCATGTTTATGAATGATTTAACAAAAATATCCATTTCAAAAATAGGTAATATCTGACTTTGTTTTTGTAAAAAATCATATAAATATTTGCTTCCAAAACCGAATTTTGTGATTTTTCATCATATTTTAGCTAAAGGAAAACAACAAAATTGCTATTTCCAGTGTGTTAGGTATTTTAGAATCCAGCCCATGTAGCTTACAATATACAACGTATTCATCAAAAATAGGTAAAATCTAACTTTTTTTTGTAAAAAATCATATAAATATTTGCTTCCGCGCCCGAATTTTATAATTTTTCATCATATTTAATCCACAGTATAGGTCAAAAAGAATGTTTATGAATGTTAAACAAAAATATCTATTTCAAGAATAGGTAAAATCTGACTTTATTTTTGTAAAAAATCATATAAATATTTGCTTGGGCGCCAAAATTTTATGATTTTTCATCGTAATTTAGGTAAAAGAAAACATTTCAATAAGTAAATTGCTATTTCAAGTGTAGTAGGTATTATAGAATCCAGCCAATGAAGCTTACAATATACAACGTATTCATCAAAAATAGGTAAAATCTGACTTTATTTTTGTAAAAAATTATATAAATATTTGCTTCCGCGCCCGAATTTTATAATTTTTCATCCTATTTTATCCATAGTATAGGTCCAAAAGCATGTTTATGAATGTTTTAACAAAAATATCCATTTCAAGAATAGGTAATATCTGACTTTATTTTTGTAAAAAATCATATAAATATTTGCTTCCGAGCCCGAATTTTATGATTTTTCATCATATTTTAGCTAAAGGAAAACATTGCAACAAGAAAATTGCTTACTTAAAGTGTGTTAGGTATTCTAGAATCCAGCCCATGTAGCTTACAATATACAACGTATTCATCAAAAATAGGTAAAATCTGGCTTTTTTTTTGTAAAAAATCATATAAACATTTGCTTCCGCGCCCGAATTTTATAATTTTTTATCATATTTTATCCACAGTATAGGTCAAAAAGCATGTTTATAAATGTTTTAACAAATATATCCATTTCAAAATAGGAAAAATCTGACTTTATTTTTGTAAAAAATCATATAAATATTTGCTTCCGCGCCCAAATTTTATGAATTTTTATCATAATTTAGCTAAAAGAAAACATTGCAACAAGAAAATTGCTATTTCAAGTGTGTTAGGTATTGTAGAATCCAGCCCATGTAGCTTACAATAAACTACGTATTCATCAAAAATTGGTAAAATCTGACTTTTTTTTGGAAAAAAATTATATAAATATTTGCTTCCGCGCCCGAATTTTATAATTTTTCATCATATTTTATCCACAGTATAGGTCAAAAAGCATGTTTATGAATGTTTTATCAAAAACACCCATTTCAAGAATAGGTAAAATCTGATTTTATTTTTGTAAAAAATCATATAAATATTTGCTTCCGCGCCCGAATTTTATAAATTTTCATCACATTTTATCCACAGTATAGGTCCAAAAGCATGTTTATGAATGTTTTAACAAAAATATCCATTTGAAGAAAAGGTAAAATCTGACTTTATTTTTGTAAAAAATCATATAAATATTTGCTTTCGCGCCCTAATTTTATTATTTTTCATCATAATTTAGGTAAAAGAAAACATTGCAACAAGAAAATTGCTATTTCAAGTGTGGTAGGTATTCTAGAATCCAGCCTTGTAGCTTACAATATACAACGTAATCATCAAAAATAGGTAAAATCTGACTTCAGTTTTGTAACAAATCATATAAATATTTGCTTCCGCGCCCGAATTTTATGATTTTTCATCATATTTTAGCTAAAAGAAAACATTGCAACAAGAAAATTGATATTTGAAGTGTGGTAGGTATTCTAGATTCCAGCACATGTAGCTAACAATATACAACGTATTTATTAAAATTACACCCGAAAATTAAATGTTTATTATCTGATTGGTACCAAGTTTTGGTCACTTTTGCAAGTCCAATGCTAAAATTATCCATAGTATAGGTCCACAAGCATGTTTATGAATGTTTTAACAAAAATATCCATTTTAAAAATAGGTAAAATCTGACTTTATTTTTGTAAAAAATCATATAAATATTTGCTTCCGCGCCCAAATTTTATGAATTTTTATCATATTTTAGCTAAAAGAAAACATTGCAACAAAACAATTGCTATTTCAAGTATGGTAGGTATTCTATAATCCAGACCATGTAGCTTACAATATACAACGTATTCATTAAGAATAGGTAAAATCTGACTTTATTTTTGTAAAAAATTATATAAATTTTTGCTTCCGCGCCCGAATTTTATAAATTTTTATTATATTTTAGCTAAAAAAACATTGCAACAAGAAAATTGCTATTTTAAGTGTGGTAGGTATTCTTAAATCCAGCCAATGAAGCTTACTATATACAACGTATTCATCAAAAATAGGTAAAATCTGACTTTATTTTTGTAAAAAATCATATAAATATTTGCTTCCGCGCCCGAATTTTATAATTTTTTAACATATTTTATCCATAGTATAGATCTAGAAGCATGTTATGAATGTTTTAACAAAAATTTCAATTTGAAAAATAGGTAAAATCTGACTTTAAATTTTGTAAAAGATCATATAAATATTTGCTTCCGCGCCCGAATTTTATGATTTTTCATCATATTTTAGCTAAAAGAAAACATTGCAACAAGAAAATTGCTACTTCAAGTGTGTTAGGTATTCTAGAATCCAGCCCATGTAGCTTACAATACACAACGTATTTATCAAAAATAGGTAAAATCTGACTTTTTTTTTGTAAAAAATCATAAATATTTGCTTCCGCGCCCGAATTTTATAATTTTTCATCATATTTTATCCACAGTATAGGTCCAAAAGCATGTTTATGAATGTTTTAACAAAAATATCCATTTCAAAAATAGGTAAAATATGACTTTATTTTTGTAAAAAATCATATAAATATTTGCTTCCGCGCCCGAATTTTATAAATTTTCATCACATTTTATCCACAGTATAGGTCCAAAAGCATGTTTATGAATGTTTTAACAAAAATATCCATTTGAAGAATAGGTAAAATCTGACTTTATTTTTGTAAAAAATCATATAAATATTTGCTTTCGCGCCCGAATTTTATTATTTTTCATTATAATTTAGGTAAAAGAAAACATTGCAACAAGAAAATTGCTATTTCTAGTGTGGTAGGTATTCTAGAATCCAGCCTTGTAGCTTACAATATACAACGTAATCATCAAAAATAGGTCACATCTGACTTTATTTTTGTTACAAATCATATAAATATTTGTTTCCGCGCCCGAATTTTATGATTTTTCATCATATTTTAGCTAAAAGAAAACATTGCAACAAGAAAATTGATATTTCAAGTGTGGTACATATTCTAGAATCCAGCCCATGTAGCTAACAATATACAATGTATTCATTAAAATGACACCCGAAAATTAAATGTATATTATCTGATTGGTACCAAGTTTTGGTCACTTTTGCAAGTCCAATGCTAAAATTATCCATAGTATAGGTCCAAAAGCATGTTTATGAATGTTTTAACAAAAATATCCATTTCAAGAATAGGTAAAATCTGACTTTATTTTTGTAAAAAATCATATAAATATTTGCTTCCGCGCCGAAATTTTATGAATTTTTATCATATTTTAGCTAAAAGAAAACATTGCAACAAGAAAATCGCTATTTCAAGTGTGGTAGGTATTCTATAATACAGCCCATGTAGCTTACAATATACAACGTATTTATCAAGAATAGGTAAAATCTGACTTTATTTTTGTAAAAATTGATATAAATATTTGCTTCCGCGCCCGAATTTTATAAATTTTTATCATATTTTAGCTAAAAAAACATTGCAACAAGAAAATTGCTATTTCAAGTGTGGTAGGTATTCTTAAATCCAGCCAATGAAGCTTACTATATACAACGTATTCATCAAAAATAGGTAAAATCTGACTTTATTTTTGTAAAAAATCATATAAATATTTGCTTCCGCGCCCGAATTTTATGATTTTTCATCATATTATAGCTAAAAGAAAACATTGCAACAAGAAAATTGCTATTTCAAGTGTGGTAGGTATTCTAGAATCCAGCCCATGTAGCTTACAATATACAACGTATTCATCAAAAATAGGTAAAATCTGACTTTATTTTTGTGAAAAATCATATAAATATTTGCTTCCGCGCCCGAATTTTATAATTTTTTATCATATTTTATCCACAGTATAGGTCCAAAAGCATGTTTAATGAATGTTTTAACAAAAATATCCCATTTCAAGAATAGGTAAAATCTGACTTTATTTTTGTAAAAAATCATATAAATATTTGCTTCCGCGCCCGAATTTTATGAATTTTCATCATATTTTAGCTAAAAGAAAACATTGCAACAAGAAAATTGCTATTTCAAGTGTTGTAGGTATTCTATAATCCAGCCCATGTAGCTTACAATATACAACGTATTCATCAAGAATAGGTAAAATCTGACATTATTTTTGTAAAAAATGATATAAATATTTGCTTCCGCGCCCGAATTTTATAAATTTTTTATTATATATTAGCTAAAAGAAAACATTGCAACAAGAAAATTGCTATTTCAAGTGTGGTAGGTATTCTATAATCCAGCCCATGTAGCTTACAATATACAACGTATTCATCAAGAATAGGTAAAATCTGACTTTATTTTTTGTAAAAAATGATATAAATATTTGCTTCAGCACCCGAATTTTGTAAATTATTATCATATTTTCGCTAAAAGAAAAACATCGCAACAAGATAACTGCTATTTCAATTGTGGTAAGTATTCTAGAATCCAGCCAATGAAGCTTACAATATACAACGTATTCATCAAAAATAGGTAAAGTCTGACTTTATTTTTGAAAAAAATCATATAAATATTTCCTTCCGCGCCAGAATTTTATAATTTTTTATCATATTTTATCTAAAAGAAAACATTTCAACAAGAAAATTGCTATTTCAAGTGTGGTAGGTATTCTATAATACAGCCCATGTAGCTTACAATATACAACGTATTTATCAAGAATAGGTAAAATCTGACTTTATTTTTGTAAAAATTGATATAAATATTTGCTTCCGCGCCCGAATTTTATAAATTTTTATCATATATTAGCTAAAAAAAAACATTGCAACAAGAAAATTGCTATTTCAAGTGTGGTAGGTATTCTTAAATCCAGCCAATGAAGCTTACTATATACAACGTATTCATCAAAAATAGGTAAAATCTGACTTTATTTTTGTAAAAAATCATATAAATATTTGCTTCCGCGCCCGAATTTTATAATTTTTCATAATATATTATCCACAGTATAGGTCTAAAAGCATGTTTATGAATGTTTTAACAAAAATATCTATTTCAAGAATAGGTAAAATCTGACTTTATTTTTGTAAAAAATCATATAAATATATGCTTTCGTGCCCGAATTTTATGATTTTTCATCATATTTTAGCTAAAATAAAACATTGCAACAACAAAATTGCTATTTCAAGTGTGTTAGGTATTGTAGAATCCAGCCCATGTAGCTTACAATATACTACGTGTTCATCAAAAATAGGTAAAAATCTGACTTTTTTTTGTAAAAAATCATATAAATATTTGCTTCCGCGCCCGAATTTTATAATTTTTCATGATATATTATCCACAGTATAGGTTCAAAAGCATGTTTATGAATGTTTTAACAAAAATATCTATTTCAAGAATAGGTAAAATCTGACTTTATTTTTGTGAAAAATCATATAAATATTTGCTTCCGCGCCCGAATTTTATGATTTTTCATCATAATTTAGGTAAAAGAAAACATTGCAACACGAAAATTGCTATTTCAGGTGTGGTAGGTATTCCAGAATCCAGCCAATGAAGCTTACAATATACAACGTATTCTTCAGAAATAGGTAAAATCTGACTTTTTATTTGTAAAAAATCCTATAAATATTTACTTTCGCGCCCAAATGTTATAATTTCTCATCATATTTTATCCATAGTATAGGTCCAAAAGCATGTTTATGAATGCTTTAACAAAAATATCCATTTCAAAAATCGATAAAATCTGACTTTATTTTTGTAAAAAATCATATAAATATTAGCTTCCGTGCCCGGATTTTATGATTTTTCATCATATTTTAGCTAAAAGAAAACATTGCAACAACAAAATTGCTATTTCAATTGTGGTAAGTATTCTAGAATCCAGCCAATGAAGCTTACAATATACAACGTATTCATCAAAAATAGGTAAAATCTGATTTTATTATTGTAAAAAATCATATAAATATTTGCTTCCCGCGCCCGAATTTTATAATTTTTCATCATATTTTATCCATAGTATAGGTCCAAATGCATGTTTATGAATGCTTTAACAAAAATATCCATTTCAAAAATAGGTAAAATCTGACTTTATTTTTGTAAAAAATCATATAAATATTAGCTTCCGTGAGAAATATTCGATTTCCGGGAATGGACTGTGTCAATTTTTGAGTCAGAGCTCAACGTTTCGCCCGCAGTCGTATGGGGCATCTTCAGGAGCAAGAACGTTTTACTGTCGATAAACAAGGTTACTCGACGTGTCAACCACGCTAGAGGCCAAGTTTAAGCAATAAAGGCGCAAGGGACGACTCAGTTTATAAGGTTACCCGACGTGTAAACCACGCTAGAGGCCAAATAAACCAAGTGGTTTATATTGTAAGCTTTATTGGTTGGATTCTAAAATATGATGAAAAATTATAAAATTTGGCCAAATAAGCAAATATTTATATAATTTTTTACAAAAATAAAATCAGATTTTTACCTATTTTTGATAAATACGTTGTATATTGTAAGCTTCATTGGCTGGATTCTAGAATACCTACCACATTGAAAATAGCAATTTTCTTGTTGCAATGTTTTTCTTTTACCTAAATTATGATGAAAATTCATTAAAATTCTGGAGCGGGAGCAAATAATATATATGATTTTTTACAAAAATAAAGTCAGATTTTACCTATTCTTGAAATGGATATTTTTGTTAAAACATTCATAAACATGCTTTTGGACCTATGCTGTGGATAAAATATGACGAAAATTTATAAAATTCGGGCGCGGAAGCAAATATTTATATAATTTTTTACAAAAATAAAGTCAGATTTTACCTATTTTTGATGAATACGTTGTATATTGTAAGCTTCATTAGCGGAATTCTAGAATACTTACCACAATTGAATTAGCAATTTTCTTGTTGCAATGTTTTCTTTTAGCTAAAATATGATAAAAATTTATAAAATTCGGGCGGGGAAGCAAATATTTATATCATTTTTTAAAAAATAAAGTCAGATTTTACCTATTCTTGATGAATACGTTGTATATTGTAAGCTACATGGGCTGGATTATAGAATAACTACCACACTTGAAATAGCAATTTTCTTGTTGCAATGTTTTCTTTTAGCTAAAATATAATAAAAATTTATAAAATTCGGGCGCGGAAGCAAATATTTATATGATTTTTTACAAAAATAAAGTCAGATTTTACCTATTCTTGAATGGATATTTTTGTTAAAACATTCATAAACATGCTTTTGGACCTATACTGTGGATAAAATATCATGAAAAAATTATAAAATTCGGGCGCGGAAGCAAATATTATATGATTTTTTACAAAAAAAAAGTCAGATTTTACCTATTTTTGATGAACACGTAGTATATTGTAAGCTACATGGGCTGGATTCTACAATACCTAACACACTTGAAATAGCAATTTGGTTGTTGCAATGTTTTATTTTAGCTAAAATATGATGAAAAATCATAAAATTCAGGCACGGAAGCATATATTTATATGATTTTTTACAAAAATAAAGTCAGATTTTACCTATTTTTGAAATGGATATTTTTGTTAAAACATTCATAAACATGCTGTTGGACCTATACTATGGATAAAATATGATGAAAAATTATAAAATTCGGGCGCGGAAGCAAATATTTATATGATTTTTTACAAAAATAAAGTCAGATATTACCTATTTTTGATGAATACGTTTATATTGTAAGCTTTATTGGTTGGATTCTAAAATACATACTACACTTGAAATAACAATTTTCTTGTTGCAATGTTCTCATTTAGCTAAAATATGATAAAAAATTATAAAATTCGGGCGCGGAAGCAAATATTTATATCATTTTTTACAAAAATAAAGTCAGATTTTACCTTTTCTAGATGAAATACGTTGTATATTGTAAGCTACATAGGCTGGATTCCAGAATACCTACCACACTTGAAATTGCAAATTTCTTGTTGCAATGTTTTCTTTTAGGTAAAATATGATAAAAAATTATAAATTTTCGGGCGCGGAAGCAAATATTTATATGATTTTTTACAAAAATAAGTCAGATTTTACCTATATTTGATGAATACATTGATATTGTAAGCTTCATTGGCGGATTCTAGAATACCTACCACACTTGAAATAGCAATTTTCTTGTTGCAATGTTTTCTTTTAGCTAAATATAATAAAAATTTATAAAATTCGGGTGCGGAAGCAAATATTTATATCATTTATTACAAAAATAAAGTCAGATTTTAACTATTCTTGATGAATACGTTGTATATTGTAAGCTACATGGGCTGGATTATAGAATACCTACACACTTGAAATAGCAATTTTCTTGTTGCAATGTTTTCTTTTACCTAAATTATGATGAAAAATCATAAACTACGGGCGCGGAAGCAAATATTTATATGATTTTTTACAAAAAATAAGTCAGATTTTACCTATTTTTGAAATGGATATTTTTGTTAAAACATTCATAAACATGCTTTTGGACCTATACTATCTATAAAATATGATGAAAAATTATAAAATTCGGGCGCGGAAGCAAATATTTATATAATTTTTTACAAAAATAAAGTCAGATTTTACCTATTTTTGATGAATACGTTGTATATTGTAAGCTTCATTGGCTGGATTCTACAATTCCTAACACACTTGAAATAGCAATTTTGTTGTTGCAATGTTTTCTTTTAGCTAAAATATGATGAAAAAATCATAAAATTCGGGCACGGAAGCTAATAATTGCGTAGGCTTCCACAGTCTGAGTCATGAGAAATATTCGATTTCCGGGAATGGACTGTGTCAATTTTTGAGTCAGAGCTCAACGTTTCGCCCGCAGTCGTATGGGGCATCTTCAGGAGCAAGTACGTTTTACTGTCGATAAACAAGGTTACTCGACGTGTCAACCACGCTAGAGGCCAAGTTTAAGCAATAAAGGCGCAAGGGACGACTACTCTGAGATAGCGCGTGACGTGTAAACCACGCTAGAGGCCAAATAAACCACTTGGTGGTAGGTATTCTGGAATCCAGCCTATGTAGCTTACAATATACAACGTATTCATCTAGAAAAGGTAAAATCTGACTTTATTTTTGTAAAAAATGATATAAATATTTGCTTCCGCGCCCGAATTTTATAATTTTTTATCATATTTTAGCTAAATGAGAACATTGCAACAAGAAAATTGTTATTTCAAGTGTAGTATGTATTTTAGAATCCAACCAATAAAGCTTACAATATAAAACGTATTCATCAAAAATAGGTAATATCTGACTTTATTTTTGTAAAAAATCATATAAATATTTGCTTCCGCGCCCGAATTTTATAATTTTTCATCATATTTTATCCATAGTATAGGTCCAAAAGCATGTTTATGAATGTTTTAACAAAAATATCCATTTCAAAAATAGGTAAAATCTGACTTTATTTTTGTAAAAAATCATATAAATATATGCTTCCGTGCCCGAATTTTATGATTTTTCATCATATTTTAGCTAAAATAAAACATTGCAACAACCAAATTGCTATTTCAAGTGTGTTAGGTATTGTAGAATCCAGCCCATGTAGCTTACAATATACTACGTGTTCATCAAAAATAGGTAAAATCTGACTTTTTTTTTGTAAAAAATCATATAAATATTTGCTTCCGCGCCCGAATTTTATAATTTTTCATGATATTTTATCCACAGTATAGGTCCAAAAGCATGTTTATGAATGTTTTAACAAAAATATCCATTTCAAGAATAGGTAAAATCTGACTTTATTTTTGTAAAAAATCATATAAATATTTGCTTCCGCGCCCGAATTTTATAAATTTTTATTATATTTTAGCTAAAAGAAAACATTGCAACAAGAAAATTGCTATTTCAAGTGTGGTAGTTATTCTATAATCCAGCCCATGTAGCTTACAATATACAACGTATTCATCAAGAATAGGTAAAATCTGACTTTATTTTTTAAAAAATGATATAAATATTTGCTTCCCCGCCCGAATTTTATAAATTTTTATCATATTTTAGCTAAAAGAAAACATTGCAACAAGAAAATTGCTAATTCAATTGTGGTAAGTATTCTAGAATTCCGCTAATGAAGCTTACAATATACAACGTATTCATCAAAAATAGGTAAAATCTGACTTTATTTTTGTAAAAAATTATATAAATATTTGCTTCCGCGCCCGAATTTTATAAATTTTCGTCATATTTTATCCACAGCATAGGTCCAAAAGCATGTTTATGAATGTTTTAACAAAAATATCCATTTCAAGAATAGGTAAAATCTGACTTTATTTTTGTAAAAAATCATATAAATATTTGCTCCCGCTCCAGAATTTTATGAATTTTCATCATAATTTAGGTAAAAGAAAACATTGCAACAAGAAAATTGCTATTTTCAATGTGGTAGGTATTCTAGAATCCAGCCAATGAAGCTTACAATATACAACGTATTTATCAAAAATAGGTAAAATCTGATTTTATTTTTGTAAAAAATTATATAAATATTTGCTTACTCGGCCAAATTTTATAATTTTTCATCATATTTTATCCATAGTATTGGTCCAAAAGCATGTTTATGAATGTTTTAACAAAAATATCCATTTCAAAAATAGGTAAAATCTGACTTTATTTTTGTAAAAAATCATATAAATATTTGCTTCCGCGCCCAAATTTTATGATTTTTCATCATATTTAAGCTAAAAGAAAACATTGCAACAAGAAAATTGCTATTTCAAGTGTGTTAGGTATTTTAGAATCTAGCCCATGTAGCTTACAATTTACAACGTATTCATCAAAAATAGGTAAACTCTGACTTTTTTTTGTAAAAAAACATATAAATATTTGCTTCCGCGCCCGAATTTTATAATTTTTTATCATATTTTATTCATAGTATAGGTCCAAAAGCATGTTTATGAATGTTTTAACAAAAATATTCATTTCAAGAATATGTAAAATCTGACTTTATTTTTGTAAAATATCATATAAATATTTGCTTTTGCGCTAGAATTTTATGATTTTTCATCATATTTTAGCTAAAAGAAAACATTGCAACAAGAAAATTGCTATTTCAAGTGTGTTAGGTATTGTAGAATCCAGCCCATGTAGCTTACAATATACAACGTGTTCATCAAAAATAGGAAAAATCTGACTTTTTTTTTGTAAAAAATTATATAAATATTTGCTTCCGCGCCCGAATTTTATAATTTTTCATCATATTTTATCCATAGTATAGGTCCAAAAGCATGTTATGAATGTTTTAACAAAAATATCCATTTCAAAAATAGGTAAAATCTGACTTTATTTTTGTAAAAAATCATATAAATATTTGCTTCCGCTCCCGAATTTTATGATTTTTCATCATAATTAAGGTAAAAGAAAACATTGCAACAAGAAAATTGCTATTTCAAGTGTGGTACGTATTCTAGAATCCAGCCCATGTAGCTTACAATATACAACGTATTCATCAAGAATAGGTAAAATCTGAATTTATTTTTGAAAACATGATATAAATATTTGCTTCCGCACCCGAATTTTATAAATTTTTATCATATTTTAGCTAAATGAGAACATTTCAACAAGAAAATTGTTATTTCAAGTGTGGTAGGTATTCTAGAATCCAACCAATAAAGCTTACAATATAAAACGTATTCATCAAAAATAGGTAAAATCTGACTTTATTTTTGTAAAAAATCATATAAATATTTGCTTCCGCGCCTGAATTTTAATAATTTTTCATCATATTTTATCCATATTATAGGTCCAAAAGCATGTTTATGAATGTTTTAACAAAAATATCCATTTCAAAAATAGGTAAAATCTGACTTTATTTTTGTAAAAAATCATATAAATATATGCTTCCGTGCCCGAATTTTATGATTTTTCATCATATTTTAGCTAAAATAAAACATTGCAACAACAAAATTGCTATTTCAAGTGTGTTAGGTATTGTAGAATCCAGCCCATGTAGCTTACAATATACTACGTGTTCATCAAAAATAGGTAAAATCTGACTTTTTTTTGTAAAAAATCATATAAATATTTGCTTCCGCGCCCGAATTTTATAATTTTTTATGATATTTTATCCACAGTATAGGTCCAAAAGCATGTTTATGAATGTTTTAACAAAAATATCCATTTCAAGAATATTTAAAATCTGACTTTAGTTTTGTAAAAAATCATATAAATATTTGCTTCCGCGCCCGAATTTTATGATTTTTTCATCATAATTTAGGTAAAAGAAAACATTGCAACACGAAAATTGCTATTTCAAGTGTGGTATCTATTCCAGAATCCAGCAAATGAAGCTTACAATATTTTTTTTCATGTGTCCCAGCAGTGAGTAGACGTGTTTTTTGGTAGCTCCGCTGAGTGTTGATTCCACAGTGTTGTGAAAATTATTTTCTTTAATTTATTTAAACTCCGTAATATTTTCGTTAACAATGTCTGGTACGAACACAAGAGCTATGAGTGCCCTGATTAAGGAAGCTGTTGCCAGTCTCTTAAAGGACGACGAAGCTATTTCTCATCTCGTCAAAAAAGTGCACGATAGTTTAGAGAGTAAGTTTAATGAATTAAAACTTAATTATGAACTCACTATTGCTGATCTTACGCATGAAAATAAAATTCTACGTGAAAAATGTGATGATTTAGAACAGTACTCTCGCCGTAATTGTCTTCGAGTGTTTGGTGTGTCAGAAGAAGAAGGTGAAAATGTTGAAGATAAAGTGTGTGTCATTTTTAATGAAAGGATGAAAATTAACGTTGAATCCAGTGCGATTGAAAGGTGTCATCGTACCGGTAAACCCAAAAAGAATTCTGCGAAACCGCGACCCATTATAGTAAAATTTTTATCATATAAATCACGTGAGACTGTATTAAAGGCGCGCAGAAATCTGAAAGGTTCCCCGGTCACCATTAAAGAAGATCTTACTAGAACCCGATTAGAACTTTTAAAAGCTGCTTCTGATAAACATGGTTTCAAAAACGTTTGGTCATCAAACGGTAACATCTTTGCGAAAATCAGGAAGACAGTTAAACGCATTAATTCCAGTGATGATATAAATTAATAAATAAAATTATGTATTTAGTGTTTATGCACTATTAATTTGTTATGTCTGTTTATAGTTGAAGGAGCTACAATATGATTTTGATTACTTATAATTTAAAGTGTGTTAAATATTTTTTTTGTCTTTTGAATTCTCATTTTTTATATTTTTTTTACATTTATATACCAATTCTTTTGCTGATATTACTTGTCGAATCTACTTATAAGTTCATTGACACTAACCTTCAATTGTTTGTAACCTTTACCCGTTTATAATTGCTTATTATTAATTTATTTATCAGATATAAGGTGTTTACTCATTGTATTTTTATATATTTATTTGCTTTTGGTTTATATTTCATTATTTTACATCTATTTACGATGCGTATTTATTATCAGAACGTGCGAGGTTTAAAGTCAAAAACTGATGAATTTTATAACAGTACCAGTTCTTCTGATTTTGATGTCATTTGTATAACGGAATCCTGGCTTGATGAGTCTATTAATAATGAAGAATTATTTAATGATAGCTATAATGTGTATCGTTCTGATAGGGATTGTGCAAGTACTGGCAAGGCCTGGGGTGGTGGTGTTCTTTGTGCAGTAAATTCATCGTTGCAGTCATATGTTATAGATTTACCTTATGTCTTAAGCCACAAATTTGATGTAGTGTGTGTTAAGGTTAATTTCAGCCCTTCAAAATATTTACATATTATTACAGTGTACTTGCCACCGCCTATTACAGCTGATCTTTTGGATGCCTTTTATAATTATATTGAGTCATTGCCATTTATACTTGATAGTAATTTTATTATTATTGGTGATTTTAATATACCACTAATTTATGATCATTATAAATATGGAATTACAAATTCTATAACAACAAACCTAGTTAATTTTTCAAATTTCATACTGGCCCAACAATATAATTTTGTATTAAATAGTAATAATAGATTACTAGACTTAGTTTTATCTAATTTACATTGTACTGTTGTACAGGATTTTGTACCATTTGTTAAATTAGATAATCATCACCCAGCATTAATAGTTGATTGCTGTGATTTTGAAACTAACCAAAAATCATTAAATATCTCTGAAAATATTTTATTTAACTTTAGAAAAGCTGTTTTTTTGTTATTATACAGATATTTGGAATCCGTAGACTGGTCTTTAATAAATAATTTTCATGATATAGATTTAGCTTTTGATAAATTTTATTCCTTATTAAATTTTGCCTTTTCAAAAAGTGTACCCACTAAAAAAACATGTAAATCCAAATATCCTCCTTGGTTTACACCAAATATTATCTCAGACTTAAAAGCAAAAGATAGAAATCGCAAATTATACAAAAAACATGGAATCGAATCTGCTAAAAATGATTATTTGCACTTAAGATCAAAAATTAAAAAAGACATTAAATTTGCTTTTAATTCTTATATTTCCAACATTGAAAATAACATAAATTCTAACTCTGCATTGGTAATTGATTACGTTAAAAGTAAGAAGAAATGTGGTACACCGCGAAGGATGAATTTGAATAATGAAGTATATGACAATGGTTCGTCAATTTCTCAAGCATTCGCTCTATTTTTCTCAAGTGTGTATTCAGATGCTAGTACTGTGTCTCTTAATACTGAAATAAACTCTTACACTGCAAATAGGGATATTACCGAAATTAATTATATTAGTAAAAATGATATCGCTGATGCTATTGATAAGTTGAAATCTAAAACTAGTTTAGGTTCTGATCAAGTGCCCTCATATATTTTGAAGGGCTGCAAGGATATATTTGTGGAACCATTTTTCATTCTTTTTAACTTGGCTCTTAAGACAAATACTTATCCTTCATGTTTAAAAGTTGCAAGGATTTCTCCGGTTTTTAAGTCTGGTAATAGGAGTGATATTTCTAATTACAGACCTATAGCTATCTTATCAAATGTTTCAAAAGTTTTTGAAATTATTATTCATAATAAAATTTACAGCAGTGTGTCTAAATACATCTCGAAAGATCAGCATGGGTTTTTAAAAGGAAGGTCTACTACAACAAATTTGTTGAAATTTACTGAAATCATATCTAATGATATTAGTGACAGCCAAATTTTGACAAAGTAAACCAGAACATATTGATTAATAAGCTATATAATGAATTCAACTTTTCTCTGCCTCTTTGTCAACTACTTGCATCATACTTATCAGATCGTTATCAATTCGTAGTTATTAATGGGTTTGCATCCGAACGTTTTTCAGCCACCTCTGGGGTTCCTCAAGGGTCCAATCTAGGACCGTTATTATTTCTTTTATTTATTAATAATATTACTGATTTTGTTAAATCATCTAAAATTCTTATGTATGCTGATGACATTAAATTGTTTAAAATGATTAACTCTGTGGCTGACTGTTTTGAATTACAAGATGATATATCTAATCTTTTAGCATGGTCTGAGACAAATAAACTATATTTTAATACCAACAAATGTAAAATAATGACATATACTAGAAAAAAGCAACATATTTGTCATCAATATTACATGTATAATAACTTACTACAAAGAGTAATGAAATTCAAGGATTTAGGGCTGTTGTTTGACCCTAAATTAGATTTTGTTCAACACATTCAATCAATAGTTTCTTCGTCATTTCGAAATTTAAATTTTGTCATGCGATTATCTAAAAATTTTAAACATGAATCAACTGCTATTATGTTATTTAATTATTATGTTAGAAGTACATTAGAATATTGTTGTCAAGTATGGTCACCGTTTTACGCTAAATTTATAGATCATATTGAAAGTGTTCAGAAAAAATTTGTTAAGTATTGTTGGTTTAAAAAATATAAAGTTTACAATCATTACTTACAATATGAAACGGCGTTAAAAACTTTTAAATTGATATCTTTAGAAAATAGAAGAAAGATATTATCTACCTTATTTCTTTACAAATTGCTGCATAATGTAATTGATGACAGTGAACTTTCATTTATGCTAAACTTACATGTACCTCGTGTTAGCTGTAGACATCAAGTAACTTTTTATGTCAAATTCGCGCAAACAAATTTTGACCAAAATACACCATGTAATAGACTTAGTATACTGTTTAATAAGCTTAATTTAGAATGTGATATATTCTTTGATAGTTATTACTGTTTCAAAAAGAAGGTTGAGTTTTTATTTCAATGTTAATAATTTTTTGGTATGAAAATGTATTAAATTTATTTCTTTCTATGTCTTTTTTGTAACTACCATTTTTGGGACTTTCTATATGTCTTGCTGTTCTATTTACATTTTAGTTTAACTCCCTCTGTAATTGGGATTGTTAAATCCTGTAGAGTGGAATTTTCTAAATAAATAAAAATAAATAAATAAATAAATATACAACGTATTCATCAGAAATAGGTAGAATCTTACATTTTATTTGTAAAAAATCCTATAAATATTTACTTTCGCGCCCAAATGTTATAATTTCTCATCATATTTTATTCACAGTATAGGTCCAAAAGCATATTAATGAATATTTTAACAAAATATCCATTTCAAGAATAAGTAAAATCTGACTTTATTTTTGTAAAAAATCATATAAATATATGCTTCCGTGCCCGAATTTTATAATTTTTTATCATATTTTAGCTAAAAGAAAACATTGCAACAAGAAAATTGCTATTTCAAGTGTGGTAGGTATTCTAGAATCCAGCCAATGAAGCTTACAATATACAACGTATTCATCAAAAATAGGTAAAATCTGACTTTATTTTTGTAAAAAATCATATAAATATTTGCTTCCACGCCCGAATTTTATAAATTTTTATCATATTTTAGCTAAAAGAAAACATTGCAACAAGAAAATTGCTATTTCAAGTGTGGTAGGTATTCTAAAATCCGGCCAATGAAGCTTACAATATACAACGTATTCATCAAAAATAGGTAAAATCTGACTTTATTTTTGTAAAAAATCATATAAATATTTGCTTCCGCGCCCGAATTTTATAATTTTTCATCATATTTTATCCATAGTATAGGTCCAAAAGCATGTTTATGAATGTTTTAACAAAAATATTTATTTCAAGAATAGGTAAAATCTGACTTTATTTTTGTAAAAAATCATATAAATATTTGCTTTTGCGCTAGAATTTTATGATTTTTCATCATATTTTAGCTAAAAGAAAACATTGCAACAAGAAAATTGCTATTTCAAGTGTGTTAGGTATTGTAGAATCCAGCCCATGTAGCTTACAATATACAACGTGTTCATCAAAAATAGGTAAAATCTGACTTTTTTTTTGTAAAAAATTATATAAATATTTGCTTCCGCGCCCGAATTTTATAATTTTTCATCATATTTTATCCATAGTATAGGTCCAAAAGCATGTTATGAATGTTTTAACAAAAATATCCATTTCAAAAATAGGTAAAATCTGACTTTATTTTTGTAAAAAATCATATAAATATTTGCTTCCGCGCCCGAATTTTATGATTTTTCATCATAATTAAGGTAAAAGAAAACATTGCAACAAGAAAATTGCTATTTCAAGTGTGGTAGGTATTCTATAATCCAGCCCATGTAGCTTACAATATACAACGTATTCATCAAGAATAGGTAAAATCTGACTTTATTTTTGTAAAACATGATATAAATATTTGCTTCCGCACCCGAATTTTATAAATTTTTATCATATTTTAGCTAAAAGAAAACATTGCAACAAGAAAATTGCTATTTCAAGTGTGGTAGGTATTCTAGAATCCGGCCAATGAAGCTTACAATATACAATGTATTCATCAAATATAGGTAAAATCTGACTTATTTTTGTAAAAAATCATATAAATATTTGCTTCCGCGCCCGAATTTTATAATTTTTTATCATATTTTAGCTGAAAGAAAACATTGCAACAAGAAAATTGCGATTTCAACTGTGGTAGGTATTCTGGAATCCAGCCCATGTAGCTTACAATATACAACGTATTCATCTAGAAAAGGTAAAATCTGACTTTATTTTTGAAAAATTATATAAATATTTGCTTCCGCGCCCGAATTTTATAATTTTTTATCATATTTTAGCTAAATGAGAACATTTCAACAAGAAAATTGTTATTTCAAGTGTGGTATGTATTCTAGAATTCAACCAATAAAGCTTACAATATAAAACGTATTCATCAAATATAGGTAATATCTGACTTTATTTTTGTAAAAATCATATAAATATTTGCTTCCGCGCCTGAATTTTATAATTTTTCATCATATTTTATCCATAGTATAGGTCCAAAAGCATGTTTATGAAAGTTTTAACAAAAATATCCATTTAAAAAATAGGTAAAATCTGACTTTATTTTTGTAAAAAATCATATAAATATATGCTTCCGTGCCCGAATATTATGATTTTTCATCATATTTTAGCTAAAATAAAACATTGCAACAACAAAATTGCTATTTCAAGTGTGTTAGGTATTGTAGAACCCAGCCCATGTAGCTTACAGTATACTACGTGTTCATCAAAAATAGGTAAAATCTGACTTTTTTTTTGTAAAAAATCATATAAATATTTGCTTCCGCGCCCGAGTTTTATAATTTTTCATGATATTTTATCCACAATATAGGTCCAAAAGCATGTTTATGAATGTTTTAACAAAAATATCCATTTCAAGAATAGGTAAAAAATGACTTTATTTTTGTAAAAAATCATATAATTATTTGCTTCTGCGCCCGAATTTTATAATTTTTTATTATAATTTAGGTAAAAGAAAACATAGCAACACGAAAATTGCTATTTCAAGTGTGGTAGGTATTCCAGAATCCAGCCAATGAAGTTTACAATATACAACGTATTCATCAGAAATAGGTAAAATCTGACTTTTTATTTGTAAAAAGTCATATAAATATTTACTTTCGCGCCTAAATGTTATAATTTCTCATCATATTTTATCCATAGTATAGGTCCAAAAGCATGTTTATGAATGTTTTAACAAAAATATCCATTTCAAGAATAGGTAAAATCTGACTTTATTTTTGTAAAAAATCATATAAATATTTGCTTCCGCGCCCGAATTTTATGAATTTTCATCATATTTTAGCTAAAAGAAAACATTGCAACAAGAAAATTGCTATTTCAAGTGTGGTAGGTATTCCAGAATCCAGCCAATGAAGTTTACAATATACAACGTATTCATCAGAAATAGGTAAAATCTGACTTTTTATTTGTAAAAAGTCATATAAATATTTACTTTCGCGCCTAAATGTTATAATTTCTCATCATATTTTATCCATAGTATAGGTCCAAAAGCATGTTTATGAATGTTTTAACAAAAATATCCATTTCAAGAATAGGTAAAATCTGACTTTATTTTTGTAAAAAATCATATAAATATTTGCTTCCGCGCCCGAATTTTATGAATTTTCATCATATTTTAGCTAAAAGAAAACATTGCAACAAGAAAATTGCTATTTCAAGTGTGGTAGGTATTCTATAATCCAGCCCATGTAGCTTACAATAAACAACGTATTCATCAAGAATAGGTAAAATCTGACTTTATTTTTGTAAAAAATGATATAAATATTTGCTTCCGCACCCGAATTTTATAAATTTTTATCTAATTTTAGCTAAAAGAAAACATTGCAACAAGAAAATTGCTATTTCAAGTGTGGTAGGTATTCTAGAATCCGGCCAATGAAGCTTACAATATACAACGTATTCATCAAATATAGGTAAAATCTGACTTATTTTTGTAAAAAATCATATAAATATTTGCTTCCGCGCCCGAATTTTATAATTTTTTATCATATTTTAGCTAAAAGAAAACATTGCAACAAGAAAATTGCAATTTCAAGTGTGGTAGGTATTCTGGAATCCAGCCCATGTAGCTTACAATATACAACGTATTCATCTAGAAAAGGTAAAATCTGACTTTATTTTTGTAAAAAATGATATAAATATTTGCTTCCGCGCCCGAATTTTATAATTTTTTATCATATTTTAGCTTAATGAGAACATTGCAATAAGAAAATTGTTATTTCAAGTGTGGTAGATATTCTAGAATCCAACCAATAAAGCTTACAATATAAAACGTATTCATCAAAAATAGGTAAAATCTGACTTTATTTTTGTAAAAAATCATATAAATATTTGCTTCCGCGCCTGAATTTTATAATTTTTCATCATATTTTATCCATAGTATAGGTCCAAAAGCATGTTTATGAATGTTTTAACAAAAATATCCATTTCAAAAATAGGTAAAATCTGACTTTATTTTTGTAACAAATTATATAAATATATGCTTCCGTGCCCGAATTTTATGATTTTTCATCATATTTTAGCTAAAATAAAACATTGCAACAACAAAATTGCTATTTCAAGTGTGTCAGGTATTGTAGAATCCAGCCCATGTAGCTTACAATATACTACGTGTTCATCAAAAATAGGTAAAATCTGACTTTTTTTTTGTAAAAAATCATATAAATATTTGCTTCCGCGCCCGAATTTTATAATTTTTCATGATATTTTATCCACAGTATAGGTCCAAAAGCATGTTTATGAATGTTTTAACAAAAATATCCATTTCAAGAATATTTAAAATCTGACTTTATTTTTGTAAAAAATCATATAAATATTTGCTTCCGCGCCCGAATTTTATGATTTTTCATAATAATTTAGGTAAAAGAAAACATTGCAACATGAAAATTGCTATTTCAAGTGTGGTAGGTATTCCAGAATCCAGCCAATGAAGCTTACAATATACAACGTATTCATCAAAATATGACTTTTTTTTGTAAAAAATCTTATAAATATTTGCTTCCGCGCCCGAATTTTATAATTTTTAATCATATTTTAGCTAAAAGAAAACATTGCAACAAGAAAATTGCTATTCCAAGTGTGGTAGGTATTCTAGAATCCGGCTAATGAAGCTTAAAATATACAACGTATTCATCAAATATAGGTAAAATCTGACTTATTTTTGTAAAAAATCATATAAATATTTGCTTCCGCGCCCGAATTTTATAATTTTTTATCATATTTTAGCTAAAAGAAAACATTGCAACAAGAAAATTGCAATTTCAAGTGTGGTAGATATTCTGGAATCCAGCCCATGTAGCTTACAATATATAACGTATTCATCTAGAAAAGGTAATATCTGACTTTATTTTTGTAAAATATGATATAAATATTTGCTTCCGCGCCCGAATTTTATAATTTTTAGTCATATTTTATCCATAGTATACATCCAAAAGCATGTTTATGGATGCTTTTAACAAAAATATCCATTTCAAGAATAGGTATAATCTGACTTTATTTTTGTAAAAAATCATATAAATATTTGCTTCCGCGCCCGTAGTTTATGATTTTTCATCATAATTTAGGTAAAAGAAAACATTGCAACAAGAAAATTGCTATTTCTAGTGTGGTAGGTATTCTATAATCCAGCCCATGGAGCTTACAATATACAACGTATTCATCAAGAATAGGTAAAATCTGACTTTGTTTTTGTAAAAAATGATATAAATATTTGCTTCCGCACCCGAATTTTATAAATTTTTATCATATTTTAGCTAAAAGAAAACATTGCAACAAGAAAATTGCTATTTCAAGTGTGGTAGGTATTCTAGAATCCGGCTAATGAAGCTTACAATATACAACGTATTCATCAAATATAGGTAAAATCTGACTTATTTTTGTAAAAAATCATATAAATATTTGCTTCCGCGCCCGAATCTTATAATTTTTCATGAGATTTTATCCACAGTATAGGTCCAAAAGCATGTTTATGAATGTTTTAACAAAAATATCCATTTCAAGAATAGGTAAAATCTGACTTTATTTTTGTAAAAAATCATATAAATATTTGCTTCCGCGCCCGAATTTTATGATTTTTCATCATAATTTAGGTAAAAGAAAACATTGCAACACGAAAATTGCTATTTCAAGTGTGGTAGGTATTCCAGAATCCAGCCAATGAAGTTTACAATATACAACGTATTCATCAAAATATGACTTTTTTTTGTAAAAAATCATATAAATATTTACTTCCGCGCTCGAATTTTATAATTTTTTATCATATTTTATCCATAGTATAGGTCCAAAAGCATATAATGGAAGGAATATTCGACTGTAGAGAATGATGAGGATTGTAATATTTGGGTATTCAGTCAAAAATGTCTTTATTTTCTATAAAGCCAACGTTTCGACACCACTTGTGTCTTCTTCAGGGCTCTACACACATTTACAATAAGATGTTACAATTTTATTTTTTGTTGTAATAATGTGTACTTACAATAGATGTTATTTTAATTGTTAATGTTGATATATAATGTATGTGAATGTAAAATAAATTCTGTTATTACAGAAAAGTCGTCAAAAATTTTGTTAAAATTTCGAAACACGCCAAAAAATTCGCACATGTTACTTGGGCAAGCCGAAAAACAGATATAACGAGTAGGACCTAAAACTTTCGTCAAGGATAACGTGTATATACACGAAAATCCTGATGTCTGTGAAAAATGTATTATTTAAAATGGAATGTAACTAAGAAAATATTTAGCGGAGTCTGGATATGTAAAATGTAAAAAATATAACAAATAATTCAAGTTTTATATAATTTTAAAATGTTATGGTATACGTTATTTAAATCCTGTATGTCGCTACGGGAATTAACACAGTTTTCTTCTTTTTGAATGTGTAGCATTTCTAGAAACAGTCTCTTATGTAAATTATTTTCCCTGTCAATTATTCTTGTGTTTAAAAAGTCAAAAGTATGTTTTTGGTCTCTACAATGTTGTGTTAACGCACAGGTGTTCGTGGGTTTTGTAGTCAGCTTAGTTGAGTTTCTTTCGTGTTCTTTTATTCTGGTTTTAAGGTAGCGTTTCGTTTGTCCAATGTAACATTTGTTGCAGTCTTTGCATGGAATTTTGTATACTACTCCTGATTGTAGTCCCGTATTTATTGGATCTTTTATCTTGTTATAAAGGATATTTATTGTTTTAACTGATTTGAGAGCTACATTAACATTTAATTTTGATTCCAATACCCGTTTTAAGTTATATGAAACTCCCTCTACATATGGAACTGAGATGTACGTTTTATTTTGTACAGGCGCGTCGTCAAGGTTGTTGTTGTCATTGCGGTTTGATGAAGTTAGGTTATAATTTATAATTTTATTTATTGTTTTTTGGGGGTAGTTGTTTGATTTTAATAATTCTTTTACTGTGTGTAAAGCTTCGTTTTGATATTCAGGTGATGTTAGAGAGAGGGCACGGTGTTTTAAATTTTTTGCAACATTTATAAGCTGGTTTCTAGGATGTCTCGAAAAATAGCTGATGTATCTCGTGGAGGACGTTGGTTTCCTATACCATTTATAGGCGATAGTGTTGTCTTCCTTGTGGATTAATTGGACATCTAGAAAAGCAATGGTCTTATTTTGTTCTGCCTCTAACGTAAACTGAAGATTTTTGTTGTAGCTGTTAAACTTCACGAGAGTCGTTGGAATATGTTGTACTGGGACGGCTGTGATTATATCGTCTACATATTTTTTGATGAAAGGAATATCGAATGGTAATGTAGGAATGATTGTTTCTAACAGTTGATCCATGACAAGATTAGCTATGGTTGGGCTCAGGGGGCTACCCATACTGAAACCAGTTTTTTGCCGGAAAATTTTTGAATCAAAAGAGAAATATCCTTGTGTGTAGCAGAATTCTATTAGAGATTTAAAATCTTGTTTTGGTATATTGGTTCTGTTAGTAATGTGATTCCAATTTTCGTCTATTGTTTGTAGTGTTAAATCCAGAGGGATGTTTGTGAATAATGATACAACATCAAGGGATACTAAGACGTAGTCAGGTTCCAAGGTGACATTTTGAATGAAAGTTATAAATTCAAATGAGTTTTTAACATGAAATTCTTCGTTTTCTAGGTAGCTCAGTTTGATGGAAAGGAATTTGGCTAGTTTAGCTGTGGGAGCGTTAACTGCACTAACAATTGGTCGCATGGGGTGACCTTCTTTATGTAATTTTATTAGTCCGTATAGTTGGGGAGTGGTTGCGTTATCTGATGTTAGGTGTTGTTTTGTTTTTTGATCAATGTATTTGTTATTATACAAATTTTTGATTAAATTGTTATTTTTATTTTGTATTTTTGTTGTGAGATCATTTTGTACCTGCTCATACGTATTTTGATCATTAAGAAGATTATTCATTTTGGTTGTGTAGTCATTTTTATATAAAGCAATTGTTTTATTTGTTTTGTCAGCCTTAATTATATAAATTTCGGGATTATCTTTTAAGAATTTTTTTGTTTTGTTGAAAGATTGAATTAATGATGTTGAAATAGTGTCCTTATGCAGGTTATTGTTATTATATGCAAAGTTTGTTAAGATGTTGGTTACTTGTAATCTAACCTCAGTTTTAAGTGTCTCGTCTGATGTTAATGTTATTGCGTTTTCTACACTTGCAATTATATTGAAGATAGGTATTTCGGATTTTTGTAGGGGTACATTAAATTTTGGTCCGAGTGCTAGAAATTCTACTACTTGTGATGGGAATGTTATTCCACGTCATATAAAACAAAATTTTGGTTGCATAGAAAATTTATTTATCACAGACCATCCGTACACAAAATTAGTAACTAACACCCTCAATAGTTTTAAAAGACGAATATTAAATATTGAAATTAAAATTAGTTGTTGGAAAATAAAAGAACTACAAAATTCCTATGACAAATTGGCAAAAACAATAAAGGATAGAGTGAGCTACATGCACTGGTACAAATTGATTTCAATCATTAATAGGCAATACAATTATTGGAACAATATAGTAAAAAACAATCATTTAAAAAAATACGAACACCTCTGCAAAGAATACAATATACAGTTTCAAGAAAAAGAATGGTTCATGAATTTAACAGATATAACATTCCCATCACAAGTAGTAGAATTTCTAGCACTCGGACCAAAATTTAATGTACCCCTACAAAAATCCGAAATACCTATCTTCAATATAATTGCAAGTGTAGAAAACGCAATAACATTAACATCAGACGAGACACTTAAAACTGAGGTTAGATTACAAGTAACCAACATCTTAACAAACTTTGCATATAATAACAATAACCTGCATAAGGACACTATTTCAACATCATTAATTCAATCTTTCAACAAAACAAAAAAATTCTTAAAAGATAATCCCGAAATTTATATAATTAAGGCTGACAAAACAAATAAAACAATTGCTTTATATAAAAATGACTACACAACCAAAATGAATAATCTTCTTAATGATCAAAATACGTATGAGCAGGTACAAAATGATCTCACAACAAAAATACAAAATAAAAATAACAATTTAATCAAAAATTTGTATAATAACAAATACATTGATCAAAAAACAAAACAACACCTAACATCAGATAACGCAACCACTCCCCAACTATACGGACTAATAAAATTACATAAAGAAGGTCACCCCATGCGACCAATTTGTTAGTGCAGTTAACGCTCCCACAGCTAAACTAGCCAAATTCCTTTCCATCAAACTGAGCTACCTAGAAAACGAAGAATTTCATGTTAAAAACTCATTTGAATTTATAACTTTCATTCAAAATGTCACCTTGGAACCTGACTACGTCTTAGTATCCCTTGATGTTGTATCATTATTCACAAACAACCCTCTGGATTTAACACTACAAACAATAGACGAAAATTGGAATCACATTACTAACAGAACCAATATACCAAAACAAGATTTTAAATCTCTAATAGAATTCTGCTACACACAAGGATATTTCTCTTTTGATTCAAAAATTTTCCGGCAAAAAACTGGTTTCAGTATGGGTAGCCCCCTGAGCCCAACCATAGCTAATCTTGTCATGGATCAACTGTTAGAAACAATCATTCCTACATTACCATTCGATATTCCTTTCATCAAAAAATATGTAGACGATATAATCACAGCCGTCCCAGTACAACATATTCCAACGACTCTCGTGAAGTTTAACAGCTACAACAAAAATCTTCAGTTTACGTTAGAGGCAGAACAAAATAAGACCATTGCTTTTCTAGATGTCCAATTAATCCACAAGGAAGACAACACTATCGCCTATAAATGGTATAGGAAACCAACGTCCTCCACGAGATACATCAGCTATTTTTCGAGACATCCTAGAAACCAGCTTATAAATGTTGCAAAAAATTTAAAACACCGTGCCCTCTCTCTAACATCACCTGAATATCAAAACGAAGCTTTACACACAGTAAAAGAATTATTAAAATCAAACAACTACCCCCAAAAAACAATAAATAAAATTATAAATTATAACCTAACTTCATCAAACCGCAATGACAACAACAACCTTGACGACGCGCCTGTACAAAATAAAACGTACATCTCAGTTCCATATGTAGAGGGAGTTTCATATAACTTAAAACGGGTATTGAAATCAAAATTAAATGTTAATGTAGCTCTCAAATCAGTTAAAACAATAAATATCCTTTATAGCAAGATAAAAGATCCAATAAATACGGGACTACAATCAGGAGTAGTATACAAAATTCCATGCAAAGACTGCAACAAATGTTACATTGGACAAACGAAACGCTACCTTAAAACCAGAATAAAAGAACACGAAAGAAACTCAACTAAGCTGACTACAAAACCCACGAACACCTGTGCGTTAACACAACATTGTAGAGACCAAAAACATACTTTTGACTTTTTAAACACAAGAATAATTGACAGGGAAAATAATTTACATAAGAGACTGTTTTTAGAAATGCTACACATTCAAAAAGAAGAAAACTGTGTTAATTCCCGTAGCGACATACAGGATTTAAATAACGTATACCATAACATTTTAAAAGTATATAAAACTTGAATTATTTGTTATATTTTTTACATTTTACATATCCAGACTCCGCTAAATATTTTCTTAGTTACATTCCATTTTAAATAATACATTTTTCACAGACATCAGGATTTTCGTGTATATACACGTTATCCTTGACGAAAGTTTTAGGTCCTACTCGTTATATCTGTTTTTCGGCTTGCCCAAGTAACATGTGCAAATTTTTTGGCGTGTTTCGAAATTTTAACAAAATTTTTGACGACTTTTCTGTAATAACAGAATTTATTTTACATTCACATACATTATATATCAACATTAACAATTAAAATAACATCTATTGTAAGTACACATTATTACAACAAAACATAAAATTGTAACATCTTATTGTAAATGTGTGTAGAGCCCTGAAGAAGACACAAGTGGTGTCGAAACGTTGGCTTTATAGAAAATAAAGACATTTTTGACTGAATACCCGAATATTACAATCCTCGTCCAAAAGCATGTTTATGAATGTTTTAACAAAAATATCCATTTCAAGAATAGGTAAAATCTGACTTTATTTTTGTAAAAAGTCATATAAAAATTTGCTTCCGTGCCCGAATTTTATGAATTTTCATCATAATTTAGGTAAAAGAAAACATTGCAACAAGAAAATTGCTTTTTCAAGTGTGGTAGGTATGATAGAATCCAGCCAATGAAGCTTACAATATACAACGTATTTATCAGAAATAGGTAAAATCTGATTTTATTTTTGTAAAAAATTATATAAATATTTGCTTCCGCGCCTGAATTTTATAATTTTTCATAATATTTTATCCACAGTATAGGTCCAAAAGCATGTTTATGAATGTTTTAACAAAAATATCCATTTCAAGAATAGGTAAAATCTGACTTTATTTTTGTAAAAAGTCATATAAAAATTTGCTTCCGTGCCCGAATTTTATGAATTTTCATCATAATTTAGGTAAAAGAAAACATTGCAACAAGAAAATTGCTTTTTCAAGTGTGGTAGGTATGATAGAATCCAGCCAATGAAGCTTACAATATACAACGTATTTATCAGAAATAGGTAAAATCTGATTTTATTTTTGTAAAAAATTATATAAATATTTGCTTCCGCGTCCGAATTTTATGATTTTTCATCATAATTTAGGTAAAGGAAAACATTGCAACAAGAAAATTGATATTTTAAGTGTGGTAGGTATTTTAGAATCCAGCCAATGAAGCTTACAATATACAACGTATTCATCAAAAATAGGTAAAATCTGACTTTTTTTTTGTAAAAAATCATATAAACATTTGCTTCCGCGCCCGAATTTAATAATTTTTCATCATATTTTATCCACAGTATAGGTCCAAAAGCATGATTATTAATGTTTTAACAAAAACTTTATAATTTTTCATCATAATTTAGGTAAAAGAAAACATTGCAACAAGAAAATTGCTATTTCAAGTGTGGTAGGTATTCTAGAATCCAGCCAATCAAGCTTACAATATACAACGTATTCATCAAAAATAGGTAAAATCTGACTTTACTTTTGTAAAAAATCATATAAATATTAGCTTCCGCGCTCGAATTTTATGATCTTTCATCATATTTTAGCTAAAAGAAAACATTGCAACAAGAAAATTGCTATTCTAAGTGTGTTAGGTATTCTAGAATCCAGCCCATGTAGCTTACAATATACAACGTAGTACAATATACAATAAACAATATACAACGTAGTACAAAATCATATAAATATTTGCTTACGCGCCCGAATTTTATGATTTTTCATCATATTTTAGCTAAAAGAAAACATTGCAACAAGAAAATTGCTTTTTCAAGTGTGTTAAGTATTCTAGAATCCTGCCCATGTAGCTTACAATATACAACGTATTCATCAAAAATAGGTTTTGTAAAAAATCATATAATTATTTGCTTCCGCGCCCTCATTTTATGATTTTTCATTATATTTTAGTTAAAAGAAAACATTGCAACAAGAAAATTGCTATTTCAAGTTTGTTTGGTATTCTAGAATCCAGCCCATGTAGCTTACAATATACAACGTATTCATCAAAAATAGGTAAAATGTGTCTTTTTTTTTGTATAAATTCGTATAAATATTTGCTTCCGCGCCCGAATTTTATAAATTATCGTCATATTTTATCCACAGCATAGGTCCAAAAGCATGTTTATGAATGTTTTAACAAAAATATCCATTTCAAGAATAGGTAAAATCTGACTTTATTTTTGTAAAAAATCATATAAATATTAGCTTCCGCGCCAGAATTTTATGATTTTTCATCATAATTTAGGTAAAAGAAAACATTGCAACAAGAAAATTGCTATTTTAAATGTAGTAGGTATTCTAGAATCCAGCCAATGAAGCTTACAATATACAACGTATTTATCAAAAATAGGTAAAATCTGATTTTATTTTTGTAAAAAATTATATAAATATTTGCCTACGCGCCCAAATTTTATAATTTTTCATCATATTTTATCCATAGTATTGGTCCAAAAGCATGTTTATGAATGTTTTAACAAAAATATCCATTTCAAAAATAGGTAAAATCTGACTTTATTTTTGTAAAAAATCATATAAATATTTGCTTCCGCGCCCAAATTTTATTATTTTTCATCATATTTAAGCTAAAAGAAAACATTGCAACAAGAAAATAGCTATTTCAAGTGTGTTAGGTATTTTAGAATCTAGCCCATGTAGCTTACAATTTACAACGTATTCATCAAAAATAGGTAAACTCTGACTTTTTTTTGTAAAAAATCATAAATATTTGCTTCCGCGCGCGAATTTTATAATTTTTCATCATATTTTATCCACAGTATAGGTCCATAAGCATGTTTATGAACGTATTAACAAAAATATCCATTTCAAGAGTAGGTAAAATCTGACTTTATTTTTGTAAAAAATCATATAAATATTTGCTTCCGCGCCCGAATTTTATGATTTTTCATCATATTTTAGCTAAAAGAAAACATTGCAACAAGAAAATAGCTATTTCAAGTGTGTTAGGTATTCTAGAATCCAGCTTATGTAGCTAACAATATACAATGTATTCATTAAAATGACACCCGAAAATTAAATATTTATTATCTGATTGGTACCAAGCTATGTTCACTTTTGCATGTCCAATGCTAAAATTATCCATAGTATAGGTCCAAAAGCATTTTTATGAATGTTTTAACAAAAATTCTCATTTCAAGAATAGGTAAAATCTGACTTTATTTTTGTAAAAAATCATATAAATATTCGCTTCCGCGCCCGAATTTTATAATTCTTCATCAAATTTTATCCATAGTATAGGTCCAAAAGCATGTTTATGAATGTTTTAACAAAAATATTCATTTCAAGAATAGGTTAAATCTGACTTTATTTTTGAAAAAAATCATATATATATTTGCTTCCGCGACCGAATTTTATAATTTTTCATCATAATTTAGGTAAAAGAAAACATTGCAACAAGAAAATTGCTATTTCAAGTGTGGTAGGTATTCTAGAATCCAGCCAATGAAGCTTACAATATACAACGTATTCATCAAAATAGGTAAAATCTGACTTTATTTTTGTAAAAAATTATATACATATTTGCTTCCGCGCCAGAATTTTACGATTTTTCATCATATTTTAGCTAAAAGAAAACATTGCAACAAGAAAATTGCTATTTCAAGTTTGTTAGGGATTCTAGAATCCAGCCCATATAGCTTACAATATACAACGTATTCATCAAAAATAGGTAAAATATGATTTTTCTTTTGTAAAAATCATATGAATATTTGCTTCCGCGCCCGAATTTTATGATTTTTCATCATATTTTAGCTAAAAGAAAACATTGCAACAAGAAAATTGCTATTTCAAGAGTGTTAGGTGTTCTAGAATCCAGCCCATGTAGCTTACAATATACATCGTTCATCAAAAATAGGTAAATTCTGTCTTTTTTTTGTATAAAATCATATAAATATTTGCTTCCGCGCCCGAATTTTATAATTTTTCATCATATATTATCCACAGCATAGGTCCAAAAGCATGTTTATGAAAGTTTTAACAAAATATCCATTTCAAGAATAGGTAAAATCTGACTTAATTTTTGTAAAAAATCATATAAATATTTGCTTCCGCGCCCGAATTTTATGATTTTTCATCATAATTTAGGTAAAAGAAAACATTGCAACAAGAAAATTGCTATTTCAAATGTGGTAGGTATTCTAAAATCCAGCCAATGAAGCTTACAATATGCAAAGTATTTATCAGAAATAGGTAAAATCCGACTTTATTTTTGTAAAAAATTATATAAATATTTGCTTCCGCGCCCGACTTTTATAATTTTTCATCATATTTTATCCATAGTATAGGTCCAAAAGCATGTTTATGAATGTTTTAACAAAAATATCCATTTAAAAAATAGGTAAAATCTGACATTATTTTGTAAAATAATTACATAAATATTTGCTTCCGCGCCCGAATTTATAATTTTTCATCATATTTTAGCTAAAAGAAAACATTGCAACAAGTAAAATGGCAATTTCAAGTGTGGTACGTATTCTAGAATCCAGCCCATGTAGCATACAATATACAACGTATTCATCAAGAAAAGGTGCAATCTGACTTTATTTTTGTAAAAAATGATATAAATATTTGCTTCCGCGCCCGAATTTTATAATTTTTTATCATATTTTAACTAAAAGAAAACATTGCAACAAGAAAATTGCTATTTCAAGTGTGTTAGGTATTTTAGAATCCAGCCCATGTAGCTAACAATATACAACGTATTCATTAATATGACACCTAAAAATAAATGTTTATTATCTGATTGGTACCAAGTTATGGTCACTTTTGCATGTCCAATTCTAAAATTATCCATAGTATAGGTCCAAAAGCATGTATATGAATGTTTTAACAAAACTATCCATTTCAGAAAATAGGTAAAATCTGACTTTATTTTTGTAAAGAATCATGTAAATATTTGCTTCCGCGCCCGAAATTTATGAATTTTCATCATATATTAGCAAAAAGAAAACATTGCAACAAGAAAATTGCTATTTCAAGTGTGGTAGGTATGCTAAAATCCGGCCAATGAAGCTTACAATATACAACGTATTCATCAAAAATAGGTAAAATCTGACTTTATTTTTGTAAAAAATCATATAAATATTTGCTTCCGCGCCAGAATTTTATAATTTTTCATCATATTTTATCCATAGTATAGGTCCAAAAGCATGTTATGAATGTTTTAACAAAAATATCCATTTCAAAAATAGGTAAAATCTGACTTTATTTTTGTAAAAAATCATATTAATATTTGCTTCCGCGCTCGAAATTTATGATTATTCATCAAATTTTAGCTAAAAGAAAACATTGCAACAAGAAAATTACTATTTCAAGTGTGTTACGTATTGTAGAATCCAGCCCATGTAGCTTACAATATACAACGTATTCATCAAAAATAGGTAAAATCTGACTTTTTTTTTTGTAAAAAATCATGTAAATATTTGCTTCCGCGCCCGAATTTTATAATTTTTTATCATATTTTATCCACAGTATAGGTCCAAAAGCATATTTATAAATGTTTTAACAAAAATATCCATTTCAAAAATAGGTAAATTTAACTTATTTTTGTAAAAAAATTGTAAAAATTCATATAAATATTTGCTTCCGCGCCCGAATTTTATAATTTTTCATCATGTTTTATCCACAGTATAGGTCCAAAAGCATGTTTATGAATGTTTTAACAAAAATATCCATTTTAAGAATAGGTAAAATCTGACTTTATTTTTGTAACAAATAATATAAATATTTGCTTCCGCGCCCGAATATTTTATGATTTTTCATCATATTTTAGCTAAAAGAAAACATTGCAACAAGAAAATTTATATTTCAAGTGTGGTAGGTATTCCGGAATTCAGCCCATGTAGCTAACAATATACAACGTATTTATTAAAATGACACCCGAAAATTAAATGTTTATTATCTGATTGGTACCAAGTTATGCTCACTTTTGCATGTCCAATGCTAAAATTATCCATAGTATAGGTCCAAAAGCATGTTTATGAATGTTTTAAAAAAAATATCCATTTCAAGAATAGGTAAAATCTGACTTTATTTTTGTAAAAAATGATATAAATATTTGCTTCCGCGCCCGAATTTTATAATTTTTTATCATATTTTAACTAAAAGAAAACATTGCAACAAGAAAATTGCTATTTCAAGTGTGTTAGGTATTTTAGAATCCAGCCCATGTAGCTAACAATATACAACGTATTCATTAATATGACACCCGAAAAATAAATGTTTATTATCTGATTGGTACCAAGTTATGGTCACTTTTGCATGTCCAATTCTAAAATTATCCATAGTATAGGTCCAAAAGCATGTATATGAATGTTTTAACAAAACTATCCATTTCAAGAATAGGTAAAATCTGACTTTATTTTTGTAAAGAATCATATAAATATTTGCTTCCGCGCCCGAATTTTATGAATTTTCATCATATATTAGCAAAAAGAAAACATTGCAACAAGAAAATTGCTATTTCAAGTGTGGTAGGTATTCTAAAATCCGGCCAATGAAGCTTACAATATACAACGTATTCATCAAAAATAGGTAAAATCTGACTTTATTTTTGTAAAAAATCATATAAATATTTACTTCCGCGCCAGAATTTTATAATTTTTCATCATATTTTATCCATAGTATAGGTCCAAAAGCATGTTATGAATGTTTTAACAAAAATATCCATTTCAAAAATAGGTAAAATCTGATTTTATTTTTGTAAAAAATCATATTAATATTTGCTTCCGCGCTCGAATTTTATGATTATTCATCAAATTTTAGCTAAAAGAAAACATTGCAACAAGAAAATTATTATTTCAAGTGTGTTAGGTATTATAGAATCCAGCCCATGTAGCTTACAATATACAACATATTCATCAGAAATAGGTAAAATCCGCCTTTTTTTTGTAAAAAATCATATAAATATTTGCTTCCGCGCCCGAATTTTATAATTTTTTATCATATTTTATCCACAGTATAGGTCCAAAAGCATATTTATGAATGTTTTAACAAAAATATCCATTTCAAAAATAGGTAAAATTTGACTTTATTTTTGTAAAAAAATTGTAAAAAATCATATAAATATTTGCTTCCGCGCCCGAAATTTATAATTTTTCATCATGTTTTATCCACAGTATAAGGTCCAAAAGCATGTTTATGAATGTTTTACCAAAAATATCCATTTTAAGAATAGGTAAAATCTGACTTTATTTTTGTAACAAATAATATAAATATTTGCTTCCGCGCCCGAATTTTATGATTTTTCATCATATTTTATCTAAAAGAAAACATTGCAACAAGAAAATTTTTATTTCAAGTGTGGTAGGTATTCCGGAATCCAGCCCAGGTAGCTAACAATATACAACGTATTCATTAATATGACAACGAAAATTAATAGTATATTATTTAACAAGCATAATATGTAGGCTATATTACACGAGGATGTAATTAAAAATACGAGCGGCAGCGAGTATTTTTAATCATCCGCGTGTAATGTAGCCATATTATGCGAGTCAAATACTATACTTTATCTACAACTATCAGGCATATAAAAAATCTGATATTATTTGTTAAATATTCAGTTAGGTGTGAGTAGTTCATACATAGCTCAACAGATGGCGCCACAGTAGCCTTAAATGTCAAAATAACTTTTTAAATTGTATTTATTATACTTTTATAAGCATATATATTGATATTTATAATAAAAAATGTGTTATTAATAAATTAACAGTTTAATAAAATATTATGTGTTAAATTATATGCCCTATTTATTACAGAAAAGTGTAGCGTGTATCATGACATTTCATATTACACTTGTGTAATATGAGTAGTATATTATATGTAGTATCACACGTATAATGTACATATATTTCAATAGTTGTAGATAAATGTTTATTATCTGATTGGTACCAAGTTATGCTCACTTTTGCATGTCCAATGCTAACATTATCCATAGTATAGGTCCAAAAGCATGTTTATGAATGTTTTAAAAAAATATCCATTTCAAGAATAGGTAAAATCTGACTTTATTTTTGTAAAAAATCATATAAATATTTGCTTCCGCGCCCGAATTTTATGAATTTTCATTATATTTTAGCTAAAAGAAAACATTGCAACAAGAAAATTGCTATTTCAAGTGTGGTAGGTATTCTATAATTCAGCCCATGTAGCTTACAATATACAACGTATTCATCAAGAATAGGTAAAATCTGACTTTACTTTTGTAAAAAATGATATAAATATTTGCTTCCGCGCCCGAATTTTATAAATTTTTATCATATTTTAGCTAAAAGAAAACATTGCAACAAGAAAATTGCTATTTCAAGTGTGGTAGGTATTCTAGAATCCGGCCAATGAAGCTTACAATATACAACGTATTCATCAAAAATAGGTAAAATCTGACTTTATTTTTGTAAAAAATTATATAAATATTTGCTTCCGCACCCGAATTTTATAATTTTTAATCACATTTTATCCATAGTATAGGTCCAAAAACATGTTTATAAATGTTTTAACAAAAATATCCATTTAAAAAATGGGTAAAATCTGACTTTATTTTTGTAAAAAATTATATAATTATTTGCTTCCGCTCCCGATTTTTATAATTTTTCATCATATTTTATCCACAGTATAGGTCCAAAAGCATGTTTATGAATGTTTTAACAAAAATATCCATTTCAAGAATAGGTAAAATCTGACTTTATTTTTGTAAAAAATCATATAAATATTTGCTTCCGCGCCCGAATTTTATGATTTTTCATCATAATTTAGGTAAAAGAAAACATTGCAACAAGAAAGTTGCTATTTCAAGTGTGGTAGGTATTCTAGAATCCAGCCAATGAAGCTATACAACGTATTCATCAAAAATAGGTAAAATCTGACTTTATTTTTGTAAAAAATTATATAAATATTTGCTTCCGCACCCGAATATTATAATTTTTCATCACATTTTATCCATAGTATAGGTCCAAAAGCATGTTTATGAATGTTTTAACAAAAATATCCATTTCTAAAATAGGTAAAATCTGACTTTATTTTTGTAAAAAATTATATAAATATTTGCTTTCGCTCCCGAATTTTATAATTTTTCATCATATTTTATCCACAGTATAGGTCCAAAAGCATGTTTATGAATGTTTTAACAAAAATATCCATTTCAAAAATAGGTAAAATCTGACTTTATTTTTTAAAAAATCATATAAATATTTGCTTCCGCGCCCGAATTTTATGATTTGTCATCATAATTTAGGTAAAGGAAAGCATTGCAACAAGAAAATTGCTATTTGAAGTGTGGTAGGTATTCTAGAATCCAGCCAATGAAGCTTACAATATACAACATATTCATCAAAAATAGGTAAAATCTGACTTTTTTTTTGTAAAAAATCATATAAACATTTGCTTCCGCGCCCGAATTTAATAATTTTTCATCATATTTTATCCACAGTATATGTCCAAAAGCATGTTTATGAATGTTTTAACAAAAATATCCATTTCAAGAATAGGTAAAATCTGACTTTATTTTTGTAAAAAATCATATAAATATTTGCTTCCGCGCCCGAATTTTATGATTTTTCATCATAATTTAGGTAAAAGAAAACATTGCAACAAGAAAATTGCTATTTCAAGTGTGGTAGGTATTCTAGAATTCAGCCAATGAAGATTACAATATACAATGTATTCATCAAAAATAGGTAAAATCTGATTTTATTTTTGTCAAAAATTATAAAAATATTACCTTCCGCGCCCGAATTTTATGATTTTTCATCATATTTTAGCTAAAAGAAAACATTGCAACACGAAAATTGCTATTCCAAGTGTGTTAGGTATTCTAGAATCCAGCCCATGTAGCTTACAATATACTACGTATTAACGATAATGTATTTGTAGTCGGTTCTTGGTGGAACATATTTGAATAATTATGAACGAAGGAAAAATCAAAGAAATACTTGGTTTTCCACAAAGTTTTATTCACAAAAGTGACAACGTCGTTTCGACTTTACAGTCATCTTCAGACAATATTGTACAAAGAAAACATTAGCGTTTATATAGGGTGGATTAGCCATTAGAAGGGGAAAGTTTCTACTTAATTCTTAATGATAGGTATTTCCAAAGATATTAGGAAGAGGAGAGTTACTTACGTCTACCTGTTCATTAACAATGTTTTCATTCGAATTTACAGCTTTTCTTATTTCTAGGTTTTCCAAAATGTTTAATTTACCTCCTTTATCTGCTATGTGTAGAATTTGAAATTCGCCGTTAAAATTATGTTTATTTAAAATACAATGTTCAGAAAAGCCTGTTAAGCAATTTTGTTTTTCAATAGAATTTACATGTTCTTTAATTCTTTGTTTAAAACTTCTACCACTTTGACCAACGTAAACGGCATCACAATCATTACATTTAATTTTATAAATACCGCTACGGTTTGATTTTTCTTGTTTTCCTTTATTATTCGAAAGAATTTTTCCTAATTTACATTTATTTGTTATAATTGACTTTATTTTATATTTGGATAATTGTTTTGATATTTTATCTGACAAGTTAGGGATATAATTTAGATAGCGTCTAATGGAGGTAGATTCAAACATTTTTACATTACAATATATTTTTTTATATATCAATGACTTCTTTTTGTTTTTAATTATATTATCTACTATTATAGGATTATATCCATTATTTGCTGCTATATTTTTAATAATCTGTAACTCTATATTAAAATCTGTATCATTCATTGGAATAGATAATAGTCTATGAATCATATTATGGAATGTTGACATTTTTATAGAAAACGATTGACATGAATCTGCAGGAATTATCGCATCAGTAAATGTGGGTTTCCTAAATATTTTATAATTGAGTTTTTTATCTGTTTTACTTACTGTTAAATCTAGAAAATTTAGCGAATTATTCTGTTCGGTTTCAATGGTAAATTTAATAGAAGCATTAACGTTATTAATATATTCTAAGAATTTATTTAACTGTCTAGCAGTACCAGACCAAATACAAAAGATGTCATCTACATACCGATGCCAAGACTTAATGTGAGACTTATATATGTTGTTATTATTCATAATGTAATTTTCAAAATAATTCATAAATATATCAGCAAATAATGGAGATATAGGTGATCCCATCGGCAAACCCGAGTTCATTTTATAGAATTTCTCTTTATATTTATGAATTATTTTGAAAATTACATTATGAATAATAACAACATATATAAGTCTCACATTAAGTCTTGGCATCGGTATGTAGATGACATCTTTTGTATTTGGTCTGGTACTGCTAGACAGTTAAATAAATTCTTAGAATATATTAATAACGTTAATGCTTCTATTAAATTTACCATTGAAACCGAACAGAATAATTCGCTAAATTTTCTAGATTTAACAGTAAGTAAAACAGATAAAAAACTCAATTATAAAATATTTAGGAAACCCACATTTACTGATGCGATAATTCCTGCAGATTCATGTCAATCGTTTTCTATAAAAATGTCAACATTCCATAATATGATTCATAGACTATTATCTATTCCAATGAATGATACAGATTTTAATATAGAGTTACAGATTATTAAAAATATAGCAGCAAATAATGGATATAATCCTATAATAGTAGATAATATAATTAAAAACAAAAAGAAGTCATTGATATATAAAAAAATATATTGTAATGTAAAAATGTTTGAATCTACCTCCATTAGACGCTATCTAAATTATATCCCTAACTTGTCAGATAAAATATCAAAACAATTATCCAAATATAAAATAAAGTCAATTATAACAAATAAATGTAAATTAGGAAAAATTCTTTCGAATAATAAAGGAAAACAAGAAAAATCAAACCGTAGCGGTATTTATAAAATTAAATGTAATGATTGTGATGCCGTTTACGTTGGTCAAAGTGGTAGAAGTTTTAAACAAAGAATTAAAGAACATGTAAATTCTATTGAAAAACAAAATTGCTTAACAGGCTTTTCTGAACATTGTATTTTAAATAAACATAATTTTAACGGCGAATTTCAAATTCTACACATAGCAGATAAAGGAGGTAAATTAAACATTTTGGAAAACCTAGAAATAAGAAAAGCTGTAAATTCGAATGAAAACATTGTTAATGAACAGGTAGACGTAAGTAACTCTCCTCTTCTTAATATCTTTGGAAATACCTATCATTAAGAATTAAGTAGAAACTTTCCCCTTCTAATGGCTAATCCACCCTATATAAACGCTAATGTTTTCTTTGTACAATATTGTCTGAAGATGACTGTAAAGTCGAAACGACGTTGTCACTTTTGTGAATAAAACTTTGTGGAAAACCAAGTATTTCTTTGATTTTTCCTTCGTTCATAATTATACTACGTATTCATCAAAAATAGGTAAAATCTGAATTTTTTTTGTAAAAAATCATATAAATATTTGCTTTCGCGCCCGAATATTATGATTTTTTATCATATTTAAGCTAAAAGAAAACATTGCAACAAGAAAATTGATATTTCAAGTGTGGTAGGTATTCCAGAATCCAGCCCATGTAGCTAACAATATACAACGTATTTATTAAAATGACACCCGAAAATTAAATGTTTATTATCTGATTGGTACCAAGTTATGGTCACTTTTGCATGTCCAATGCTAAAATTATCCATAGTATAGGTCCAAAAGTATGTTTATGAATGTTTTAAAAAAAATATCCATTTCAAGAATAGGTAAAATCTGACTTTATTTTTGTAAAAAATCATATAAATATTTGCCTCCGCGCCCGAATTTTATGAATTTTCATCATATTTTAGCTAAAAGAAAACATTGCAACAAGAAAATTGCTATTTCAAGTGTGGTAGGTGTTCTATAATCCAGCCCATGTAGCTTACAATATACAACGTATTCATCAAGAATAGGTAAAATCTGACTTTAACTCTGAGATAGCGCGTATAAATATTTGCTTCCGCGCCCGAATTTTATAAATTTTTATCATATTTTAGCTAAAAGAAAACATTGCAACAAGAAAATTTCTATTTCAAGTGTGGTAGGTATTCTAGAATCCAGCCAATGAAGCTTACAATATACAACGTATTTATTTTTGTAAAAAATCATATAAATATTTGCTTCCACGCCCGAATTTTATAAATGTTTGTCATATTTTAGCTAAAAGAAAACATTGCAACAAGAAAATTGCTATTTCAAGTTTTTACTTCCGCGGCCGAATTTTATAATTTTGCATCATATTTTATCCACAGTATAGGTCCAAAAGCATGTTTATGAATGGTTTAACTAAAATATCCATTTTAAGAATAGGTAAAATCTGACTTTATTTTTGTAACAAATCATATAAATATTTGCTTCCGCGCCTGAATTTATGATTTTTTATCATATTTTAGCTAAAAGAAATCATTGCAACAATAATATTGATATTTCAAGTAAGGTAGGTATTCCAGAATCCAGCCCATGTAGCTAACAATATACAACGTATTTATTAAAATGACACCCGAAAATTAAATGTTTATTATCTGATTGGTACCAAGTTATGGTCACTTTTGCATGTCCAATGCTAAAATTATCCATAGTATAGGTCCAAAAGCATGTTTATAAATGTTTTAAAAAAAATATCCATTTCAAGAATAGGTAAAATCTGACTTTATTTTTGTAGAAAATCATATAAATATTTGCTTTCGCGCCCGAATTTTAAGAATTTTCATCATAATTTAGCTAAAAGAAAACATTGCAACAAGAAAATTGCTATTTCAAGTGTGGTAGGTATTTTATAATCCAGCCCATGTAGCTTACAATATACAACGTATTCATCAAGAATAGGTAAAATCTGACTTTATTTTTGTAAAAAATGATATAAATATTTGCTTCCGCGCCCGAATTTTATAAATTTTTAACATATTTTAGCTAAAAGAAAACATTGCAACAAGAAAATTGCTATTTCAAGTGTGGTAGGTATTCTAGAATCCAGCCAATGAAGCTTACAATATACAACGTATTCATCAAAAATAGGTAAAATCTGACTTTATTTTTGTAAAATATTATATAAATATTTGCTTCCGCGCCCGAATTTTATAATTTTTCATCATATTTTATCCACAGTATAAGTCCAAAAGCATGTTTATAAATGTTTTAACAAAAATATCCATTTCAAAAATAGGTAAAATCTGAGTTTATTTTTGTAAAAAATCATATAAATATTTGCTTCCGCGCCCAAAGTTTATAATTTTTCATTATATTTTAGCTAAAAGAAAATACTGCAACAAGATAATTGCAATTTCAAGTGTGGTAGGTATTCTGGAATCCAGCCCATGTAGCTTACAATATACAACGTATTCATCAAGAAATGGTAAAATTTGACTTTATTTTTGTAAAAAATCATATAAATATTTGCTTCCGCGCCCGAATTTTATAATTTTTTATCATATTTTAGGTAAAAGAAAACATTGCAACAAGAAAATTGCTATTTCAAGTGTGGTAGGCATTTTAAAAGCCAGCCAATGAAGATTAAAATATACAACGTATTCATCAAAAATAGGTAAAATCTGACTTTATTTTTGTAAAAAATCATAAAAATATTTGCTACCGCGCCCGAATTTTATAATTTTTCATCATATTTTATCCATAGTATAGATCCAAAAGCATGTATATGAATGTTTTAACAAAAATATCCATTTCAAAAATAGGTAAAATCTGACTTTATTTTTGTAAAAAATCATATAAATATTTTCTTCCGCGCCCGAATTTTATGATTTGTCATCATATTTTAGCTAAAAGAAAACATTGCTACAAGAAAATTACTATTTCAAGTGTGTTAGGTATTCTAGAATCCAGCACATGTAGCTTACAATATACAACGTATTTTAAAAAAATATTCATTACAAGAATAGATAAAATCTGACTTTATTTTTGTAATGAATCATATGAATATTTGCTTCCGCGCCAGAATTTTATGGTTTTTCATCGTAATTTACGTAAATTATAAGATTGCAACAAGAAAATTGCTATTTCAAGTGTGGTAGGTACTCTAGAATCCAGCCAATGAAGCTTACAATATACAACGTATTCATCAAAACTAGGTAAAATCTGACTTTATTTTTGTAGAAAATTATATAAATATTTGCTTCCGCGCCCGAATTTTATATTTTTCATCATATTTTATCCATAGTATAGATCCAAAAGCATGTATATTAATGTTTTAACAAAAATATCCATTTCAAAAATAGGTAAAATCTGACTTTATTTTTGTAAAAAATCATATAAATATTTTCTTCCGCGCCCGAATTTTATGATTTGTCATCATATTTTAGCTAAAAGAAAACATTGCTACAAGAAAATTACTATTTCAAGTGTGTTAGGTATTCTAGAATCCAGCCCATGTAGCTTACAATATACTACGTATTCATCAAAAATAGGTAAAATCTGACTTTTTTTTTGTAACAAATCATTTAAATATTTGCTTCCGCGCCCGAATTTTATAATTTTTCATCATATTTTATCCACAGTATAGGTCCAAAAGCATGTTTATAAATGTTTTAACAAAAATATCCATTTCAAAAATAGGTAAAATCTGACTTTCATTTTGTAAAAAATCATATAATTATTTGCTTCCGCGACCGACTTTTATAAATTTTCATTATATTTTATCCATAGTATAGGTCCAAAAGCATGTTTATGAATGTTTTAACAAAAATATCCATTTCAAAAATAGGTAAAATCTGACTATTTTTGTAAAAAATCATGTAAATATCTGCTTCCGCGCCCGAATTTTATGATTTTTCATCATACTTTAGCTAAAAGAAAACATTGCTACAAGAAAATTGCTATTTCAATTGTGGTAGGTATTCTAGGATCCAGCCCATGTAGATTACAATATACAACGTTTTCATCAAAAATAGGTAAAATCTGACTTTATTTTTGTAAAAAATCATATAAATATTTGCTTCCGCGCCCGAATTTTATAATTTTTAATCATATTTTATCCATAGTATAGATCCAAAAGCATGTTTATGGATGTTTTAACAAAAATATACATTTCAAGAATAGGTATAATCTGACTTTATTTTTGAAAAAAATCATATAAATATTTGCTTCCGCGCCCGAATTTTATAATTTTTCATCATATTTTAGCTAAAAAAAAAACAATGCAACAAGAAAATTGCTATTTCAAGTGTGGTGCTATTCTATAATCCAGCTAAAGAAGCTTACAATATGCAACGTATTCATCAAAATTCGGTAAAATCTGACATTATTTTGTAAAAAATCATATAAATATTTGCTTCCGCGACCGAATTTTATAATTTTTTATCATATTTTATCCATAGTATAGATCCAAAAGCATGTTTATGGATGTTTTAACAAAAATATCCATTTCAAGAATAGGTAAAATCTGACTTTATTTTTGTAAAAAATCATATAAATATTTGCTTCCGCGCCCAAATTTTATAAATTTTCATCAAATTTTAGATAAAAGAAAACACTGCAACAAGAAAATTGCTATTTCAAGTGTGGTGGTATTCTAGAATCTAGCTAATGAAGCTTACAATATGTAACGTATTCATCAAAAATAGGTAAAATCTGACTTTAATTTTTGTAAAAAATCATATAAATATTTGCTTCCGCGATCGAATTTTATAATTTTTCATCATATTTTAGCTAAAAGAACACATTGCAACAAGAAAATTGCTATTTCAAGTATGGTGGTATTCTAGAATCCAGCCAATGAAGATTACAATATGCAACGAATTCATCAAAAATAGGTAAAATCTGACTTTAATTTTTGTAAAAAATCATATAAATATTTGCTTCCGCGCCCAAATTTTATAATTTTTCATCATATTTTATCCATAGTATAGATCCAAAAGCATGATTATAAATGTTTTAACAAAAATATCCATTTCAAAAATAGGTAAAATCAGACTTTATTTTTGTAAACAATCATATAAATATTTGCTTCCGCGCCCGAATTTTATGATTTTTCATCATATTTTAGCTAAAAGAAAACATTGCTACAAGAAAAATGCTATTTCAATTGTGGTAGGTATTCTAGAATCCAGCTCATGTAGCTTACAATATACAACGTATTCATCAAAAATTGGTAAAATCTGACTTTATTTTTGTAAAAAATCATATAAATATTTGCTTCCGCGCCCGAATTATACAATTTTTTATCATATTTTATCCATAGTATAGGTCCAAAAGCATGTTTATGAATGTTTTAACAAAAATATCCATTTCAAGAATAGGTAAAATCTGACTTTACTTTTGTAAAAAATCATATAAAAAATTGCTTCCGCGTCCGAATTTTATAATTTTTCATCATTTATTAGCTAAAAGAAAACATTGCAACAAGAAAATTGCTATTTCAAGTGTGGTGGTATTCTAGAATCCAGCTCATGTAGCTTACAATATACAACGTATTCATTAAAAATAGGTAAAATCTGACTTTATTTTTTAAAAAATCATATAAATATTTGCTTCCGCGCCCGAATTTTATGATTTTTCATCATAATTTAGGTAAAAGAAAACATTGCAACAAGAAAATTGCTATTTCAAGTTTGGTAGGTATACTAGAATCCAGCCAATGAAGCTTACAATATACAACGTATTCATCAAAAATAGGTAAAATCTGACTTTATTTTTGTAGAAAATCATATAAATATTTGCTTTCGCGCCCGAATTTTAAGAATTTTCATCATAATTTAGCTAAAAGAAAACATTGCAACAAGAAAATTGCTATTTCAAGTGTGGTAGGTATTTTATAATCCAGCCCATGTAGCTTACAATATACAACGTATTCATCAAGAATAGGTAAAATCTGACTTTATTTTTGTAAAAAATGATATAAATATTTGCTTCCGCGCCCGAATTTTATAAATTTTTAACATATTTTAGCTAAAAGAAAACATTGCAACAAGAAAATTGCTATTTCAAGTGTGGTAGGTATTCTAGAATCCAGCCAATGAAGCTTACAATATACAACGTATTCATCAAAAATAGGTAAAATCTGACTTTATTTTTGTAAAATATTATATAAATATTTGCTTCCGCGCCCGAATTTTATAATTTTTCATCATATTTTATCCACAGTATAAGTCCAAAAGCATGTTTATAAATGTTTTAACAAAAATATCCATTTCAAAAATAGGTAAAATCTGAGTTTATTTTTGTAAAAAATCATATAAATATTTGCTTCCGCGCCCAAAGTTTATAATTTTTCATTATATTTTAGCTAAAAGAAAATACTGCAACAAGATAATTGCAATTTCAAGTGTGGTAGGTATTCTGGAATCCAGCCCATGTAGCTTACAATATACAACGTATTCATCAAGAAATGGTAAAATTTGACTTTATTTTTGTAAAAAATCATATAAATATTTGCTTCCGCGCCCGAATTTTATAATTTTTTATCATATTTTAGGTAAAAGAAAACATTGCAACAAGAAAATTGCTATTTCAAGTGTGGTAGGCATTTTAAAAGCCAGCCAATGAAGATTAAAATATACAACGTATTCATCAAAAATAGGTAAAATCTGACTTTATTTTTGTAAAAAATCATAAAAATATTTGCTACCGCGCCCGAATTTTATAATTTTTCATCATATTTTATCCATAGTATAGATCCAAAAGCATGTATATGAATGTTTTAACAAAAATATCCATTTCAAAAATAGGTAAAATCTGACTTTATTTTTGTAAAAAATCATATAAATATTTTCTTCCGCGCCCGAATTTTATGATTTGTCATCATATTTTAGCTAAAAGAAAACATTGCTACAAGAAAATTACTATTTCAAGTGTGTTAGGTATTCTAGAATCCAGCACATGTAGCTTACAATATACAACGTATTTTAAAAAAATATTCATTACAAGAATAGATAAAATCTGACTTTATTTTTGTAATGAATCATATGAATATTTGCTTCCGCGCCAGAATTTTATGGTTTTTCATCGTAATTTACGTAAATTATAAGATTGCAACAAGAAAATTGCTATTTCAAGTGTGGTAGGTACTCTAGAATCCAGCCAATGAAGCTTACAATATACAACGTATTCATCAAAACTAGGTAAAATCTGACTTTATTTTTGTAGAAAATTATATAAATATTTGCTTCCGCGCCCGAATTTTATATTTTTCATCATATTTTATCCATAGTATAGATCCAAAAGCATGTATATTAATGTTTTAACAAAAATATCCATTTCAAAAATAGGTAAAATCTGACTTTATTTTTGTAAAAAATCATATAAATATTTTCTTCCGCGCCCGAATTTTATGATTTGTCATCATATTTTAGCTAAAAGAAAACATTGCTACAAGAAAATTACTATTTCAAGTGTGTTAGGTATTCTAGAATCCAGCCCATGTAGCTTACAATATACTACGTATTCATCAAAAATAGGTAAAATCTGACTTTTTTTTTGTAACAAATCATTTAAATATTTGCTTCCGCGCCCGAATTTTATAATTTTTCATCATATTTTATCCACAGTATAGGTCCAAAAGCATGTTTATAAATGTTTTAACAAAAATATCCATTTCAAAAATAGGTAAAATCTGACTTTCATTTTGTAAAAAATCATATAATTATTTGCTTCCGCGACCGACTTTTATAAATTTTCATTATATTTTATCCATAGTATAGGTCCAAAAGCATGTTTATGAATGTTTTAACAAAAATATCCATTTCAAAAATAGGTAAAATCTGACTATTTTTGTAAAAAATCATGTAAATATCTGCTTCCGCGCCCGAATTTTATGATTTTTCATCATACTTTAGCTAAAAGAAAACATTGCTACAAGAAAATTGCTATTTCAATTGTGGTAGGTATTCTAGGATCCAGCCCATGTAGATTACAATATACAACGTTTTCATCAAAAATAGGTAAAATCTGACTTTATTTTTGTAAAAAATCATATAAATATTTGCTTCCCGCGCCCGAATTTTATAATTTTTAATCATATTTTATCCATAGTATAGATCCAAAAGCATGTTTATGGATGTTTTAACAAAAATATACATTTCAAGAATAGGTATAATCTGACTTTATTTTTGAAAAAAATCATATAAATATTTGCTTCCGCGCCCGAATTTTATAATTTTTCATCATATTTTAGCTAAAAAAAAAACAATGCAACAAGAAAATTGCTATTTCAAGTGTGGTGCTATTCTATAATCCAGCTAAAGAAGCTTACAATATGCAACGTATTCATCAAAATTCGGTAAAATCTGACATTATTTTGTAAAAAATCATATAAATATTTGCTTCCGCGACCGAATTTTATAATTTTTTATCATATTTTATCCATAGTATAGATCCAAAAGCATGTTTATGGATGTTTTAACAAAAATATCCATTTCAAGAATAGGTAAAATCTGACTTTATTTTTGTAAAAAATCATATAAATATTTGCTTCCGCGCCCAAATTTTATAAATTTTCATCAAATTTTAGATAAAAGAAAACACTGCAACAAGAAAATTGCTATTTCAAGTGTGGTGGTATTCTAGAATCTAGCTAATGAAGCTTACAATATGTAACGTATTCATCAAAAATAGGTAAAATCTGACTTTAATTTTTGTAAAAAATCATATAAATATTTGCTTCCGCGATCGAATTTTATAATTTTTCATCATATTTTAGCTAAAAGAACACATTGCAACAAGAAAATTGCTATTTCAAGTATGGTGGTATTCTAGAATCCAGCCAATGAAGATTACAATATGCAACGAATTCATCAAAAATAGGTAAAATCTGACTTTAATTTTTGTAAAAAATCATATAAATATTTGCTTCCGCGCCCAAATTTTATAATTTTTCATCATATTTTATCCATAGTATAGATCCAAAAGCATGATTATAAATGTTTTAACAAAAATATCCATTTCAAAAATAGGTAAAATCAGACTTTATTTTTGTAAACAATCATATAAATATTTGCTTCCGCGCCCGAATTTTATGATTTTTCATCATATTTTAGCTAAAAGAAAACATTGCTACAAGAAAAATGCTATTTCAATTGTGGTAGGTATTCTAGAATCCAGCTCATGTAGCTTACAATATACAACGTATTCATCAAAAATTGGTAAAATCTGACTTTATTTTTGTAAAAAATCATATAAATATTTGCTTCCGCGCCCGAATTATACAATTTTTTATCATATTTTATCCATAGTATAGGTCCAAAAGCATGTTTATGAATGTTTTAACAAAAATATCCATTTCAAGAATAGGTAAAATCTGACTTTACTTTTGTAAAAAATCATATAAAAAATTGCTTCCCGCGTCCGAATTTTATAATTTTTCATCATTTATTAGCTAAAAGAAAACATTGCAACAAGAAAATTGCTATTTCAAGTGTGGTGGTATTCTAGAATCCAGCTCATGTAGCTTACAATATACAACGTATTCATTAAAAAATAGGTAAAATCTGACTTTATTTTTAAAAAATCATATAAATATTTGCTTCCGCGCCCGAATTTTATGATTTTTCATCATAATTTAGGTAAAAGAAAACATTGCAACAAGAAAATTGCTATTTCAAGTTTGGTAGGTATACTAGAATCCAGCCAATGAAGCTTACAATATACAACGTATTCATCAAAAATAGGTAAAATCCGACTTTATTTTTGTAAAAAATCTTATAAATATTTGCTTCCGCGCCCAAATTTTATAATTTTTCATTATATTTTATCCATAGTATAGGTCCAAAAGCATGTTTTTGAATGTTCAAAAATAGGTAAAATCTGACTTTATTTTTGTAAAAAATCATATAAACATTTGCTTCCGCGATCGAATTTTATAATTTTTCATCATATTTTAGCTAAAAGAACACATTGCAACAAGAAGATTGCTATTTCAAGTGTGGTAGGGATTCTAGAATCCAGCCCATGTAGCTTACAATATACAACGTATTCATTAAAAATAGGTAAAATCTGACCTAATTTTTGTAAAAAATTATGTAAATATTTGCTTCCGCGCCCGAATTTTATAATTTTTCATTATATTTTATCCATAGTATAGGTCCAAAAGCATATTTTTGAATATTTTAACAAAAATATCCATTTCAAAAATAGGTAAAATCTGACTTTAATTTTTGTAAAAAATCATATAAATATTTGCTTCCGCGATCGAATTTTATAATTTTTCATCATATTTTAGCTAAAAGAACACATTGCAACAAGAAAATTGCTATTTCAAGTGTGGTAGGGATTCTAGAAATCCAGCCCATGTAGCTTACAATATACAACGTATTCATTAAAAATAGGTAAAATCTGACCTAATTTTGTAAAAAATTATATAAATATTTGCTTCCGCGCCCGAATTTTATAATTTTTCATTATATTTTATCCATAGTATAGGTCCAAAAGCATATTTTTGAATATTTCAACAAAAATATCCATTTCAAAAATAGGTAAAATCTGACTTTATTTTTGTAAAAAATCATATAAATATTTGCTTCCGCGCCCGAATTTTAAAATTTTTCATCTATTTTACCTAAACGAAAACATTGCAACATGAAAATTGCTGTTTCAAGTCTGGTGGTATTCTAGAATCCAGCCAATGAAGCTTACAATATGCAAAGTATTCATCAAAAATAGGTAAAATCTGACTTTAATTTTTGTAAAAGATCATATAAATATTTGCTTCCGCGACCGAATTTTATAATTTTTTCATCATATATTAGCTAAAAGAACACATTACAACAAGAAAATTGCTATTTCAAGTGTGGTAGGTATTCTAGAATCCAGCCCATGTAGCTTACAATATACAACGTATTCATTAAAAATAGGTAAAATCTGACTTAATTTATGTAAAAAATTATATAAATATTTGCTTCCGCGCCCGAATTTTATAATTTTTCATTATATTTTATCCATAGTATAGGTCCAAAAGCATGTTTTTTGAATGTTTTAACAAAAATATCCATTTCAAAAATAGGTAAAATCTGACTTTATTTTTGTAAAAAATCATATAAATATTTGCTTCCCGCTCCCGAATTTTATAATTTTTCATCATATTTTAGCTAAAAGAAAACATTGCAACAAGAAAATTGCTATTTCAAGTGTGGTGGTATTCTAGAATCCAGCCAATGAAGCTTACAATATTGCAACGAATTCATCAAAAATAGGTAAAATCTGACTTTAATTTTTGTAAAAAATATTATAAATATTTGCTTCCGCGCCCCAAATTTTATAATTTTTCATCATATTTTATCCATAGTATAGATCCAAAAGCATGATTATAAATGTTTTAACAAAAAATATCCATTTCAAAAATAGGTAAAATCAGACTTTATTTTTGTAAACAATCATATAAATATTTGCTTCCGCGCCCGAATTTTAAAATTTTTCATCTATTTTACCTAAACGAAAACATTGCAACATGAAAATTGCTGTTTCAAGTCTGGTGGTATTCTAGAATTCAGCCAATGAAGCCTACAATATGCAACGTATTCATCAAAAATAGGTAAAATCTGACTTTAATTTTTGTAAAAGATCATATAAATATTTGCTTCCGCGACCGAATTTTATAATGTTTCATCATATTATAGCTAAAAGAACACATTGCAACAAGAAAATTGCTATTTCAAGTGTGGTAGGTATTCTAGAATCCAGCCCATATAGCTTACAATATACAACGTATTCATTAAAAATAGGTAAAATCTGACTTAATTTTTATAAAAAATTATATAAATATTTGCTTCCGCGCCCGAATTTTATAATTTTTCATTATATTTTTATTCATAGTATAGGTCCAAAAGCATGTTTTTCAATGTTTTTACAAAAAATATCCAATTCAAAAATAGGTAAAATCTGACTTTATTTTTGTAAAAAATCATATAAACATTTGCTTCCCTGCCCGAATTTTATAATTTTTCATCATATTTTAGCTAAAAGAAAACATTGCAACAAGAAAATTGCTATTTCAAGTGTAGTGGTATTCTAAAATCCAGCCAATGAAGCTTACAATATGCAACGTATTCATCTAAAATAGGTAAAATCTGACTTTATTTTTTGTAAAAAATCATATAAATATTTGCTTCCCGCGCCCGAATTTTATAATTTTTCATCATATTTTATCCATAGTATAGGTAGAAAAGCATGTTTATGAATGTTTTAACAAAAATATCCATTTCAAGAATAGGTAAAATCTGACTTTATTTTTGTAAAAAATCATATAAATATTTGTTTCCCGCGCCCGAATTTTATGATTTTTCATCATAATTTAAATAAAAGAAAACATTGCAACAAGAAAATTGCTATTTCAAGTGTGGTAGGTATTCTAGAATCCAGCCAATGAAGCTTAGAATATACAACGTATTCATCAAAAATAGGTAAAATCTGACTTAATTTTTGTAAAAAATTATATAAATATTTTCTTCCGCGCCCGAATTTTATAATTTTTCATTATATTTTATCCATAGTATAGGTCCAATAGCATGTTTATGAATGTTTTAACAAATATATCCATTTCATAATTAGGTAAAATCTGATTTTATTTTTGTAAAAAAATCATATAAATATTTACTTCCGCGCCCGAAATTTATAATTTTTCATCATATTTTAGCTAAAAGAAAACATTGAAACTAGAAAATTGCTATTTCAAGTGTAGTGGTATTCTAGAATCCAGCCAATGAAGCTTACAATATGCAACGTGCTCATCAAAAATAGGTAAAATCTGACTTTTTTTTTTGTAAAAAATCATATGAAATATTAGCTTCCGCGCCCGAATTTTATGATTTTTCATCATAATTTAGGTAAAAGAAAACATTGCAACAAGAAAACTGCTATTTCAAGTGTAATCGGTATTCTAAAATCCAGCCAATGAAGCTTACAATATACAACGTATTCATCAAAAATAGGTATAATCTGACTTTATTTTTGTAAAATATCATAAATATTTGCTTCCGCGCCCGAATTTCATGATTTTTCATCATATTTTAGCTAAAAGAAAACATTGCTACAAGAAAATTGCTATTTCAATTATGGTAAGTATTCTAGAATCCATCCCATGTAGCTTAAAATATACTACGTATTCATCAAAAATAGGTAAAATCTGACTTTATTTTTGTAAAAAATTATATAAATATTTGCTTCCGCGCCCGAATTTTACAATTTTTCATCATATTTTATTATTGTATAGGTCCAAAAGCATGTTTTAGAATGTTTTTAACAAAAATATCCATTTTAAAAATAGGTAAAATCTGACTTTATTTTTGTAAAATCATATAAATATTTGCTTCCGCGCCCGAACTTTCTAATTTTTCATCATAATTTAGGTAAAAGAAAACATTGCAACAAGAAAATTGCTATTTCAAGTGTGGTAGGTATTCTAGAATCCAGCCAATGAAGCTTACAATATACAACGTATTCATCAAAAATAGGTTAAATCTAACTTAATTTTTGTAAAAAATCATATAAATATTTGCTTCCCGCGCCCGAATCTCATAATTTTTCATTATATTTTATCCATAGTATAGGTCCAAAAGCATGTTTATGAATGCTTTAACAAAAATATCCATTTCAAAAATATGTAAAATTTGACTTTATTTTTGTAAAATCATATAAATATTTGCTTTCGCGCCCGAATTTTATAATTTTTTTATCATAATATAGGGAAAAGAAAACATTGCAACAAGAAAAACCGCTATTACAAGTGTGGTAGGTATTCTAGAATCCAGCAATGAAGCTTACAATATACAACGTATTCATCAAAAATACGTAAAATCTGACTTTAATTTTGTAAAAATTCATATAAATATTTGCTTCCCGCGACCGAATTTTATAATTTTTCATCATAATTTAGCTAAAAGAAAACATTGCAACAAGAAAATTGCTATTTCAAGTGTGGAAGGTATTCTAGAATCCAGCCCATGTAGCTTACAATATACAAAGTATTCATTAAAATTATGTAAAATCTGACTTTATTTTTGTAAAAAAATCATATAAATATTTGCTTCCGCGCCCGAATATTATAATTCTTTATCTTATTTTTTCCATAGTATAGGTCCTAAAGCATGTTTATGGATGTTTTAACAAAAATATCCATTTCAAGAATAGGTAAAATCTGACTTTATTTTTGTAAAAAATCATATAAATATTTGCTTCCGCGCCCGAATTTTATGGTTTTTCATTATAATTTAGGTAAAAGAAAACATTGCAACAAGAAAATTGCTATTTCAAGTGTAGTAGGTATTCTAGAATCCAGCCAATGAAGCTTACAATATACAACGTATTCATCAAAAATAGGTAAAATCAGACTTAATTATTGTAAAAAATTATATAAATATTTTCTTCCGCGTCCGAAGTTTATAATATTTCATTATATTTTATCCATAGTATAGGTCCAAAAGCGTGTTTATGAATGTTTTAACAAAAATATCCATTTCAAAAATAGGTAAAATCTAACTTTATTTTTGTAAAAAATCATATAAATATTTGCTTCCGCGACCGAATTTTATAATTTTTCATCATTATTTAGGTGAAAGAAAACATTGCAACAAGAAAATTGCTATTTCAGTTGTAGTCGGTATTCTAGAATCCAGCCAAAGAAGTTTACAATATACAACGTATTCATCAAAGATAGGTAAAATCTGACTTAATTTTTGTAAAAAATCTTATAAATATTTGCTTCCGCGCTCGAATTTTATAATTTTTCATCATATTTTATCCATAGTATAGGTCCAAAAGCATGATTTTGAATGTTTTAACAAAAATATCCATTTCAAAAATTTGTAAAATCTAACTTTATTTTTGTAAAATCATATAAATATTTGCTTCCGCGCCCGAATTTTATAATTTTTCATCATAATTTAGGTAAAAGAAAACATTGCAACAAGAAAATCGCTATTACAAGTGTGGTAGGTATTCTAAAATCCAGCCTATGAACCTTACAATATGCAACGTATACATCAAAAATAGGTAAAATCTGACTTTAATTTTTGTAAAAAATCATATAAATATTTGCTTCCGCGCACGAATTTTATGATTTTTTATCATATTTTAGCTAAAAGAAAACATTGCAACAAGAAATTTGCTATTTCAATTGTGGTAGATATTTCAGAATCCAGCCCATGTAGCTTACAATATACAACGTATTCATCAAAAATAGGTAAAATCTGACTTTATTTTTGTAAAAAATCAAATAAATATTGCTTCCGCGCCCGAATTTTATATTTTTTCATCATATTTTATCCATAGTATAGGTCCAAAAGCATGTTTATGAATGTTTTCACAAAATATATCCATTTCAAAAATAGGTAAAATCTGACTTTATTTTTGTAAAAAATCATATAAATATTTGCTTCCGCGCCCGAATTTTATGATTTTTCATCATATTTTAGCTAAAAGAAAACATTGCTACAAAAAAATTGCTATTTCAATTGTAGTAGGTATTCTAGAATCCAGCCCTTATAGGTAAATAAGTAAAATCTGACTTAATTTTTGTAAAAAATTATATAAATATTTGCTTCCGCGCCCCGAATTTTATAATTTTTCATTATATTTTATCCATACTATAGGTCCAAAAGCATGTTTATGAATGTTTTAACAAAAATATCTATTTCAAAAATAGGTAAAATCTGACTTTAATTTTTGTAAAAAATCATATAAATATTTGCTTCCCCGCCAGAATTTTATAATTTTTCATCATAATTTAGCTAAAGAAAACATTGCTACAAGAAAATTGCTATTTCAATTGTGGTAGGTATTCTAGAATCCAGCCCATGTAGCTTACTATATACAACGTATTCATCAAAAATATGTAAAATCTGACTTTAGTTTTGTAAAAAATCATATAAATATTTGCTTCTCCGCCCGAATTTTATAATTTCTCATCATATTTTATCCATTGTATAGGTACAAAAGCTTGTTTATGAATGTTTTAACTAAAATATCCATTTAAAGTATATGTAAAATCTGACTTTATTTTTGTAAAAAATAATATAAATAATTGCTTCCGCGCCCGAATTTAATGATTTTTCATAATAATTTAGGCAAAAGAAAACATTGCAACAAGAAAATATCTATTTCAAGTGTGGTAGGTATTCTAGAATTCAGCCCATGAAGCTTACAATATACACCGTATTCATCAAAAATAGGTAAAATCTGACTTAATATTTGTAAAAAATTATATAAATTTTTGCTTTCGAGCCCGAATTTTATAATTTTTCATTATATTTTATCCATAGTATAGGTCCAAAAGCATGTTTATGAATGTTTTAACAAAAATATCCATTTCAAAAATAGGTAAAATCTGACTTTATTTTTGTAAAAAATCATATAATTATTTGCTTCCGCGCCCGAATTTTATAATTTTTCATCATATTTTAGCTAAAAGAAAACATTGCAACAAGAAAATTGCTATTTCAAGTGTGGTGGTATTCTAGAATCCAGCTAATGAAGCTTACAATATGCAACGTATTCATCAAAAATTGGTAAAATCTGATTTTATTTTTGTGAAAAATCATATAAATATTGCTTCCGCGCCCGAATTTTATGGTTTTTCATCATAATTTAGCTAAAAGAAAACATTGCTACAAGAAAATTGCTATTTCAATTGTGGTAGGTATTCTAGAATCCAGCCCATGTAGCTTACTATATACAACGTATTCATCAAAAATATGTAAAATCTGACTTTAGTTTTGTAAAAAAATCATATAAATATTTGCTTCTCCGCCCGAATTTTTATAATTTTTCATCATATTTTATCCATTGTATAGGTACAAAAGCTTGTTTATGAATGTTTTAACTAAAATATCCATTTAAAGTATATGTAAAATCTGACTTTATTTTTGTAAAAAAATAATATAAATAATTGCTTCCGCGCCCGAATTTAATGATTTTTCATAATAATTTAGGCAAAAGAAAACATTGCAACAAGAAAATATCTATTTCAAGTGTGGTAGGTATTCTAGAATTCAGCCCATGAAGCTTACAATATACAACGTATTCATCAAAAATAGGTAAAATCTGACTTAATTTTTGTAAAAAATTATATAAATATTTGCTTTCGAGCCCGAATTTTATAATTTTTCATTATATTTTATCCATAGTATAGGTCCAAAAGCATGTTTATGAATGTTTTAACAAAAATATCCATTTCAAAAATAGGTAAAATCTGACTTTATTTTTGTAAAAAAATCATATAGTTATTTGCTTCCGCGCCCGAATTTTATAATTTTTCATCATATTTTAGCTAAAAGAAAACATTGCAACAAGAAAATTGCTATTTCAAGTGTGGTGGTATTCTAGAATCCAGCTAATGAAGCTTACAATATGCAACGTATTCATCAAAAATGGGTAAAATCACTCTGAGATAGCGCGT